>CM053503.1:144487646-144579700 GCA_028627145.1 Eidolon dupreanum
AAAAATGATATTTCAAGCAAACGGCATTCAGAGAAAAGCGGGAGTAGCGGTACTAATATCGGATGAAATAGACTTCAAAATAAAAAAGGTAAAGAAAAATACTGAGGAACACTTCATAATGATAAAGGGAATCATGCACCAAGAAGACGTAATACTTATTAATATCTATGCTCCCATTCAGGGAGCCCCAAAATATGTAAAGCAATTACTAACAGAACTAAAGGGAGAAACAGACCAAAACACTATCTTAGTAGGGGACCTAAATATCCCACTGTCAGATATGGTCAGATCATCCAAAGAGAAAATCAATAAGGAAATAACATCCTTAGATGACACATTAGACCAACTGGACATAATTGACATTTACAGAACCTTCCAACCCTAAACAGTTGCTTATACATTCTTCTCTAGTGCACATGGAACATTCTCAAGAATCAAAGACATACAGGGACACAGAGATAGCCTCAACAAATATAAGAGGGTTGAAATCATACCAACTATATTCTCTGATCATAATGCTTTGAAACTAGAGATCAACTGCAGAAAGAAATCAGGAAGAACCACAAATACATGGAGATTAAACAACATACTACTGAAGAATAACTGGGTCAGAAAAGAAATAAAAAGAGAGATCAAGAGATACATAGAAACAAATGATAATGATAGCACAACATATCAAAACTTTTGGGACATGGCAAAAGTGGTCATAAGAAGAAAGTTCATATCATTACAGGCCTGTCTCCAAAAACAAGAATGAGTCCAAGTAAACAACTTAACACTTCATCTTAAAAAACTAGGAAAGGAAGAACAAGTGAAGCCTAAAGTCATCAGAAGGAAGGAAATAATCAAAATTAGAGCAGAAATAAATGAAATTAAAAACAACAACAACAAAAAAACAATAGAAAAAAATGCAACAAAGAGCTGGTTCTTTGAGAAAGTTAATAAAATTGACAAACCCCTGGCTAGACTCGCTAAAGAAAAAAGAGAAAGGACACAAATAAACAAAATCAGGGATGAAAGAGGGGAAATTACAACTGACAACACAGAAATACAAAGGATCATAAAAGAATACTATGAAAAAGTATGTAACAACAAATTTAATAACCTAGAAGAAATGGACTGGTACTTAGAAAAATATATCCTTCCTAGACTGAATCAAGAAGGTCTGGAAAACTTAAATAGACTGATCAGCAGTGTGGACATTGAAACAATCATCAAAAACCTACAAAAAAGTAAAAGTCCAGGACCAGATGGCTTCACCAGTGAATTCTACCAAACATTCAAAGAAGAATTAATACCTATTTTCCTCAAACTCTTCCAAAAAATCAAAGAGGAGGCAATACTTCCCAACACATTTTATGAGGCCAATATTACTCTGATACCAAAACCTGGTAAAGATAACACAAAGAAAGAAAACTACAGACCAATATCTCTTATGAATACAGATGTAAAATAAGATACTAGCAAACCGAATACAGTACCATATTAAAAAGATTATACACCACAATCCAGTGGGCTTCATCCTAGAGGCACAGGGATGGTTCAGCATACGCAAACCAATTAATGTGATACACCACATAAACAAATTAAAAAATAAGAATCATATAATCATATCAATAGATGCAGGAAAAGCCTTCTACAAAATACAGCATCCATTTGTGATCAAAACACTTAACAAAATCAGTATAGAAGGAAAATACTTTAACATAATAAAGACAATCTAAGACAAATCCTCAGCCACCATTATACGTAATGGTGAAAAGATCAGGAACAAGGCAAGGCTGTCCACTATTGACACTGTTATTCAATATAACATTGGAGGTCCTAGTGAGTGCAATCAGACAAGAGAAAGATATAAAAGACATTCGAATAGGAAACGAAGAAGTCAAACTGTCACTATTTGCGGATGACATGATTCTCCATATAGAAAACCCTAAAGACTCCACAAGAACACTACTAGAAACAATAAGCAAATACAGTAAAGTCTCTGATACAAAATCAATGTTCAAAAATCCATAGCGTTCCTATACTCGAATAATGAAGCATCAGAAAAAGAAGTGGAAAACATAATTCCTTTTGCAATTGCAACAAAAAGAATAAAATACCTAGGAATAAACTTAATGAAACAAGTGAAGGGCTTATATAATAAAAACTATACTCTAAGACCCTATTAAAAGAAATCAAAGAAGATACAAAGAAATGGAAAGATATTCTGTGTTCTTGGATTGGAAGAATCAACATAGTTAAAATGACCATATTACCTAAAGCATTATACAGATTTAATGCAATCCCCATCAAAATCTCATCAGGATTTTCTAAAGAAATAGAACAAAAAAAAATCATCAGATTTGTATGGAAGCACAAAAGACCCCGAATTGCCAAAGCTATCCTGAAAAAAAAGAATGAGGCTGGAGGCATCACTCTGCCCAACTTCAAATTATACCACAAAGCGACAGTAATCAAAATGGCATGGTATTGGCAGAAAAACAGACACACGGACCAGTGGAACAGAATCGAGAATCCAGAAGTAAACTTGTATTTATATGGGCAAATAATTTTCAACAAAAAGCCAAAAACATACAGTGGAGAAAGGAAAGTCTCTTCAATAAATGGTGCTGGGAAAACTGGAAAGTCACCTGCAAAAGAATGAAACTAGACTGTTGTCTATCACCACACACCAAAATTAACTCAAAATGGATTAAGGACCTGAATATAAGACCTGAAACAATAAAATGCATAGAAAAAAACATAGGAACTAAACTCAAAGACCTTGGACTTAAAGAGGATTTTATGAATTTGACCTCAAAGGCAAGGAAAGTAAAAGCAAAAATAAATGGGTCTAGATCAAATTAAAAAGCTCCAGCTCAGCAAAAGAAACTGTCAACAAGGGAAAGAGACAACCATCCGAATGGAAAAATATATTTGTAAGCAAAACCTCCGATAAGGGCCTAATATCCAAAATAAACAAAGAACTCATACGACTCAATAACAACAGAAAAACAAATTATCCAATCAAAAAATGGGCAGAGGACCTGAACAGATACTTCTTCCTAGAAGACATATAAATGGCCAACAAATACATGAAAAGATGCGCAACATCGCTACCTATTAGGGAAATGCAAATCAAAACCACAATATGATACCATCTCACACCTGTTAGAACAGCTATAATCAACAGGACAAGTAATAACAAATGTTGGAGAGGATGTGAAGAAAAAAGGAACCCTTATACACTGCTAGTGGGACTGCAAATTGGTACAGCCACTATGGAAAACAGTATGGAGGTTCCTCAAAAAACTAGGAATTGATCTACCATATGATCCAGCATCCCTCTACTGAGTACCCTAGAGACTTGTAAAGCCATATCCGAAAAGAGATTTGCACACTGATGTTCATAGCAGCATTATTCCCAGTGGCCAGGACTTGGAAGCAACCAAAGTGTCCTATGATAGATGATTGGCTAAAGAAGCTGTGGTACATATATACAATGGAATATTACTCAGCCATAAGAAGAGATGAAATACTGCCATTTGCAACAACATGGATGGACCTCAGTATAATCATGTTATGTGAAATAAGCTTGACAGAAAAAGTTGAAAATCACATGATATCACTTATATGTGGGATATAAACCTAAAAGCAACAAATGAACAGGACAAAAACAGAGACTCATGAACATGGAATATAGACTAGTGGTTACCAGAAAACTATTGAGTAGTGGTTACTAGTGGGCTGGGGGATGAGGGGGGAATTAGACGGGGTAAAGGGGATCAAATAGCGGGTTTAGCGGGGAGGGTGAAGTGAGTAAGGGAATCAAATATATAGTAGCTGAAGGAAACTGGACTTTGGGTGGTAAACACAATAGAATATACAGATGTCAAATGATAATGTACACCTGAAAATTATATAATTGTATTAACCAATGTTACCCCACTAAACTTAATTAAAAATTAAAAAAGAAACTAATATTGCCAGTTTGTAGCGGTAATAAAAATAATAGCCAACAACAACAACAAAAAATTGAAAGCAAAAGCACTGATATTTCTTTTAGGGCTTAGAATCTTCTCCCCTTTGTGAGTATGGGTCTTAACTACTGATGGCAGAATATAAAGTAAAACAAGTTTTTCTTCTCTTCTCACCTTTTATCTCAGTATTTCTTTCTTGCCTGATCCTCATCCCAAACCACACAAGCCCTATTCCATTTCTAATATACTTACTGCTGGTAGCCTGGCATGGCATATAGACTGTTGAATCTTGAAATAGTAAAAATTTTCAAGGTGCAAAGCAAGGGACCCAATATAATTATTTGAAGTATTAATGGGCAATTGGGATGAGGAGAATGGCTTCTTTAAATTGTTCATATCACAATAGATGGGCAGAGATAGTCTATGATTTCCTGGTTCTACTGAGAGTTGTCTATTAAGCAATAGCTATTTTGGGGGAGGCAGAAGTAAAGAATTAAATAGTGTAGGCTGCCAAAGTTAATGTTATATTTATATTGTTTTATAAGAACTTATAAATGTATAATACATTATAAAATATTGATTCCAATAAATTCATAATAATAACGTATATGCTTTCTTGATGATAGCATACTGTCAGTAAATATTAATTCAAAACAATGTAAAATGTTAGCAACTATTTTTCAAGAATATATCACCTACTTACTGATTTGCCTTTTTTATTTGTATTTAGTTGTTTATAGGACTGAGCTCGCGTTAACCCATCTGAAAAAAAGTTTTAAATGATTATATAAATAAGTTGGCACTTGTGATACTTGACAGGTATGTTCTACACATGTCTCTAACTAATGACTGCACAGCATAGCAACTAAGAGCGCATGATCTGGATCCAGATTACTTGTTCTCAAATGGTCTCTGCAACTAACCAACCATCTAACTTTGGACAAGTTATCTTGCCTCTCTCTGTTTCCTCATTTGTCAAATAATGAAGACCCTCCCTCATAGGGTTGTTGTGATTTAAAGGACTAAAGCATCTAACACTGTGTGTGGAATATAATAAGCACAAAGTGAATGCAAATTTCATTATTATTGTTTCCATCATTACTACTCCCCTTGGTCTGATCCCTATCATATTGTATCCTTGGGTCTGTCACCTAATAACTCCAATTACTATTTTCAACAGTAATGTTAAAATACACATGAGTGATTAAAATTACATGTCATCATGTTCTGTACTTTTATGTACATAAATGATTGTATTTTTAGTCAGATTATTGCATACTTATACTTTTCTGGCTCTTAATGCCCATTCAAAAAGAAAAAGAAAAACCTAAAAATCTTATCATTGCACTCTAGGTGGTTCTGAATGTTTTCGTGGATGTTAAAAATGATGCACATTATTCAAAGCTGTGCTTGACTAGATGGTTAAAAGATTGCTTTTACTCATCCTTCTTGGATCCTCATTTTAGCCTATCCTCTAGCAGCCGCTTGGGTAATCTTCCATTATATATTTGCTATACAGACCTAACTCTGTAAAACTATGTGGACAATCTATATTCTAGATACTTTCTGTCATTTCTTTAAGAATTCAGTTCACGAGCCTAGAGAGAATTCTTATGTAATAAACTAAAACAATTTATAAGGTATGGAGTGGAATGACCATGGTGTTCAATGAATTGTGGTTCTAGGCTAAAATATATGTGCATAAATATCAGGAGTCAGAGAGTGTCTATAAAAGTAGTTCCAAAGTAACTAGGCTAGGCATATGCCTTTAATCCGCCTACAGGTAATGTTAATTCAAGGAATTCAGCAAAAGCATTATTGAGCCCTACTAAATTAAGTCTTTAATGTAGTGTATTTTATTTTATATAATGTATCTATAGAAGTATTGGATTAATTATATGACTGGTCTACATGAGTAAACTGAAAAGTGTAACTCGAAGTATAACAAAGCCATTTAAAATATATATTTAGGGACCTTAAATAGTTTTTTAAAGGCTCTGTTCAGATATAAATTCAGGAACATAGACTTTCAGAGAAAAAGGAAATCTAACAGTCTTAAAGCAAACTCTCTCATTTTAAAATGAGAAAAAAAAAAAAACAAACAGTACATGGCCTGCCCAAAAGCAAGATAGGAGTGAGCAATAAGAAAAGAAGCCATTTCCCATGCTAAGGATTTATTTTTTAAAAAAAAGATCCCCATAGATGTTCTTTCCATTTCTGTATTTGATTAACACTGCTTATGAAGGCTCTTCATTCCAGAAGAAATTGAACTACTGGCTTGTTTCACACACTTCTTTTACAGAATTTTCAAATTACTCAGCCTTTCCATATCTCAGTTGCCTCATCTGTAAAGCTAGGATAATAGTATCAGCCTCACAGGGTTGCATGAAGATTAAATAAACCAGTATATGTAAAATGTTTACAAAGTTATGATGAGCAAATAAGGCAATATAAGGCAACCATAAGAAAGTACTGAAATATTTATTTTTAGTATCTAGTTTATCATTTTTAAAATGGGAAAACTGAGGCTTTTCTAAGACAAATGATGGCTGGCATAAGGTCACAGAGCTAGTTAGTGGCAAGGCAGAAGTGAGATCCAGCTTATCCCCTCATTAATATTTTCTATTACTTGATAGAATATTTCTCTCTTTCAAGGAATAGTTGAAAATAATAGACTAAGGAGCTTCCTTGATGTTCTATTTGATTTACTCCAAAAGTCGTTCTATGGTTTGAAGAATCTAGAGAATATTAGGATAAAAGTTTTATACTAATCATATTATGGGTACTCAAATATCCCAGTCTCCTAAGATGTCTTACTACTACTGAATGTCATTCCCAATGTCCACTTTTTTCCCTAGAATTATAATTTAGGTGTACTTTAAATTTTTTCCTGACATTTAAAGTATTAGCTCCTAAAACTGACATTCGGTGTTCCAAAATAGCTTCTTGCACACCAATATATGTTCCTGGAACTGTTATCATGGTGTAGAATAGATATATTAATACATATACTATGTATCTATGTATAGAAACAAAAAAACCACATGGCTAAAGCATTAATTTCTAGTTATTTTTATTTTCAACTATTCAAGATATGCCAAATTTCTTTTTTGGGAACTTTGTTCTAAAAATATACTTCTTAGTCACATTTTCATTTGATACTTTTCTCCATTAAGTCTTTAATTGAGTATACTCTCTATCCAAGGATGCTTATATGTTACCAAGAAACGCATTTGCTTGCTCATCTTCCCTGTCAAGTGTTCTATCTTCTTATTTTCTCTTTGTTTTAATTATATTACTGCAGTCTCCTCTGGATGAATATTTAGTCACTACATAGTTATGTCTGTTCCAGTTGTTAAATATTAAAGCATTTCTGTACTAATTTGTAAAAAGTTGTTGCCTTGAGATGTTCCAGTGCCCATGTTACATTTATTGCCCTAACTACACTGGTTTTCTTAGGAATCTCCCATTTCCTTCAACCCACAGCAGGAAACCAGAACTCTGATCCAACAATATTGTCTGATCTGCTTGTTTCATGCTTGTGCTTTACTAGTTGTTCAATATTTTGATTATCACCTTTGGGTTTAATGATATATTGAATGTGTCTTCATAATATCACTGAACAACTCCTTAAGTTAGAAAAACCTCTTCACTAGGTAAATAAACAGAATAGCCAACATGTTTGTAAATACAGTTAAACATAATAAATGTTATTATTAAGTGTTATTTAATAAATGTTACTTATTATGTACTTGTTGATACATAATAAATGTTACATAGTAAAACAACATATAAATGTTTTAATACATAAAAATAAATATTATTAAGGATTTTAAGACCACTTTGTATTTTGCTTTGCTTGACTTCTAAAAAATATTGTAATTCCATAGGTTTTTCATGTCAGTAATCACAAGACATAATAGTGTGATTTAAATTTTGAAGGAAAGTGTTGATAATAATAGTTTTATATGAGTTCATATTGTAAATTTCACTGAATATTTGAAAATTACAATAATATATATATATATATAAACAATAACTTACCTATATTATTAGGGACCTTTAGATTTTTATTCATTGTGCTTAAGGAATGATATGAACTCTGAAAATAAAAGACAGAAAAAATGAATAGAAAAAATGAAATATCAATATGACTTTTAAACTTAGCTTCATGGATGGTTATAAAAAATAATAAAATGAGATCTAATGTTATCATTTAGCTTTATCTAGGAATAAAAGCTTCTTGACATTGGTCTTTGCAGCGTTTTCTTGGATATGATGCCAAAAGCACAAGCAACAAAAGTGAAAATAGACAAGTGGGACTGCATCAAAATAAAACAACTGTGTCCTTTAATTGTATATTCTCTAATTGTTGGAAGCAGTCTTCATTGTATATCCACCATATCAAGTTGTTAATTAAGGGAGATGGGGAGATGCCAGTCAAAGGGGAGATGCAGTTATAAGATGAGTAGGTTCTCGGAGTGATGGAAGCATGGTGACCATAGTAATATTGTATTTTATATTTGACATTTACTGAGTGGATCGTAAATGTTCTCACTACCAAAAAAGAAAAAAAAGATAATTCTGTGAAGTGATCAATGTGTTAATTAACTTGACTGTGTTAATCATTTCACAAAGTATTCATATATCAAATCATCACATTATACTTTAAATATACACAATTTGTCAATTATATCTCAATAAAGCTGGAGAAAAAAATATCATATTTAATAGTATAGTAATGGAAATGTTCTAGATCTTGATATGAGTGATGGGTACACTGAAATACACATTTTGAAAACCCAACGAACTACCTACATAATATTGGGTACAGGGATACCTCATTTTATTGTACTTTGCTTCACTGTGCTTTGCAGATATTGCATTTTTTTTTTTTTTTTACAAATTGAAGGTTTATGGCAACACTGCATCCATCAGTGACATTTTTTCAACAGGCTCAGATGATGATTAGCATTTTTTAGCATTAAAGTATTTTTTATTAAGGTATGTATACTGTTTTTATAGACATATGGCTATTATTACACACTTAACAGACTACAGTATAGTATGAACATAACTCTTATATGCATTGGGAAACCAAAAAATTTGTGACTCATTTTATTGATACTTGCTTTACTGCAGTGCTCTGGAACCGAGCCCACAACATCTCAAAGGTATGCCTGTATATTTCATGGTATGTAAATGTTATGGACTAACTTGTGTTTCTCAAAAAAGACATGTTGAAGTCCCAACCCCCAATACCTTAAAATGTGTCTTTACTTGAAAATAAGATTATTGCAGATGTAATAAAATGAGGCCATACAAGAGTAGGCTAGGACCTTAATCTAATATTACTGATATCTTTATTAGAGAAAAGACACCTAAAGGAAGAAGACGGCCATGTGACGACAAAGGTAGTGAAAGGTGTGATGAAGCTATAAACCAAGAAATGCCAAGGATTGCTGGCAAACGTCAAAAACTAGATGAGGGAAGGAAGGATTCTCCCTTATATATTTCAGAGACAATAAATTTCCATTGTTTTTAGGTACCATTTTGTGGCAGTTTATGGCATCCCTATAGATTAGTACCGTAAATTATACCTCAATAAAGTTGATAAAAAACAAAAGACAAAAACCACCATAAGATTCCATATTGATAAAATTAAAAGACTGAACAGTATCAACATGTTATTCAGGAAACAGAGCTAGAGACCCTAATACACTGTTGGTAAAAACAGCCATCTTGGTAAATGGTGTGGCTTTATCTTTAAATTTTAATTTGAACATATTATCTATTTAGGAACCAATAATTCCACCTCTCTGTATCTACCCCAGAGAGTTTCATGCCACAAAAATGTTCACAGCAGCATTGCTGTTAATTGCTGATTCCCCCAAATTCCATCAAAAATGGGTGGGACTAATAAATTACATTCACACAACATTTAAATTATATTCCATTCAGTTGAGTATTTTATAGCATTAGACAAAAGTTAACTATATCCAGATAAAATATGATTGAACCTCACAAATATCATGCTGAAAACAAGCAATAACACAATAAGTACATGCATAACTGCTGTTTGAGAATGTAAAAATTAGTAAAACTATAAAGTAAGAAAATGTATCACAACAGTCAAGATAAGTGAACACTGCTGGAGGGAATGTGATGGGATTGTGATCAGGAAAGGGCACATGGTTAATGGAGAGCTTCTGTTATACCTGCAGTGTTTTATTTCTTGACCTGGGGAGTGATTACAATGGTGGTTACTTTAAAATTAATCATTAAAATGCTCACATGTTTTATGCACTATTCTGTATGTACATTATATCTTACAATAAGATAAACATATTGGAAAGGGAGTGATGAAAATGTGTAATGGGTTCTAAAACAGGTTAATAACAAGTATTAGGACATGGACAGAACTTATTTTAGAAGAAGCAGCAAGCTAAGAAAGTGTTGGGTTTTTTTTTCTATTCAGGAAGAAAACTGGATTCAACAGAATATAGGTAAATGTTTAGTAATACTGAAAAGAAGTTTACCAACATTTCATTAAAACTCAGAAATCATTTACTGATGTTGGATATGTATTATGGAGACTTCTAGGTAAAATGGAATAAAGCAGGATGGAAAAATCCTTACACTATTATATAATAAAACAAACAAAAATATAATAATGAAAGGTCAAAAATTCACAAGCAGGAAAACAAAAGAAAAAATAAATAAATGGGACAACATCAAACTAAAAAGTTTTTGTACAGCAAAGGAAACCAGCAACAAAACAAAAAGACAACTGACTGGAAGAAGATATTCACTAATGATACATCTGATAAGGGGTTAATATATAAAATATATAAAGAATTTATACAACTTGACAACAAAAAAAACAAACAATCCAATTAAAAAATGGGCAGAAGACCTGAACAGATACTTCTCCAAAGAGGAAATGCAGATGCCTAACAGACATATGAAAAGATGCTCAAGGTAGCTAATCATCAGAGAAATGCAAATTAAAACCACAATGAGATACCACCTCACACCTGTCAGAATGGCTATCATCAATAAATCAAAGAACAACAAGTGTTGGCGAGAATGTGGAGAAAAGGGAACTCTCTTATGTTGGTGGGATTGCAAATTGGTATAGCTGCTATGGAAAACAGTATGGAGGTTTCTCAAAAAATTAAAAATGGATATACTTTTTGACCCAGCAATTGCACTTCTGGGTATTACCCAAAGAAAACTACAACAATAATTCGTAAAGATCTATGCACTCCAATATTCATGGCAGCACAATTTACAATGGCCAAGATATGGAAGCAACCTAAATGTCCATCAACAGACGATTGGATAAAGAAGTTATGGTTATATATATAATGTAATATTACTCAGTCATTAAAAAAATGAAATCCTACCATTTGCAACGACATGGATGGACCTAGAGGTTGTTATACTGAGTAAAATAAGTCAGACAGAAAGATAAGTACCATATGATTTCACTTATTTACGGAATCTAAGGAACAAAAAGAATAAACAAGTCAAAAACAGACTCACAAATATAGTGGACAATTTGGTGACAGACAGAGGGACGGGAGGGTTTGGGGGGCTGGGAGAATGGGGTAAAGTGTTAAAGAAGTACGAATTAGTAGTTGATAGTTGGTCATGGGGAGCATGGAAGAGGGAATGCTGTCAGCATTAATATGATGGCTAGGTGGAAGGCCAGGGGAGGGAGGGAGCAATTGGGGAGATTGTTTTATGAACAATATAGATGTCTAACCAATGTACTGTATACTTGAAACTAATTTAAATAAATAAATTTTAAAACTCCACAAGCAGCAGCTTAATAGGGAACAAGTCCCCTTCTCCAGTTTCCTATTAAGGTGCAAGTTTTTGTCTTTAACTTCAAAACATGGCAGCTGAGCAAAGACAAGGGATGTTTGCAAAATCACCTTGTTCCTAACCTTACCTCCGGTCTTAGAAGCAATTCTGAGGGCAAAAAAATAAATCAACAGAAGCTTTAGAGTTCTTACTAACATCTTCAACTTAGAGTGAGGAAAACTGAGGAAGTAAGAAGGAAGACCTAGAAGAGTCAGACTCCTACTGAATCTCAGCAGAGACGGAAAAGCTTCCAGATACCTACAACTTTACTTTTCCCCAGTCATCTCCTAATGTCACATAGACCTTTAACCCAGACCCAAAAGGGAATAAGGGCATTTTAATAAAATTTGCAGAGACCCATTTTGCCCCCAACATTGGTCCAAGTACTCAACCAAGTGGACGTTATTCTTATGAAATAGCACAATGTAAGTGACTGAACCAGACTTTTGAATGCCCTAGGCCCCTTTTGGCATGGCTGCCACACCGAGGGTATATAAAGCATGCCAACTTGGGGTTGCCATTAGTGGGAAAAAAGAAGCAACATGCCCAAGAATGGTCAAGATGGGATCTCAAATTTTTCAAAATAGATATATATATATATATAACCCTCCATTCCCTCTGTCCTGGTCATTACCCAGGGAGCAGCTGAGAGGAAATTGTCTCTTTCTGGGAAGAGCTGCAGTCAGTGCCCAAACTGCCTCACTCTAAGAAATATGGACCTGGAAGAGGTGAAAACGGTACAGTCAGAAATCTTCTTCTCTACATGTGGCAGTGGCCTAAACGGGAGAATTTCCTCTGACACTTTTATGAGTATTTGCAGTATAAGCATGCAACATATCAGTTTCATTACAGAGTTAGCAGTGAGAGGTTTAACAATGAGACACTGAATCAGCAGAAAGGGCCCTACCCATAAGGTCATGTTAATTTAACATTTTTTTCCCCCACTGCGAGTTCTGCCCAAACCCGACCAGCTGATTTCAGGTTTTTGCCCCCTGCTTAACCGAGACTAACTTACATGTTAAGGGGCTACAGCTAGAATGGCCGTCAGGAGGTTGTTATTTACAAAGTAGGAGCTCAGATAAAGCAAGGGTGTGAGGGAGGCTAGCCTGTGGAAAACAGCTGGAACAGTAGCAAGGCTTTTGTTTCTATTTTGCCTCTTATCTCAGGGTTGGAGCCGCCTCCTGCCTTGTGCACCTCCTTGTTTCCAGAGTGCCTCTCGGCTCAGAAGCTCCTTTCTTTCTGGCACATGCTACTGTGACTCCACCATGGAGTGTTTGCCACCTATATCCCACAGAGCTGGTGCCCTTCACCTCCCAGAAGTTCCCCCAGCATAGTGGGCCTTTGCTTGAAAGCAGCTGAGGTTGTCCCTTTCTTCCCCACCCTTTCTCCCATCCCCAGAGGGGAGTGAACAACAAATGAAGCACAATTTGGGTAGTTTGTTTTAACCCTGTCTCTCATCACTCAGCCTTTGAATAGTTATTAACAAGTAGGAAAAGTGAAAGGCCCTTACACTTTTTTTTACGCATCCCCTCCTCACCGTCACCACCATTTGGGTGAGAGCATTTGCTACTGAAAGCCAAAAAAGGTCTCACATTCTGCAGCCAATCCTTTAGGGGCCCTTTTTCCTTCCTCTTCCAGAAAGTCATGTCTTTCGTCAGCATGCTATTCTCATTGCTAAAACTATCAGGAACTGTTCAGGTTCTCAGATTTTACCCTACTTACAAGCTGTGAGGTTATCCTGCTGGTCTCGTGGATGATAGCAGAAGACTCCTGGGTCAGAGAGAAAAGACTTTATTTAGAGCAAAAGCCCCACTGAGCCACTGATTTTCTTCAGCGGGCAGAGGGAGGGATAAGGTTTTCCTTAAAGGGTAATTGCCACATTGCAAAGCTGAGATACTGCTGGGGTCAGGCAGTCTGTGTTCTTAAATACGCTATTTCCATTTGAAAAGATTATTGGGCCCTTTCCACTTTGTTAGTTGCTGAGCTCAATTTTCTATTCCCTAAATGGGAATAACAAGCTGGAGTCACAAGGCCTCTCCAGGTAAGGTGTTCACTGAGCTCAAGAGCTCTTGGTACTATGTACTCAAGTTAATAATTGCTTTTCAAAAGGGGGAACCCGTTAGCTATGTCAGAGAAAAACAAGTCCAAAACTCCAAGAGGGCAGAGGTTCCGATCAGCACAGATTTTTGGCTCGAAGGGGTTATTAGGATTGTAGAGCCCTAAAGGCTATGTATCACAGCTTGCTAGACAGCTTCTGACTCAGCTTGTTGGCTTGGGCTCTACTGAAAGGATGCTGGTTTGTAGGTTAGCCGGTATAAAGGGTGAAGGAGAATGCCCAAGTGAGGTACATATTGTCTCCTATACTCAGAGTCCAACAAGGTGCTAATGGAAAGCGGGTAGAGCAAAGAGATGAGTTTTTCTTTGACTGCCAGAAGGAATGAACTTTGTGAATTATTATGCCTAGATAGTCCCAATGAACTTTACCTGGTAAGTTGGCCCCTGAATTTCATCAGGGTTTATTATCCACTTCTGTCGGTGGAAGTGTGATAATACCATGTTCAAGGCTGTTGAGACTAGACTTTTAACTTGCTAACCAATAGGACATCATCTATATAGTGAAGGATGTGCACATCAGAGGGTAGAAGCACTCATGCTAAATTCTAACCCACTCACTGTTGACAAATGGCAGGTAAGTAGGTACCACTGGGAAATACTAAAAATATATGGAAACTGATCTTAATCCTCAGGTGTCAGTGGTATAGCAAAGATGGTGTTGGCAATGTCCAAGATAGCATTCCAAGTGCCATCAGACTGTATAATGGATTCAATTGTAGTCACAATATCTGGAAGAGCTGGGATATAGAAGCAACAACTAGATTCTGTTGGTGATAATCCACTTTAGTCTCTAACTCCATTAGCAAATTTCACTGGATATCATACTAAGATCATGCATCTCTTACTTTCTTTGCTGCCTTGAAGTCCTTAATGAAGGCTGTGATTTCCCTTTGTCTTCCCAGGATTCTATAGTATTTCTGTTAGACCATCTGAGAGGGCATGCAGAGGCAAGTTGGGTAGTGCCTTACTTTTACCACTAGTACTTTTCTATGTGTCATTCTTCCAATCCCTCTGGCACTTATGTGATGGGGACAGACAAGTACATAACACAATATTTGCTGCTACACATACAGATGTAGAAATGACAGTATGTGTTTCATTTCAGTTAACCTGAAGAGTCCCATCTAAGAGGTTATGTTCCCTTCCACATTGTGATCCTTGCCGAAAGCCCATAAACTGAATCTAAGTGACCTTTCCTTCCACAGGTCTGGGTAAGGTACAGACTTGGACACCTATATCCAATAGAGACATAAAACAATGGGTCCCTACCCTCCCTGAAATTCCCTGGCAAATTTGAATGGCTGTATAGAACCTTCCATCCTGTTTAGGGTGGAGGAGATCTTGGTTTCACCTCTAATCATGTTTCTCCTTAAAGCAGCTGAGATTAGGATAACAGGGAATGGAGGTGTCATGGGGTGCAGGAGAAAGCAAATCATATCACTTAACAGGACTTCATATTTACTTTCAGTTTTGAGTGGTGTAGCAGCAATTTATGGCTCAATCCAAAGAAATTTTATTGTTTTTGGTCTTCCCAAACCTCTGTATCAGGCAGCAAGGTTTTCATAGCTGACACCATCTATTTCATCTTTAAAAATGCTTGACTCAGAAGCTATGGTCACAGTGTTTTCTGGATAGGGCCATGAGGTTTACGGTCCTTAGATGACTTGAATTTGATTTGCAAAGCAGTGAGCTACTTATGGAGTTCACTTTAATCCATGGCATCTGCTGTCCCATTACCATGATGACATCTCATAAATTCTTGCCTGGTTTCAATATTAGGGTTACAGTAGTTTTCCAGGGCAAACTGACTGCAAAAATTGATCTATATTTCTTGGGTCAGTTTCTCATTTCTTAGGAGATCATCTTCATCAGCATTGTGTATCCAATTCAGAGCAGTAAGAGCCTGAACACTAGTCAATGCCTATGTGTGGTTTCCCACAAGAGTTTGTCTGTTCCAGGGAAATATCCAAGAGGGCCAAAACTACCTTATAACAGCCAGAACCCACTACAAAAATAACAATAACAACAACGACAACAACAAACACTGAGATCTTTTACTGTTTTTTGGAATGGATGTACGACTGCCACTACAGATTGCAGAAGTAGTTCGCCATAAGATGGCCCAACTGTTGCCATCTTTCCTTTACATGTATTACACAGTCTATACACAGTCTCCCAAGCAAACCAGCCAAAGTTCTAATGATTCACTTAGTCTCTGTTCATAGCAGTCATGAATTCCCATCCTGTCATCCTCAGTGTAGCTATGCATCTCTGTAACTGAGCAGAATCTTCTGCCCATCTGGGACAAATCTTAGTACTAATTATTAATATGAAACAGATTGAGGTGGATTATCAGATTGGCAAGGAAGTCTTCCTACCTAGAGAATAATTAGCAATGACCAGGGCACTATTCAAGCAGCTGTTTTTGAACCTACTTTCCCACACTTGGCTTGCAACTACCTCTCCAATTCCCCCTCATTAATAAACAATAAAGTGGAGGACTATTTATTGCCTGATTGAGCATATAATTTGGTCACTACCAATTCCCATGTGCTTCCCCTAAATCCAACTGATCAGACCACAGGTTCTTGTCCTTTGTCTTTTAGAAAGCCATGTCTGTCAATATCATGGATGCTGATAGAAGACGTGAGTCTCCTAAATAGACACAAAAGACAGTTTATTACTCAGAGCAATTGCAGATAATTTCTAGGTGGTAAAATTACAGGCTCTTTCTTGCATGTGGAGGGGATCACTTGAATTTTTACAATAAATATGCATCATTTTCAACTCTGTACTTTAAAAAATGCATTATGATCATTCAGGTCAAGATAATCTTTTGAGCTTTTAGAAAGCCCCTGTGAAATGAGCAGATAGATATAAAAATAGAGGAAAATCTGTATGCATACTAGAAAGCTTAGATTACTAGTTAGAGTTAGGGTAGGAATTAGAATTCCTGTAAAATGGTTCAACTAAAGAGGCTTTAAGATAAATGAAATGGGTGTATAGATAGGAACCAGTAAGGGATAGTGAGGACAATACTGAGAAGAAGTTACTGCTCTAGCCAGAGCCCAGAGTTAGCTGGAGTCATGGAAGTGGGGCCACCCAGCAGTAGCTATAGATGTGAAGGATAATCTATTGCTAGAATCAGAGCACCAAGGCAGAAAGACGGCAGGACAGAAAATCCCAACCTTTCTTTCCCCGCTTACCCTCCAATGTCCTTCCAGTGCCTGCCACTTGCTGGATCTAACTAGAAGTCAGCCAGAAAGAGAGTCTGGTGAGGCAGTCCACAGGGGTCACCATCTTGGGGCAAAAAAAAAACAGGACAAAGAAAAGTGAAGAGTAGATAGGGGTGGGGATGGGATGGAAAATAATAAGCATAGGTACCATCCATGGTCCAAAAATGTTTCTATAAGATACAGTCAAGATAAAAACAGATTGAAGGGCTAACCAATCAACCTGTGACTTATGATATTCAAGTAAAAGCCTGACTTGGAAGAAAGTGAGCAGAATCCTCTATGCCTCAATGGAAATAAACACTTCTTCAAGCTCATAGCACCAGTAATCAGCCTAGGGTGCCCAGCTAAGTAAAGGAATGCTGGCTCAATGAACATGGAAACACTCTGAAAATTTAGTAATGTTCCCTAGTATCTATTGCTTCAAGTTGCATATTTTTTTCCTATTCTTCACAAGAAAATGAAAGCCTAATGCAGCAACATTATAATTATCAGAAACATAAAATAAGTCCCTTTCCATTGGCACCAAAAAATTTAAATAAACAATCTCTGATAAATCCATCTCAAATACCAATGAACAAATAGATCTTCCAGAGAAAAGGTATGAGCAAAGAGAAAAATGATTAAGAATTGTAAAATTATTTCAAAAGAAGGTCTATTTTGATAAATTGAAAAATTTCCTCTTCAAAAATCATGGAAACTATCTTTATTTTATAGTCTTGATTAGTTTTAAAAATCATATCTATGAAAAGAAAACATATAGATTAGAAAAACTTCCAGGTGAAACAATTATTAAATTAAAAAAGATAGTAGAGAGAATAATTATAAGGTGCATTTCACATGCATGACTTGGGTTGATTCAAAGTGCAGAGTTAGCAAAGAAAGAATTGGGGAGATCATGGCATATTTCCTATCTGTCCATCAGTCATTATTCAAGGATTTAAATTTCTTAAATGGAATTCTTAGCTTAGTGAGGGGAATTAAATTCAAATGGATGAATAGAAGATTAGAAATATCACATATACCATTCCTGTATTCTTTAATTCTAGTCTTCTGCAGCAACATTATAATTATCTCAGACTCATTCATAATCAAGGGCCGTATCACTACTCTTTGTGGAATGTGGAATTAATCTTGCTGCCTTATGCCTGATATTTGCTATGCTAGAGCTAGGTAGTTAATTCACCTTAAGAGTACTAAAATAATTGGCATTTCCTATGACCATGAGATTAATACACACAATGAGGTCCAGGAGTTATAATATATTGAGAGATTCTTTTAAAATGCAATACCTGCAGTATTTTTAACTATTCAAAAAATATTTCTTGAGTGCTTATAATGGACTTATCACCATTCTAAGTGATAAGATACTGTGATAAGACTAAATCACTACCATCTAGAATTAAAAATAAGTGAGAATAACAGACAATAAACAAGTAAGCATGTAATATGTAATATACCAGGTGATAATACATGAAGAAAAAGTAATAGGGACAGGGTAGGGTGGATGAATAGATAATTACTTTACACAGAATGGTCAGAGAATCCTCCTCTAAGGAGGTAACAGCTGAGTAGAGATCTGAATGATGAACTCTGAGAAGATCTGGGGGAAGAGATCCCATTAGAGAGAATAATTGTGGCACTACTAGTAACTGATTACACAATAACTGCTCCGCATATTACCTTGTTACTGACAGAACCTGAATTTTGCTTGTAACAGCAATGTATACAGTACAAAGTGATAAATCATTATTGGCAATCCCATTCTCTTTGCCAAATAGTTTTCCCATTCTCCTTTGAAGCTAGAGATAGTCATGTGACCTAAATCTATTCAATGAGACACAAAATCTACTGCGGGATTATTGGGTAAACTTCTGTTCCTTTGTAAAAATAAAAGGGAGCAAGTGCAAGAGAAGTACATCCACATTATTTCACCTGCCTTGATCTATATGTGATGCCTAGAACTGAAGCAACATCTTGTGATTATGAAGAGACAAGTATGAGTGTGAAAAAGGTAAAACAAGAAAGTACCAGGTTCCTGGGTCCTTGATGACACTGTTAAGCCAATAAGCCAATGCCCCCAATCCTTATCTCATGATTTCATTGGTCGGGGTCCAATGGCATTGCCAGTAAAATGTGGTTTCAAGGTCTATATCACAGGGTGTGGCTGTAAGAAATGTTAAGACTTCAAAAAGATTTAATGTAGTGTCTCACAGACCAACTCAGCTAGACACAAAATATTCTAAGTATCTTAGGGTGACCTCTTAGATCCTCTCTGCTCGACAAATGAGCTTCTAAGATTTTTAAGGATATTGTGCTACAGAACTTTGACTATCAGCCAAAGGTAAACAGGGGCCTGTCTTGAAGATATTTAGAGGTGTAACATTTGGCTGAGATCATAATTTGATGTATAGGAAGCCCAAAAAATCTTTAAGATAATCACAGCATCTTGGACTGAAAGGAAAAGAAACAATTTAAAATGAAAGGAAGCTTTGAATTCTCAACTTTCTACAGAGAAAACATAGGCTGCAAAGCTACTCAGCTACAAATATAAGCTCTTTCCTATGAAAAAAAGAAAAAAGGATTATTCAGAGGGTAAAGCCAAGCATCAAGGGCAAAGCTGGGAGCTTCAGAGTTACTATGGCCCACTGACTGCTTTATAGTTCACTTTCCCCATCCTCCACCTTCACAATATTCCATTTTTCCTGTTCCAGACTCATTCTTATATGTAGGGGATGGATAACTGGTATCTTCAATTCACAGGTCTTAAAATTGAGAGGAGGAATACTCAAAAAGCCTCATTCATCTGGATCTGATTTACATGTTAAAATTCTGTACCTCAAGCCTAAGCCTGATGCAGTAATAGCATAAGACTAAGGATCTTGGCAGTGGAGTAAGTATATTTTGCATGTGGGAGGGACATGAATTACTTAGAGCTAGAGATAGTTAATCTGTGGTGGTTAATCTCCAAATACAGCCCTCAATGAACACCACCTTCCAAGATTCATGCATTTATGCAATTTCCTAACAGAATGCAGCAGAAGTGACTCTATGCTACTCTAAAGCTTAAGTCTTAAGAGTACCTGAAGCTTATGTTTTTGTATATTGGAAATCACAAGCTGCATAAGAAGTTCAGCTGCCCCGCTAGAAAGATCACGTGAAGAGGTGGAATAGAGAGGGAGAGGGAAAATCCCTAAGATTAAAATTACATGGAGAGAGAGAGAGAGAGAGAGAGAGAGAGAGAGAGAGAGACAGCCAGACAGACAGAGATAGAGACAGACAGAGACAGAGAAACAGCCACACCAAACCAGATATCCAAATATCCCAACTGAGCTCAGATTGACAGCTGTTCCCATCAAGATGTAAGACATAAGTGAGTGAGCTATCATGAGTGTTCCAGCCCAACTGAGTTCCTAGATAACTATAGGATGAGCGAATATCCAGTAGAGCAAAACAACTGCCCAGCTAGGTACAGTCAACCCACAGAATCTTGAGAGATAATAAAATGATTATTTTAAGCCACTAAGTTTTAGAGTGGTTTGTTATGCAGCAACAAATAATTCACTTATCAAATTAAAAGTAAATATTTTGGAAGTAGAACTTAATAAGGAAATTAAAAGGCAAACTACAAACTATGAAAAAATATATGACATAAATATACAAGTGGTTAATATCCTTATAATAACAAGAGCTCATTATGAAATCTAAACATCACCAAGTACTCAACAGAAAAAAATGGACAAAGGACATGATTTATCTACTCATAGGGAAAATCAAAATGGCTAATAGTATGAAAAAGTTTTAGTCATTATTTATAAGACCATTAATACTCAAATACCACTGTTGAGAATGTAAAGTGGTATAATCTTTCTGGAAAGCAATCTGTCAACATACCATTTCCATGAATATATGAGGAAATAATCACAGATCCAAATAAATAGTTAAGTAAAAGGCTATTAATTTCAAACTTAATGTCTAACAATATTTAAGCTGTTAAAAAGAATTATTGAATATCCATATATGAGGGTATTCTGTATCTTGCAAATTTTTAAGAAAATTCAGGTAACATGCTTATAATATGATGTCATTTTAAAAAGGCATAAAATTATGTATATGTATATGTATTATATATGTATATATGTATACATATATGTATATACACACAGTTTGATCCAAGTTTTAAAAAATAAATGGTATTATATGCATACAAAGACTGAAAGAAAATAACGTTGTTAAATGTGGCAATAGAATTATAACTACTTTTATTTTTTTCTTTTATACTTCTGTTTTCTAAATTTTCTATGACTATCACTTCCACATTTAGTTAAAAACAAGAATGTTATTCTTTTTAAGTTAGATTGGTTATTGATCTAGGCAATTAGGAATTATTTATTCCTAATTATTCCTAATTACCTATTCCAACTAAATCTATTTAATAAAATCATATCTTTTGGATTTGGAAGGGAATTTAGAAATGACCTAGTATGATCTGCCATTCAAAAGATGAGGAAATAGGCCTAGAGATTAAGTTGCCTATGCATGTTGACATATTTAGCAGCAGAGCCTTACTTAGAACTCATATTGTTTATCTACTGACCAGTACACATTTTTACATTGCTTTATAAGATACCTACAATAGTAATTCAAATAAGATGTAAAGATCTAAACAAAATAACTGTTACTTTGAGAAAGGCTTTACCCTAATGTTCCTTTAAATTTACTTTTAGACAATTCTTATTCTAAACTATAAAATTGCTTATAAGAGGGAAAATATATGTTATTTCTTATTATATAACAATTTTATTAAAAATTTCCACTGAAATAACTTTCTTACTGTTGTTACACTTTCAGCTGAATTTTATATCAACTCATGAGACTAGTTTGTATTACCAATATCTCTAATGACTTTGCTTTAACAGTTTTTCCCTCTTTACTTGATGAGTATAAATAGAGTAAGAATGTTTAATATACTTAGATACACTTCCACTTGGAGACATTTGAATGTATTTTCAATTTATTTATATTTAATTTGTTTTTTAAATAAATTATGTTTTTCCTAGTTGTATACTTCTAACATGAGGGCAAATACCTTAATTCAAGGTCTTCCTTTGGGTCTTGGCTTTGAAAGCTACATTTTCATTTTGAATCTGGGGTCTTTCTTCTGACTAAGCTTAGACTGTTACTTTGCCACCTATTTTCTGTTGGAGATAAATCTAGGTTCCTCCTTTTATTCCACCTGAATTTATAGGGATACTTTTCAACATTACCTCTGATGAAGATGAGTCTTTTTTCAGAATGCTTATATGTTTATCTTTTAATTTTACTCCTGGTTGAAAGAGTACATTTTTCATTTTTCTGTCCATCACGTCTTCTGATGAGTACTCCTCTAAAGGTAGTATTTTGTTCTCTTCTGTTATTGTCAGGCTAGGAATAATGCGCAATGGAGTATCTGTTTGTTTTGTTGATTCATCACTTTTAGGAGCAACATCATTTAAATTATCTTGATTTGACTTGTTCGAAGTTGGTTGACTCAGGGCTTTTGTATCATCATTATTTGGTAACTAGAAAATATATCAATAAAACAAACTACCAATTAATTATTACTGACAATGAAATATTTAAAACTAATAAAACTGGACTTAAAATCATTTGTACATCTTTATCCTTTATCATAACAAGTTACCATCAATATTTGTAAACTGTTACATTCCTTATTAAAAGAGTTGGGATATTCTGCTTGCCTGAATATTATCCGTAAAAATGATATTGCTTTATAAATCAGTGGCTTGCATATATTTAGATTTTATAAATCAGCACTATCTCAAAGAGAAAATTGAGAGGTCTAACATTTTACTGTTATACTATCACCAATATATCTTAAAATAAAGAACAATTTAATAGCAAAATAGCATGTCATAAAATCAAAGCTATATCACAAAGGAAATTTAATAGCAAAATAGTACAACGAATGGATTCATATAACAAAGGACAGCCTGTTAAATTAAATAAATTTAGCTGTATGAAAAATTCTCTTTAGTGTCTTTTTCCTCTCTGTCCTTGACTAAGGAAAACAGTACATACTGACTCTTCAACTGGTATTTGAGAGCCACTGACCCAAGATGGAAATCATTAAATGTTATTTGTCATTGGTTTACATAGGGGTACACTGCTTATGGGATACCTTTAAAAAATTAGATAAAAAGCAAATAATATCATGTGAACTTTTTATTTATAAAATGTTAATTATTATTTTTAGAGGAAAAAGTAAAGAATGTGGTTAGGTCTGTGGCATCAATTTCTAAGATCACTGTGCAGACGTTTATGCCTTTTATTTTTTTTACTTATTCCTTCTCTTTGTCAACACCTTTTGTCCCTATCTTCACATGTATTTTTAAATATTACTATTTTGTACTGAAAATTTCCTTTGAAGAGTATAATTTTACATAAATAAATTGTGTAACTGCACAGACGGTGTCATAAAAAAATAACCATGATAAGCTGAATAAGTTCTTGAATACTTTTGTCTTTTCATCTATAAATATTTCTCCACTTACAAATATTTAATCCTTTTATAAAATAGTGACTATTAGAAGTTCTCTTCCAAGTTCCCTTACCTCACTTGGAATAGTTTCAGCTTCCTCCTTTATAAGAGAGATATCTGTTAAGAAATTAATAGAAATATCTTATTACATATAAAATGATAAATACATTATATGTATGTACACTAATAATATGTTAGTATAGTTTTTCTCACCAAGAACAAAGAACAATTTAAATCAAAGCAACTATTCAAACATAAGCACTATTTAGTAAAAACAGACTGATGAGGGTTTTGGTCAAGATTACAGAGTAGGTAAACACCATACTTGCCTCCTCTCACAACCACATCAAAATCCCAACTATCATTGGGAGTAATTAGAAGTCCTACAACCTTGAGACTGGTAGGAGGGGTGGAGACACAAAATAAGCTGGTCCAATGCCCACATGTGGTGGTTGAGAATTGGGAGAAATATCTCAGCTGCAGAGGACCCCTAGAAGAGTGAGAGGTCTGGGCCCACACTGGATTCCAGTGCTGGGAGAAGTCCCCGCAACTTCTGGCTATGAAAACCAGCAGAGATTGTGACTGAATGAGACAGAGGGCTGAAGCAGTCACAGATTTTCCTCTTAAGGGGCCTGTGGGGACTTATTTGCTGATGGACTTGCTTGTTCTGAGCTCCAGCACTGGGGCAGTAGCTTGAAAGGCACCAGGGACATATAGGGGAGGAAATGAGTTGTCTGGCTGCAGGGTGAAGGTTGGAGGGGCAGCTAACTCCCAGACAGAAGTGTTGGCAGAGGGCATTGTTCCTTTGTTGAGCCCTCTCCCCAGCCAATATGTAGATGCAGGTGGCTGCCATATTTGAGTCTCTATCAACTTGGCTAATACTAGTCACCCAGCCCTGGTGATTCCCTGAGACCCTGCTCCTCCCAACTTGTGGGCCCATCTAAGCTGCTTCCAGTGGATTTTCCACACAAATAGCCTATCTCGGCTGATGCTGAGGACTTTCTAAAATCTCTCAAAGTTTCAAAAACCTAAACAAGCAGCATCTGGCCTTTGCATGTGCCATACCTCTTGCTGAGCAGCCCCAAGCCTGACACTGGCAGCATTTGGCCTCAGTTTGTGGCTTGGCCTCTTGTGACACTTCCAAGCCAAGCATGGGTGGTGGCCAGCTGTAGATTGCTTGGATGCTCATGCCAGGTGGCTCTGGGCAGGGCAAAGACTGCAGCTGAACTTGATATGTGGCAGGGCTCTTCCCCGGATGCCCCAGCCTGCATACCTGGTGGCCAGCTTTGGTCTGAGCCAGAAAACCACCCAGGGTCACATCTGAGGATGACACACCCAAAAGGCAGACTTGGAAGGCATCAGAGCCCTGCTAAAGCAAATCCTGGTCTGTAGGGTCAGCCCCTGCACAACAGCTCCTCCACTGGTCATGACCACTCCTCATAACCAATCAGCCTGAGGCTCAATCCCTCCCATTGACTAGCAAACAGCAAGCAGGGCTCAACTACAATAGGAGGGCACACACAACCCATACAAGGGACATACCTGGATCACGCAACTCAGGTGACCAGGAGAGACTGTGCTTCTGGGACCAATAGCACACATACTACATTAAGCCACTCTAAGATTGGGAGACACAGCAGCCCTACCTAATACATAGAAATAAACACAAGTAGGCAGCCAAAATAAGAGGACAAACATGTCCCAAATGAAAGAACAGAACAAAGCTCCAGAAAAAGCACTCAACAAAATGAAGACAAGCAATCTACGAGATGCAGAGTTCAAAACACTTGTTATAAGGATGCTTGAAGAACTCCGTGATAACTTTAACAAAGAGATAGAAAATATAAAAGTGGAGATAGAAAACAAAAAAGAATGAGTCAGAAATGAAGAATACAATAACTGAAATGAAGAGTAACCTTAGGAGGAATTAACAGTAGATTAGATGAAGCAGAGGATCGAATCAGCAATTTAGAAAATAAGGTAGCAGAAAACACCCAATCAGAACAGCAATAAAAAAAAAAGAATCCAAAAAATTGAGGATAGTTTAAGGGGCCTCTGGGACAACATCAAGTGTACCAACATTCACATCATAGGGATACCAGAAAGAGAAGAGAGAGCACAAGAAATTGAAAACCTATTTCAAGAAATAATGACAGAAAACTTCCCTAACCTAGTGAAGGAAATAGCCCAAGAAGTACAGAGTCCCAAACAAGATGAATCCAAAGAGGCCCACACCAAGACACATATAATTAAACCGAAAAGGATTAAAGACAGTGAGAACCTTAAAAGCAGCAAGAGAAAAGCAAATAGTTACCGACAAGGGAGCTTCCACAAGACTGTCAGCTGATTTCTCATTAGAAACTTTGTAGGCCAGAAGGGACTGGCACAAAATATTCAAAGTGATGAAAAGCAAGGACCTACAACCATGATTACTCCACCCAGCAAAGCTATCATTTAGAATCGAAGGACAGATAAAGATCTTTCCAGACAATAAAAAACTAAAGTAGTTCATCATCATCAAGACAGTATTACAGGAAATGTCAGAGGGACTTCTTTAAGAAGAAAAGAGGGACTTCTTTAAAAATATAAAAAATGTGGATAATAAAATGGCAATAACTACATATCTAGCAACAAATACTTTATACGTAAATGGATTAAATGCCCCAATGAAAAGATAGGGTGGCTGAATGGATTAGAAAACAAGACCCTTAAATAAGCTGCCTACAAGAGACTCACTTCAGATTGAAAGACACACAGACTGAAAGTAAAGGGATGAAAAAAGATGTTGCATGAAAATGGAAACAAGCAAAAAAAGTTGGGGCAGCAATATTTATACCAGAGAAAATAGGCTTTAAACAAAGCCTATAACAATAGACAAAGAAGGACCCAATTATCCCACTTCTGGGTATTTATCTGAAGAAACCCAAAACACTGCTTTGAAAGGACATGTGAATTCATATGTTCATTGCAGCATTATTTACAGTAGCAAAGATATGGTGGCATCCAGGGTGTCAATCAATGGATGAATGGATAAAGAAGAGGTGGTATGTATACATAATGAAATATTACTCAGCCATAAAAAATAGTGAAATCTTGCCATCTGCAACAACCTGTATGGGCCTATAGGGTATTATGCTCAGTGGAGTAAGTCAAAGAAAGACAAATGCCATATGTGGAATCTAGAGAGCAGGATAAATAACAGAAACAAGCTCATAGATACAGACAGCATTTTGATGGTTGTCAGATTGGGGATGGGCAAATGAGTGAAGGGGAGGGGATTAAGAGGTACAAAGTGGTAGTTGCAAAATAGTTATGGGGACATAAAATTTAGCATGGGGAATATGGTCAATAGTATTGTAATAACTATGTATGGTGTCAGATGGGTACTGGATTTGTCAGGGTGATCACTTCATTAGTTACATAAATGTTTAATCACTGTGTTGTACATCTGAAAGTAATATATTATATGTCAACTATAGTTGAAAAAATAAAAATATGAAAATAAAAATAAACAGACTCATGAATCTCTGGGAAGATGTGGGAGTGGTAAATGCACAGGTGTGGAGATAAAATGAAAATAATATAAAGTGATAAGATTTCAGATCCATTGATATAAGGCATAAAAATGAGTATAGAGTATGTTTCGCTACAAGTCAAGAGGAAATTTAAAAATCTCAGTCAGTGATAGAGTTGGGATTAGAAAAAGAGACTAGAATAAAGTTTATGTAACCAGCAAAAAAAAGGACCATTCAAGAGAGGCTATTTAAAGCACTGTAAAACTTCTCTAGAAAGATAAAGAATACATATTTAGCAAGTAGAAAAGGAAAACTTAAAAAGGAGAAAGAGGGAATAAAGAATTGAGAGACGAAAAAATGTATAAGTCCAGTAAAAAATTTATATTGTCATTATTAGCTGCATGACTGGTCAGCTCCTTTTTCTGATCCTTGATTTTCTCTTATGTAAAAGAAGATAATGATAACTTATCTTATCAGTACGATACAAGTTACATAAGATGTGAGCAGCAATATGGTTAAATGCTTGAGCTCTTGGGCAAAACAGGTTCAAATTCAACTCCTATCATTTAATGGCTATGTGATCTCTGATTGATTTGATTCTCAGTTTCCTCATCTGTAAAAATGTGGATAAATAATAGTAATAATGCCCTCAATTGACTGCTGTGAGGATTGATTTATATAACACAAGTAAAGTGCCTGAACACTGTGATCAATAAATGTCAATTATAACTATAGGAAGCTTTAGGAAAACCAAAAGGAAAGAAGTCACTAGATGATCCAATGGGACTTGGATAAATGAAAAAAAAAAATTAAAAAAGGAAAAGATGGCCATCACCAGTGAGTGAGAGAGGTTAACCTCCTATCTTTAACAGTGGTATTGAAGAGGGAAATGTGATTCCCCTACATCTAAAACTTGAATGTTTCAGGCAAAGAGGAGACTAAAAATGCATTAGCTCTGCTAGGCTGCCTGATCCTCAGAGGTTAGGAAATGAATATAACAAAGCCTGTTTTAGCCAGGGAAGTAGAAGTAGAAAAGTAGAAAAGTATCCTGTGGTTAAAGTCTTATCACAATAAATCATTATTCCAATCTTCAGAATCCAAGATTTTAAAGATATAGTATTATGCATCAATTTGAACTTACTTTCTAAATGAATCTTTTAACAGATTTTTCAAAAGACTGCATGAACAGTTTTTCCATTAATTAAAAATCTACTGAAAATTTGTGGTAGATTCTTAAACGTAATGCTAATTTAATTTCCTATCCCCTCCTCTCTCACCTTCCCGCAACACACGCACACACACACACACACACACACACACACACACCCCTCTACTTAAAAGAGACCAATAGCTTTACACTTAATAATACTGAATAAAAATATCTATTCATAGAGCATAGTTAAGATTTAACTTTTTTTATCATCCCTAAAAAAAAGTAAAGGAACATTAAAAAATAAAAATAACTCTGAATTAGGTCTAAGTCTTTTCTTCAGAGTATTATAAAATATATACCCAAACTATAATGAAAAGCATATTTATTCTTTAACAAAAAATAAAACCCACTTAAGTACATTATTAATTTTCTGTTTGTGATATAATCACCCTTCTTTTAATTATCTTAATAATAAGTATAAAAAGTGAATTCATTTCTTAACCTGATGTTAAAATGTCTTCAGAACCCTCTTCAAATTTGCTTTCAAGTATCTCATTGGTATTACTTTCCTGGAAGCAAAAAAAAAAGAAAAAAGGAAATATACCAGAGAAATGTTTAAAGGCTAAAACATTTTTCTCTGCCTTCATAACTTTTAATACTTTTTAAAAATTTATAGAAGACAAAAAAGAAATGAGTTTGTGAGAAAAGCAAACCAAAAAACTTTATTTTAAAGAGAGGAACACACTGGCTAGGAATTGAAGTTCCAGGGCGAGGAAAGTCAAGAATTGATAGGGTATCTGAGTGACAAATGTATGAGAGAAAAAGATTACCAGATAAATGACATAATTTAACTTTAAGGAGTATGAGAGGATACCCCCAGGAAACATAATTTTTTATTGAACTACATTACGCCCTATGAGTTGAAAAATGATGTTGATCTTTACAAAATTCCAAGAAGAATTATAAAGTAGAGTGATCATTTGTTCTTATAAAATACTGATTTTTCAATAAGAACCCAAAGTTCATAGTCCTTTTAATGAAAAACATCCCAAATTTCCCTAAAATACCAATTCTATATTAATAAATGTTAATCAATTTATCCTACAGCAGCACAACTCTGCCCAATAATCAAAGAGGCATCGAAAATCATGAATATGTCAATATGTTTTAACTACCATTTCAAGGTTGTGATCTTAGTCAATGTTTTATCTATCTACTGAAATCCCAGGTCAAAATGTATAGGTTAGATTGTATTTCTAAATATTAAACCTTATTCATTAATCTGATAAAGGTTTAGCATATCTAAAAATTATAGAGAACTCTTAAAATTCAATGATCAAAATACAAATAACCAAATTAAAAAATCAGCAAAGAATTTGAATAAACATTTATCCAAAGAAAGAAGATATACATATAGCCAGTAGGCGCATGAAAAGATGCTCATATCACTGGTCATTACAGAAATGCAAATCAAAACCACAATGAGATACCACTTCAAACCCACTAAGATGGCAATATTTTTTTTAAAGGAAAATAACAAGTGTTAGAGAAGATGTGGAAACCTCATACACTGCTGGTTGAATGTAAAATTGTGTAGCTGCTGTGGAAAACAGTTTGGCAGTTCCTGAAAAAGTCAAATGGAATTACTATGTGATCCAGCAATTCAATTCCTAGGTATATACCCACTAAAATAAAAAACATGCTCACACAAAAACCTGCACTTGAATGTTCACAACACTATTCATAATAAGTACAAAATGAAAACAACCCAAATGTCTATCAACTGTGAATGGATAAATAAAATGTGTTATATCTACACAATGGAATATTATTTCACAATAAAAAAATAACTACAACAAGAATATGCTACAACAAGAATGAACCTTGAAAACACTATGCTGTACCTGAATCTAATTAAAAAAAAAACACTATGCTAAGTGAAAGAAGAAAGTCACAAAGGACCATATATTACATTTCATTTATATGAAATGTCTAGAATCTATAGCAACAGAAAGTAGATTCATTGTTGCCTAGGGCTAGGGGGGCATGGGGATTTGGAGGGTATAGCCTATGGGGTATGGGGTTTCTTTTGAGGATAATGAGAATGTTCTAAAACTGATTGTAGCAATGGGCATGCAACTCTGTGAGTATAGTAAGGGCCACGGCATTGAACACTTTAAATGGGTAAATTGTATGGTATATAAATTATATCTCAACAAAGCTGTTAAAAAACTAAATCTTATAAATTATTAATCAATGTTTATTGAATGCCACATTATCAAAACAATAAAATGCATGAACCACGAATAACATTTTATAATTGAGAATATGAACACTATCTGATCATCATTTTTAATTACTATAATCTTTTTTAAATAAAAAGTATTAAAAACTATGTATGGGATAATGAATTATGTTAATTACCTTAGGTTGACTATATTCCAATTTTGGGTTAAGAACTCCTTCTAAATATGTAGCTTTTTCTCTCCATGTACTCAGATCTCTATATTCTTTTTTCATTTTTTCTAGCCTAAAGAAAGAAATCATAGCATTATAGTTTTAAAAAGCAAGTGACAGAAGAATATATATGGTAGATTCAAAAATAATTTATATAGTATGATCCATTTTTAAAAGTTCTAAAAGAAGTAAACCAACAATATACTGTTTAATGATACAGTAAAAGAAAAAGGAATGATTACAACAAAAAGCAAGGAAGTAGTTACCTGGGGAGAGTTGGGGAGAGGGATGCAACCTTATAAGGTTACACAAATACATTTCTGATATTGGTGATGCTGTATTTCTTAAACTGAATTGTAAATACCTAGGCAATATTCTTATTTTTATTTAAGTTATACATACATGTTTTGGAAATTATTCAATATATATTGGTCTCAATATTGATGAAAGAGAAGAATAAGTTTCCAATTAAACAAGATAAAACTCTAGAAACAGAACTTAAAGAGAGATAAGTGATTTACCTGATAAAGAGTTCAAAATAATGGGTCATAATGATGCTCACAGAGCTCAGAAGGAAAATGCATGAATGAAGTGAGACTTTCAATAGAGATGAAAATATAAGAAAGTACCAGGCAGAATCATAGACCTAAACAATACAATAACTAAACTGAAAAATTCAGATGGGTTCAAGAGCAGACTAGGTGATGCAGAAAAAAGATCAGTGAATGCAAAGATACGAAAGTGGATTTCATCCAATTGGAGCAAAAAAAAAAAATTAAAAAGTGAAAATAGTTTAAGGGACTTATGGGACAAACAAGCTGACAAATATATGCATTACAAGTGAACTAGAAGAGATAGGGGCAGAAAACTTATTCAAAGAAATAGTGGCTGAAAAGTTCCATGATATCTGGAAAGAAACAGACGCCTAGAGCCAGGAAGTCTCAAAAAAGATGGATCCAAAAGACCCACACTGAGGAACATTGTAATTAAACTGTCAAAAATGAAAAACAAGGAGAGAATTTTCATCTTAAAAGCAGCAAGAGAAAAACAACTTGTTACATAAAAGAAAGCCACCATAACATTATAAGCAGATTTTTCAGCAGAAACTTTGTAGGTCAGAAGGAAGTGATATGATATACTCAGGTGCTGAAAGAAAAATAACTGCCAATCAAGACTACTCTATTCACAAGTTGTCCTTCAGAATTGAAGGAAAGATAAAGAGTTTTCCAAACAAACAAAAGCTGAAAGAGTTCATTACCACCAGACTGGCCTTACGAGAAATAGTGGTGGAGGAGTAAAAATGTAAAGCTCTAGTATGCATTCAAAGTTAAGTCGTTATCAGCTTAAAATAGATTGTTATAAGATGTTTTCGGTAAGCCTTTTTTTGTGGTAACCACAAAAAAAAAAAAAAAAAAAAAAAAAAAAAGACCATAGTAGATACATAGAATATAAAGGGAAAGGAATCTAAGCATATTATTACAGAAAATCATTAAACCACAAAAGAAGGGAGCAGAAGAAGGAACAAAGGAATGACACACAGCCAGAAAAAAAAAAATTAACAAAATGGCAATAGTACATCCAATAATTACTTTAAATGTAAATGTACTAAATTCTCCAATCAAAAGACATAGAGTGGCTGAATGGATTTAAGAAAAACCAACACTTACCTACATGCTGCTTACAATGGACACACTTCAGCTTTAAGGACACACACTGACAGAAAGTAAAGCTATGGAAAAGATACTCTGTGCAAATGGAAATTAAAAGAAAGAAGAGGTAACTATACTTATATCAGAAAAAATTTAGACTTTAAGCCAAAGACTTTAATAAGAGATAAAGAAAGTCATTATATAATGATAAAGAGGTCAATCCAACAAGAGGACATAACATTTATAAATACTTATGCACTCAACATAAGAGCACCTAAGTATACAAAGCAAATACTAACAAATATAAAAGAAGAAATAAACAGCAACATAATACGAGAATAGGAGCCTTTAATACCCCACTTCAAACAATGGTTAGATTATCCAAACAGAAAATCAATAAGGAAACATTGGACCTAAAGTATATATTAGGGCAGATGATTTAATAAGCATTTGCAGAACATTCCATCCAACACTAGCAGAATACACATTCTTCTCAAGTGCAATGGAACATTCTCCAAGAAAGATCATATGTTATGCCACAAAACAAACCTTAATAAATTTAAGAAGACTAAAATCATACTAAGCATCTTTTCTGACCAAAATTTATAGTATAAAACCAGAAATCAATTCCCAGAGGAAACTAGAAATTTCACAAATATGTAGAGGTTAAAAAACATGCTACTTAATAACCAGTGGGTCAGAGAAGAACTCAAAAGAAAAGTCAGAAAATATCTTGAGAGAAATGAAAATAGAAATAAAAGCTACCAAAACTTGTAGGACATAGCAAAAGTGCTTCTAAGAAGGAAGTTTATAGTGATAAATGATTACAATTAGAAAAAGATCTCAGATAAACAACCTAATTTTATACCATAAGGAACTAGAAAAAAAAGAATAAACTGAGCCCAAAGTTACTAAAAAGAAGGAAACAATAAAGACCAGAGAGGAAGTAAATTAAATACAGACTAAAAAAAAAATCAATGAAACTAAGAGCTGGTCTTTTGAAAAACTTAAAACAAAAAACAAAATTAATAAACCTTTAGCTAGACTTACCAGGAAAAAGAGAGGGCTCAAATAAATATTTTTTTTAAATCACCATATCTGGTACTCTAGGTAGCTAATAAATGTTATTGAATGAGTATTATTACATCAGTCTAGAGGATAAAGGGGTTCCTTGGTTATGCAGCTCAATGTTTATAAATTCATTTGTGAATCTGAGTAAAACTTATATACACATAAATTATTTTCTAAATGTTTGGCAGCTCTCTTTCTGGAAATGATGGAATAGGTTATTTCAGACAAACTATCCCAAGGCACAACTTAAAAAGCTGGACAAAATTTTTTTAAAATTTTTGTTTGAAAGTAGCAGTCAGTTATAAAGGCAGCAAGAATTTGCAGATCTAAAATTCCAGACAGAAAGGAAGTCCAGAGACTTTAAGCCCATAATTTGGTATCATTTCTCCTTCAAGGCATTTTTGGTGGCCAAGAGTTAAGAAGCCAAGCAGAGCTTTGAGATAGATATACAAAAACTGAGAAACAAAACCAGAGTTCAGATCCTGCCAAGGATGAGAAACCATGATAAACATCTAAGGTTTCAAGTGGGATCCTAAAAGGATATACCCTAAGACTAAGTGCCTTCTTCAGTATTGTGCCCTAGCTGCCTCACACTCACTCCAGTCCTGATGCTAGGAATGAATAAACTAGAAAAAGATTAATCCTTACAGGAACTAAAGCCCTAAAATTCATTTCAATCTTGATCTCAGTTGAATTAAGGTGATGTAGAATTGCTAGTGACCCTGGTCTAGCTGGCTGCCAGATGCAAATGTATATCTTCTCTGTAAGTATATACACTCAAGAGTCTCAAATTTTTTCTATAGATTTTTCAAATACAATGTTTGACATGCAATAAAAACAACTAGGCATATGACAATAAAATATTTGACTGAAAACTATGAGGAAAAAAAACAATAGAAATAGACTTATCAGGAGATCCAGATAATGGAATTATCAGAGATGAACTTTAAAATACAAATGATTAATATGCTCAAAGAATTAAGAGATAAGACAGGATTTTGATAGAGAAGTGGAAACTATCAAATAAAGAATAATTCAATAACTAAGAAGAAAATAACTAAAATTAAGAATTTAATTGGTTTAACAGCAGATTAGAAACAAAGAAAAACCAGTGAACTATAAATAGATTTTTAAAAATCTAGACTAAAACAAAGAGGGAAAAAAAGTGATATACAGAGGAGAGAATAAGAGACTAATAGAATACATTGTTGAGTCAAGAGGCAGAGCAAGTACTATACTTACTCCTGTGAAAGAATTTTAGTCTAAGTTAGAACTGGAGGACATAAAATGTAAAATCTCATGCATGTGCCCTCAGAAAAACAAAACTTAAGGACTGAAAAGCTGATTTCACATAAATTCCAGATTTACAGAAAACTGATAATATTGGAACTTTCTTAAAAGATAGGGAATTGGTCAGGGTTTGCCTTATATCAACCTTGGGAAGTTTGTTTACGGTTTCCAGATAATGAAGAAGAAATGATCCAAGTCAAGTTGGTCCTGAAAAATAAGCTAAATTGAACTTTTTTTGTATGACTGGATGACTGCTTTTATCAGCTCAGGGAATTTTCAAAACTGGTCTCCGTTTGTTTTTATTTTTATTTTAACAGACTCTAACTGAACTTTCCCCTCTTTACATTCCTTGCCCATAAATACAACAACCTACCCCAAACCCTCAATGGACTCACCTGTAGTTTGCTAGTTTTCATGTTCTGAATTGTAATTCCTCTATATTTCTGAATAAATTCATCTTTTTTGACAATTTTGAGATTGCCTCAGTTCACCTCTTTATTTAGGTTAATGTTACTTTATAAAAGAGTTCCCACCTCTCCTTGTCACAGCACTGACTTTTTAAAACAAACACCTGAATATAATAAGCAAAATTCAGGAATAGCCTCTGAACCCATGAAATAAAGGTTTCTGAACTAATAGCAAGCCCATGTCTCAGAGGAAAATATTAATATACAAATAACACATAAATAAAATTTAAAATTTATTTTGTTTGTTTTTGTTTTTTACCTTTCCCGAGGCTGTTGTTGAAGCTTTTCGAGCCGCACTACAGAAGGCTGGTTCGATTGGGGAACATTCAGGTCTGGAGATAAGAATGCTGGATATTCTACTGGCTGTGGTATAATAACGTTTCTGCAAAATGGTAATAAAGTTAAATATGAAATTATACAAAAGTACACTCTAAAACCGGTGGTAGTTACCACTTTGGAATCATTCTGTTTTTTATACTGTAAGTTCACCTATCTGCCTTGGACCATCAGAGGACAGAGCTAGGAAAGAAGACAAAAGTCAACAATCCTGAGAGAAATACTCTCTAGAGTACTCTTCCTACTAAGATCATGGGCAGCAGGGATGGAAATGGAAAGGACCTGCAGTTATAAAGAGAAGTGTTTGAACCCAGACGTCTCTCCTAGTTTCTAGATCCAAATCTTGATCTCATGGCCCAGTGAAATTGACACATAAAATTAACTATCACAGGTCCACCCCATGTCAAGCTGGCACTCTAAACACCTTAAAACATATTTAATCTCCAAATGGAAACAATAACAAGCTCATAATTCCACCTAACATAACTATCCTGCAAACAACCAAAAAACTCACTAGTCCCTCTCCAGAAGAGGTAAAGTCCTTGGGCGATGTTTACTCTTCTCCTTGATATCCTAAAACTTAAAAACTATGATGTAAAGTTAACAATATTTATATATTATGATATAAAGACAATATATCTTATGTTACATAAGGAGATAAGAGGGAAGACAATATATTCGCCATGTATATATTATATATGTATATATAAAATATACATGGTAATTGAGCCAGAGTAGCCCACCCAAATGAGAAATATGTTGCCTCCAAAATCCAAAGAGGCACACCAGTGTTGTGCCTCTTTTCTGGTTTAGGAGGGGCCAGATACAACTTATCCTTCACCTTAGCAGGTCTATCTTGACAAGCCCGTACCACTAGATCCCTAAAATTTCACTGAAGTAGAAGGCCCCTGAACTTTGTCAGACTTATTTTCCATCCTCTAACATGTAAATGTCTTACAAATAAGTGTAGAATAGTTGCTACTTAATGCTCACTTGGTCCAAGTAACATAATGTCATCACTGTAATGAACCAGTGTGACGTTTTGTGTAAAGGAGACAATGAAGATTCTTGTGGAACTAAAGTATGACATAGGGCTGGGGAGTTGATATACCCCTCAGGTAGAACAGTGAAGGTATATTGCTGGCCTTGCCAGCAGAAATCAAACTGCTTCTTTATTAACAAATATGGAGGAAAAAAGCACTTGCCAGATTAACAGTTGTAGACCAGGTACTAGGACATGTGTTAATTTGTTCAAGCAATAAAACTACATCTGGTACAGCAACTGCAACTGGAGTTACCATCTGATTAACTTACAATAATCTACTATCATTCTCTAAGATCCATTGGTTTTCTGCACGGGCAAATAAGTGAGTTGAATAGGGATGTGATGGGAATTACCACCCCTGCATCTTTCAAGTCCTTAATGATGGCATTAATCTCTGTAATCCTTCCAGGAAGGTGGCATTGTTTTGCTTCACTATTTTCTGTGGTAGAGGTAGTTCTATTGGTTTCTATTTGTCCTTTCCCACCATAATATCCCTCATTCCACAGGTCAGGAAACCAATTAGGGATTCACTAACTGCTGAATATATCTATTCCAATTATGGATTCTGGAATTGGGGAATTAACCATAGGATGGGTTTGGTGACCTACAGGACCTGGTGTGAGATGGATCAGAGTTAAAACTCCACTGATCACCTGACCTCCATAAACCCTTACTCTCGACTGGTAGACAACAGTGATATTTTGGGTCTTCTGGAATTAGTGTCAGTTAGTTCAGAGCCAGCGTCCAGTAGTCCCTAATGCACAGTTACCCTGGTAAAAAGCTATTGTTCCCTTTGGGAAAAAGCTGGGAGAAAGACTAAAATTATAAATTTTTAGCAGTGTATGAGGGTCTCTCCTCAAGGGGCCCAGGCCTCCCCTTCACTCAAGCTATAAGCCAGCTCAGGCTGGGAATTGATTGAGGAGCTGTGACTGTTTTTGATTCAGGTTTGACTTTTGTTCACTTGACTTAGAACTTTTCAGCTTATACAGATAAAGTAAGGATTTAGTAGGCTTCCTATATATATTATTTCTAGAAATATCATGGTCAGCTAAGCCGATGTCATAGGTCTGTATGAGTCAGACTATTATGATTGCTGCTTTGACTCTGCAGTAACCACTTCCACCTTGCCTTTGGCGGTTGAGTGCCATCACTTGGCCCCTGCTACTTTGGAATTCAATTACTCCCAATTCATTTAGGTTTCCCAGTTCAGTGACTGCAGTTCCCACTGTAAGGTCTGGGATGAGCAATCATAGAGCTCTTTAAGGATGGGCCTCCCCTCACAAATTTCTTTCTCACAGTCATGCTGGAGCCTCCCAGGGTGAGTGAGTAGGTCTTAAACAACAAATCCACTCTAACACTACAGTCTTTCTAAACCTTTGAATCCCTTCCTCTACGTCAAACCAAGAGAGGTCTGGCGTTTCCAATTTGCTTGGGGCCATCTTTTGGTCCATGTTCTAGCCAGCCAACCAACCAACCAACCAACCACACTGTCAGAGTCCTTTCTAACTCCCCAAGCTGCAGTATTAAATGAAGACTCTCTGCTTAGTGAGCCCATATCAATAAATTCTGTGTGATCCAACTTTCAGTTCCTTCTACCATTATCATACACCCTTAATATCAATTTCCACGCATGTTCCCTGGATTTGTCTGTATAAATTAGAAAACTCAAGTAGTTCTTTTTGGAATGTAACTTACCACCTCATGGGTCACACTTTGTACCTTACCTTTAGGGGCCTTCTGGGACTTTAGTCTAATTATAGGCCTAGAAGCAAAAAGAGATGGTAGGGGTAGGTCCTGAGGAGAACCAAGATGTGTGGCAACTGCCTCAGAGGAGGCTATTAGCGTTTCCTGAAGCAATGCAGGGTGGAAAGGCCACTAGGCCTGGGAATGGTGATGTCACTTTTGCTGGGGGAGGAGAGGTCTCTTCTAGTGGAGGTTCAGAAGTCACTTCCACAGGCAAAGAAGATACATCAGAATTTAGGGGCTCACCATCTCCAGCTTCCTTAGGGTCTTCCTCCATGTTCCCATTCCAACTTTAAGTATCCCATTTATTCCCAATTAAGGCCCTCACTTTAACAGTAGACACTGGGAGTTCAGCTTGTGTTGTAAGTCAGCCAGTTACAGGAAGAAATTCTGGGTTTGATTTTTAGCAATCTTAGTTCTATAGCTACAAGATAAGCATACTTCAGGGCACACATAAAAGATTTCAGGTCATATATGCAATGCTTGAGCTGGGAATCAGAATCCTTGAACTCATCCTTTTCTTTTTCACCTTTGTCTAACAACATTAAGAGTATCCAACCAATTATATTCCTTAGTTTGACAGAAATGTCTAAAAGTATCATATACACAGTCACCCAGATCTTTGCTTCTTATAAATGGTTGATCAGGAGCACCTAGGGTTGATTCTTTGCATATCTCTACTGCCAGATTATGCCATAGATTATGAGTGCTCTTTTTACTACTGAAAATGGAGTCATTAGAGTCTTTAAATCTAATCAGATTAAAGAGTTAATTCCATAAACAATAGAATCAATTCAGATAACTCATCCTTAATAGTCTGTTCCTCTAGAGCCACTCTTAGTATCGAAATATGTATTAGGGTTGACTAAAGAAACATCCAATACATGTTTATTGAATCCATAAATAAGTGGATAAGGAAATAATGATCAATAAATATAAGAAAAACATTCCACTTTACTATTTCAACAAACATCGATATCGAATGAACAAAATTTATTTTTAATGATAATACCTAGTGTCTGGTGAGACTATATAAGACAGTAAACACTTTGGAATGTAATTTCCCATCCTATAACTAATTCCCTTGATTCCATTTCTTATTTTTAGCACTATAGATTAAATCTCTCCCTCAGGTACTCAATTTTCCTTGATGTATTTTTACTGTTAAAATTTCAAGACTGGTTGACATACTATATCTTAAGTTACTTTTGGTGTGCTAATGATATTTTTGACCATAGACACACCTTTTGCTGAAGATTTGGAAGTAACAATCGAAGTGTGTGCAAGTGAGGTCAGCACTACTGCACTGCAGAGCAGAAAACAGAAAACTATTAAATACCTTGATTTTAAAAGTCCCTCACCTTCTTTCTACAAGAAGAATATCTCACTGGCTGACTTTCCTCATTGGGCTATTCCTCCCTTCCCTCCTTCAGCCATGAAATTGGTATCCCCTCTCTTCCTTTCCTTATTTCCTCACCTCCTCTCTCTCCAGGGCTAAACCCAGAAACTCAAAATTTCTCTCTCCTTTTTAAGCAAAACACTTTACTTCTCTCTTCACCCTTGACTCTTATCCATTCTGGCCATGTCTTCACACAACCGAAATGCTCCATCAAACGGATTAAATGTTTCAAATGCCACATGATCTGATTGCGTTAATAAGATTTCAAACACTTACGTCTCAGGGTCTGTTCTTTCTGGAGGTGGTGTAATATTCATAAACATGGATGGCTCAATAATTTTCTGAAGAGGTTTTAACTGAAGAAAACAGTAAGCATATTTTAATACCGTTTAGTTACATATGCTCCAGAACTACTAAATAGGCCTTAAATTATATGTATAAGGAGAAAAGGAATTAAGAGAGAAAGAACTAATATTTATTCAGTACTTACTATCTACCGAGAATTTTACATTTTTGATATTATTTAATCCTCTCAATAATCCCACGAGGTAGATAACTGCTTATTTTACAGATAATACTGAATATCAGTAATTTGTTCAAGGTGATCCAATAGGCATGAAGCCAAGATTTGAATGCAGCTTTGTCTGTTCCCAATGCAGTATTCTTTTTACATTATCATGACAGATAAGTAGGGGATTATATTACTGAAAAGTTTATAGACTTAAATCAAGTTGAACTTTTATTTCCCACTCTTTTCCATAATACACCTTTGTACTTTGTTTATAGTAGAATCCACTTACATAAAACAATACTTGCTCAGTTTTATTTGAGAAGGATATAGCTCCCTAAGGATGAGATTCTTACATGTTATACCTACATTCAAATACAAAACCTACCTCTGAAGTTAGTACTCATAAACTGTGACTGTCACAAAAAAGACTAAATAATTAGGGACCCCTATAAGACCTAATTCATGTTAAAAAAAATGATAAAGACAATATACAGAAGGAAAAGAAAGATTAAAGCAGAGTAGGAAAAAAACTTATTATGCCTAGTGGCTTTCAGCTCTATATTACTTACTTCTGACTTGAAATGCGTTAAAAATTTGTTATGCTATACCATAAGCAAATTTTTAAAATATATTTTACACAGATTTCTCAGCTAACAAAGTGGTAAATTTTTTAATAAGACTGTATCCACTCTCAATTTGTAATTAAAGAAACAACTAAGACTATAAAAATAGAAAAAACTAAAAATGAAAGATTATATGAAAAGTGTCAGGGTCATTTCTCCCATATAACAGCAGCATTAATGAGACTGGATTTATAAATGCCCCAAAGCTGCAATAATGCCCAGAGATATCAAGAATTCTTTAAACACCTGGTGAGAATATATGCTGGTACAACTTTTCTAGAACAATTACTTGAAAAGTTCATGATTCTGGACAATAATTTCCATTCTAGCAATCTAACCCAAGGACATAATGAAAAAAAAACTTTCACTGCAGCTTGGATATATGTAGTGAACTTAAAGGGGCAGGCCAAAGCTAGGAAGATACTGGGCAGAGCACTTTCTTGATGAACCAAGAAGTCTACAAATAATACCAGTATTGAAACAACCACAGAAGAAAGGAGCATATTTGGTCAGAGTACAAAATGTTATCCAAATAACATCAATGACTCTATTTTTAATAAGTATTTTTAGATATAAAAATCTACACTCACTTTTTGAATACTTAAAATAATTTTTTCCAATTATATAAGATTGTGTGTACACACACACACACACACACACAAGCAATTTTTATAATAAGGATATTTTGAATAAAAGGTCATTATTTTAAAATGCATAAGCAAATAATAATAAAGTTTCAGTTTTCTTTAAGCAAAACAGCATTCTTTTAAATATATTTATTTTAAAGCATTTATCAAACTGGAAAGGATAGAGGCTCAGAAGGGAGCAATTTGACTGAAGAGCTGCAGTACAATAATTTTTAAAAGGCGAACCAACCTGATGTGAATATCCATAACCAAAGTTTCCATAGGAGAACATAAATTCTACCTCCATCCTGCAGATAAACTGAACATTGAGTAAATTTATGTTACTATTTGATCAGAAAGATATTTTAATGGAGAAATGATAATAAGTGATATTTTTACTTATTAATCTTTAAGTTAGAAAACCAAAGCATGAATCTCCTGATTTAAAAAACAAACATTTATACAAGAAACTCCTATAGAAGAATCTATAGAGTTCCTGAAATGTTAACAACTTTTATGTTAAAGTTACGGAATATTATATGGCTAAAATATGGAGAATATCAATTTACAATTGTTAATAGGATTATGCTGAGATACACATATATGCATATATATTCATATACATGTATATATTTTGTGAAGTATTTAGTCACACTTCTCCCACCTCCACTTTCATTTTCAGAGACTATTTTGAGTTAGACAAGTGATTCCATGTCTCTGAATCCAGCTTGCTCCTAAGTTAAATAAATGAAGGAGGGTGTCAGAGGTTATAACCACAAATGTCCATCATTCTGTTTTTTATGTCCCTTGTCCCTGTTTCGGCTATTGGCGGCAGAAGCCTCTCTGAATAGATCAATTAATCAAGACAATAATTTTTAAGTGCTTAAAAAGAAATTCAAGTAAGAACTGTAAACGACTATTTAGAAACTCCTCAAGAAGAAAAATAATATTTCTTCCATTGGTAAGGGAGGATCCCGAGGCTGTGCAGTCAATGAAGGGACTAGAGGTATTTTACTCTCTTACCAATGACTTCTAATTTTCTTGTTCACCATTTAGTAAAGAGCAGCATTTTTTTAAAAAGGTGGAGATGAAGATTTTGTGAGCAAATATTGTACTTTTTATTTAATACATTTCCATTAATTTAAACAGTTACTAGTAGATAACAAAAGAATAAAAACAGTATCAGAGGCTACAAACAATATCAGAGTAAAGTTGTATGAAATGAAGTATGTGCACTAAACTTTGAGAGTTTCAATAAAGTTCTTACTGTGTTTTTATTCAACATTTGAAATTCTTCAGTAAAGCACCCTTTCTAGAAAAAATAAATAATAAAGTTCTAAAATGTAAACTCACTCATTAGTCAACTATATATAATCTAAACCATTTCATAAATTTTTAAAAATCGGGTAATGATTTTTAATGCACATATTTATTTAATAGCTAAGATACAAGTATGATGATGTTTGGAAGAAAATTAAAAATTTGTTGTACCAAAAATGGATGTTAATATTTACAGTTCTTTTAGACAAAAAATATTCCAGCTAGTTACAGTTCCCTTTTTTGAAAGTTTTAGAGGAACTCCCATGTTTACACTCCTTTTGAAGGGTTAAACATAAATCTACATGATAAGCTGACTCTTGACAGAACTTGAGTGTTTCTCTCATCTCTCAGGGACTGTTGGGATTTTTCAACTAGGTAAACCTTTGATATCCTTGGTCACCATCTCTGGTCATTTCTGCTGTGCTGTCAGTCCTCCTGCCTAATCCAACACCCCATGGTTCCTTTTCTTCCCAGCATTTTCCACTGTGGCTTGTGGAATTCCCATTCCATGATTAACAACCTTACATCTTTAACTGCTCTACTAAACATTCCAACCCTTTGCTTTACCTGAGACCTGGCTTACCACTAAGGATGCTTCTTCCCATACAGACTCACATGAAGGCCCATATACCTCAAGGTCAGGAGGGGAAGTAACATCCTCCACACTGCGTTCTATTGCCTTCATGTAGCTATAAACAGTTTTCCTCTTTTAAGTCTTATGCTATCTGGCATGTCTTTCAGACATTCTGGTCACTAGTTCTCATTCAGTGAAGCCTGGCACCTGGTTCACACATCCTTTGCACTCCAAAAACATAATTATCCACAAGAACCTATTTAACAGCTGCCCTCTCAGTTCCTAGTAACGAGGGAAATAACAGGTGGTTACAATGGCAGACATCACACAGAATTAGCATCTCATAAACAGTAAGTTCTCACTCAATATAGTTGATAGGGTCTGTGACTTCAAGTGAAATGATGTATAACAGTACCACAAATACCAAAGACCAATTGATATAAACCAAAGCTAAGATACTATGGCATCTCCTCAATGTCATATCAAAATGACAATATTCGAGGACCCACTGTAAGTTCATATAAAATCACAAGATTTCTTAGAAAACTTATAAATAGCTAAAATTGATTTCCTTAATGACCCTGTCAACCTGATCTTGATAGCTTCTAGGTCTTGATAGCTTCCCTTTCCCAAAGTGGGGAATGGTGAAATATCTCACTATTCCAAGACTGCCTTTTGCTTCTTCTTTTCTTTTATAAACTGTGTCTCTGCTTTTGATCAAAGATCTCAACCTATTGATTCATCTCCCTTGTATAAAAGTAAACTTTAGTCATACTTTTAACTCTTGTAAATAAATGCCTTTGAGGTATTTCTGGAGGTCCCACTCAGATCTGCCTGACTTAGTTTTCACTGGAGCCAATTAATATATTCATCCAGAATGTGCATCCCATCCCAATCCACTGAGTTTTAGGGCTTGCCTTCGATCAGCTCCTCTGATGAGTTTCAATGTATGGCAATGACCTATTTAGCTTCCTGTCCTGAATTTGGATCTCCTCAGCCCAAAGTAAGTTACATGGCTAAGCCTAGTCAGGGAAATTATACAATGGGAAATTATGGACTACTCAAAGGTATGAATATAGAAAGGTATGGTTCTGTAGGGGGCATTACCATAACAATCTTCTACACCTTTGAATTCTCTATTTCCTTTCTCAAATAATTACCAATTATTGGTTACCAATCTGTCTAACTGTTGAATTTATCATCTAGTTCTAGGCTCATCTAGTAAAGATCATGTCGCCAAACCAATAAATGCAAATACTACTACAATTTATCTCAAAATTAATAATCATATTCCTTTTTGTAATCAATACAGGAATATTATAAACTCCAATACACTTATATGCCTTAATTGACTCTAAGCCTTAACAATTAGCTGATGTTTCTGGTTTCTCCCAGAACCTCAAAGGAACCAAAGATGTATCAGGGATAGGAAGGAATCAGGGATTAATGATTCAAGCTACCGACCAGTTATTTTTTTATAAAGCTATATAAAACCTATTATGTGATTTGTTTAATTTAACTCAAGATCTTTGTCCTCCATAACCAGAACAACTACATTCAGAAAGCAATTGGTACTAATTGGTAATTATAAACTATACATTTGTGTCCTCTCCATGTATATTGGTAGTATAATTGTGCAATCAAATGGTCCTCCCACACTTCCAGACATGAGCTATAGTTTGGGTCTGATCATTATGTCTTGACACCTCATCCAAGCACCAGATTTTACCAGTCTGCATGAAGATTTCTACCCTGGTTAGTAGTTCTAGAACTAAAACAAATGGTCTATAATCTATTCCTGCATGTGACCTAAATAGCAAATGATACAGCTCAAGCTTTAGCGAACATAAAGATCTGCATAAATTTGCCTATTGGAATCATTCTAGTTAATAAAACTGTCCTTGACCTTTTACTATATAGTTGTGATGCATCTGTGCAGTAGCCTATGCATTTTAGTGTACATGATAAACATTTCAGGAAAAGTGGAATAATCAGTAAATTAAAAGGCCCTCATGAAAATATGATCAATATTGTTAGCTACTAGGAAATTGCAAATTAATACCATGATGTCACTACACACCTATCAGAATGGCTAAAGTAAAGAATAGTGACAACACAGATGAGGATGTTGAGAAACTGGATCATTCATATATTTTTGGTGGGAACATAAAATGGCACAGCCACTCTGGAAGTTTAGCAGTTTCTTTAAAAACTTTACATGCAACTACCTTACAACCCAGAAATAATCTGAGAAATGACTGTTTATATTCTTACGAAAACCTGTACATAAATGTTTATAGCAACTTTTTTCATAAGAACCAAAAACTGAAAACTACTCAGTGTCTTCCAGTGGACAAATGGTTAAGCAAACTGTGATACATTCACAACCATGGAGTACCACTCGACGACAAAAAAGGAATAAACTATCAATCCATGCAACAACCTGGATGATTCTCCAGAGAATTATGCTGATGAAAAAAACTCTATCCTAAAAGGTTATATACTCTATGATTCCATTGACATAACATATTTGAAATGAGAAAATTGCATAAATGAAAAACAAATTAGTGGTTGCCAAGGGTTAAGGAGGGACAGGAGTGGAAGGGAAGTGAGTACAGCTATAAAAGGGCAACATGAGGGATCCTTGCAGAGACAGAGGCATTCTGAATCTTGGTTGTGATACTGTATTATAGTTTTGAGTTACAAAAATGTAATTCCATCATTCCTTCTGTATTTATTACGTTATTCTTCTGTTTAAGAATAAAAAAACTTCCCTTTTTCTTCCCATGCTCTTTTATTTTTTTCTTTTTTGAAAATCACCAAGGGTTCATGGATTTTTCTTTATTCAGAATTATAATGATCTTTTTGATGCTCAAATCATCCTGAAACTGGCCAGTAGGAGCCCCTGCAATCTGGCATCTGCACCTTTTAACATTTAACTCTAACAGTCTTTGAGGGCTTCCTTGCTTTATGTCCTAACAAATATTCCCGAAAATCCTTTAGATTGTTTATACTTGTTCACTAATCAGTAGGTTTTCTTCTTCCGAGTTCAAGGCAACCATGGCTACTGGAAAGTGATAAGAAGGGTGGGGGGACCTCCTAGGAAGGAGAAAGCGAGAGAGAAGGAACCACAAAATCTGTGTAAAGACTCCACCAAAAACTTTCCTGACACCTAAACAACACATGCTGGGCAGAGAGCAAACAGCCCAGCTAAGGATAAAAGAACTGAAATTTATGCTGCCAACTAAGACACAGAGCTTGTGGTTTGAGTCTCATTTCAAAATATTTCAGAAAACATAATAAAATATGCTTAATCTTTTAGGTTCTGTCACTACCCCTCCAGAAAATAGATTTTCAAAAACATTATGCTGTTTAAACCAAATCTTTATATATATATATATATATATATATATATATATATATATATATATATATAGCCAGAGGGAGAAATTGTTTCCTAAGCATATGAGCTGGAAGACAGATAATAAAAGGAGTCCATTAAGTATAGATAAATCATAACAATGAGCACCACTTGGACAATGTGATACCAAGGTGAAAAAATGATTTTGTTACATACCTGAATTACTTCATAAAGGTGTACCTGAACACTTCCTAACAAGAGAGGATATTTCTGTTTATTGACATTTTGCATTAGTTCCAAGTAAATATTATTCCGCTCATCATCTTGACGTCTGGGAACCTTGATACAAAATACATACAAAAAAAGCATTAAATGTTCAGTCTGAGTTCCAGATTCAATTTTTGAATAAATACACCCATAAATTATATTATGCACATACTTAATGATTAGTTTTGTATGTTATTAGCCTTATGACTTTTCAATCTTGGAGTCGCAAATACCCTAATGTCAATAAAAACCAGGACCTTGTTTATGTCTAACATCAATTATAGTCTTTTTGAAATACCCATTGCCTCCATTCTTTTTTAAATTTTACACAAAGTTAAGCTTAATGCTCCACTGAAACTACATTATCCAAGGTAATCCAATATCCAATCCAAATAATCTAGGTAATCCAAACATCCAATATCAAAAGACATCCAACATCCTTTTCAGTCTTTTTTCTTTAACTTTTGATAAAATATATATCATTGTCTCAACTTGGAACTCTCTCTCAACCTTGAACTCTGTAACACAAGACTACTATGTCGCCATTAAAATTCATACATTTCCACTAGAAGAAAATCTCATGCCTCCCAACCCCAAAATTCTAAGTGTCTTTAAAATAAAGTTTTTAATTGAGATATAATTGACATATAACATTGCGTTACTTTTAGGTGTACAACATAATGATTTGGTATTTGTATATATTGCAAAATGATTATCACAATAAATTGTTAACATCCATCACCACAGTTACAATATTTTCTTGTGATAACTCCATTAGCAACTTTCAAATATACAGCACAATATTGTTAACTATAATCACTGTGCTGTACATTACATTCCCAGGACTTATTTACCTTATAACTGAAGTTTGTACATTTTGATCGCCTTCATCCATCCCCAAAAGACTATATGTGGCCATCACTAATCTGTTCTCTGCAACATGAGTTTGGTTCGGGACTTTATTTTAGTTCCACATTTAAGTGAGATCATACAGTATTTGTCTTTCTGTCTTATTTCAATTAGCATAATGCCCTCCAGGTCCATCTCTGTTGTTTCAAATGGTAGGATGTTCTTTTTTTATGACTGAATAGTATTTCATTGTGTGTATATGTGAGCGTATTTATATGTATCACATTTTAAAAATCCATTCATTTGTGCATGGACAGTTAGGTTAGTTCTATTTACTGGCTATTGTAAATAATGCTGCATGAACATGGGGGCTGGAAGCAGGCACTTTTTTGAAATAGTGATTTTGTTTTCTTTGGATAAATACTCAGAAGTAGAATTACTGGATCATATAGTAGTTCTACTGTTAATTTTTTGAGGAACCTCTATACTGTTTTCCATAGTGGCTGCACCAATATACATTCCTACCAATAATGCACACAAGTTCCTTTTTCTCCACATCCTGGCCAATGCTTGTTACTTTTTGTCTTTTAGATAGTAGCCATTTTAACAGGTGTGAAGTGATACCATGCTATGGTTTTGATTTACATTTCCCTGATGATTACTGATGTTGAACACATTTTCATGCACCTGTTGGCCATTTGGATGTCTTCTTTGGAAAAATGTCTATTTGGATGCCCTGCACATTTTTAAATTAGATTTTTTTATTGACTTATATGAGTTTTTATATATTTGAATATTAACCTCTTATCAAATATATGATTTGCAAATATTTTTTCCCATTCTGTAGGTTGTATTTTCATTTGTTGATGGTTTCCTTTACTCTGCAGAAGCTTTTTAGTTTGATGTAGTCCCACTTGTTTATTTTTGCTTTTGTTGCTTTTGCTTTTGGTTATAAATCCAAAAAGTCTTTGCTAAGACCAATGTCAAGGAGTTACCCTTATGTTTTCTTCTAGGGTTTTTATGGTTTAAGGTCTAATGATAAAGTCTAATATATTTTGAGGTTATTTTTGTATATGGTATAAGATAATGGTGCAGTTTCATTCTTTTGCATGTGGCTGTCCAGTTTTCTCAACATCATTTATTTAAGAGATTGTCCTTTCTCCAATGAATAGCTTTGTCATACATTAATGGACCATATGTGGGTTTATTTCTGGGCTTTCAATTCAGTTCCATTATTTGTCCATTTTTATGCCAATACCATACTGCACTGATTACTAGAGCTTTGTAATATAGTTTGAAATCATGAAGTGTGATGCCTCCAGCTCATTCTTCTTTTTCAAGATTGCTCTGGCTATGCAGGGTCTTTCGTGGTTCCTTAAAAGTTTTAGAATTGTTTTTCTATTTCTGGGAAGAATGGCATTGGAATTTTGATAGTGATTGCATAGACCTTAAACCATAAAACCCCTAGAAGAAAACATAAGGGTAACTCCTTGATTTTTTGGCTAGTGTAGACATTTTAACAATATTAATTCTTCCAATCCACAAGCATGGAATATCTTTCCATTTATTTGTGTGTCCTTCAAATTCTTTCATCAGTGTCTTATAGTTTTCACTCTACAGGTCTTTTACCTTCTTCATTAAATTTCTTCCTAGGTATGTAAATTTTTTGATGCAATTATAAATGGGACTGTTTTACTGTATCATGCACAACAGCATAATTTATACCTCACCCTTTGTGCTATTCTTGTCATATATTTTACTTCTACATACGCTATAAATTCTACCATTCAGCATCATTACTTTGTTTTAATCAGTCAGTAGTATTTCAGAGAACATTTTTAAAAGTCTTTTCTATTTTAATCGTATTTTATTTTTACCCACATATTTATCACCATTACCTGTGCTCTTCATTCCTCCCTGTGCATCTGAACTTCTATCTGGGATTTTTTTTTTTTTTTTTGCCATTTATTATAATGCAGATCTTCTAGATACAAAGTCTCTCCGCTTTTGCTTTTACAATCTTTTTGAAGAACATTTTAATTGGATTTAGAAATCTAGATTGAGTTTTTTCAGCACTTAAAAAATGGCATTCCTTTGTCACCTGACCTCCAGTGTTTCTGATGGAACGTCTGCTGTTATTCACTGGTGGGTTTACCTCTATTGCTTTTTTTCATTTCCTTATGAGTGGTAAATTTTTACTGTATGATGGGTATTATAAAGGATATGTAGCATAGACTTTCAGTTTTTATATCTTCTTTTAAAAAGTATTGAGTTCTTTCCTGAATGGTAATTAATTACTGGCAGACTATATTCATCTTATGACAGCTTGGTTTAAGAATGGGTCTATTTCCGTTTTTGTTCTTGGTCCTAGAGTTTAACCCTTACTCTTAGGTAATGGTAGTTACTTCTGAGACTTGGCCTTTCTGGGATCTCAAATGAATACTGAGAATGTTCAACCAGGTCTCTTCCTTTTAGCTGTGTCAGACTCCAGTGACTTTGAAATTGTGACTTTTGAAACCTCTACTCAGCTCTCAGCTTTCCAGCACCTGTCTTCTACAATTTCTCCTAGAAACTCCCTTTGCACATGCACAACTTAGGATCCAGCCAAGAATCTTAGTGGAATACCTACACAGATTTCTGGGGCTCCTTGTCTGCTGCTCCTTCCTCTTGAGTATGCTGCCTTATAAATTCTAGGCACCTTAGCAGCCCAACTCTCATCCATTTCCTCTACCTCCTTCCCCAAACAAGACTGCAATTTTGCTTGGGTTCCACTTCCCCATGCCAGATTCACTGCCAGACAGAAATCTGTTGTAAATGTGGAGCTCACCTCTAGTGCTTCTCTTCCCTTAAGGATTGCAGCCCTCTAATTTCCATGGTCAAATAGAAGGAAATAGTTTTACAGTTATTTAGAGCAAAATAGTAAATCCAATATCAGCTATTCCAGCATGGTCAGATCAGAAATCCACTACTATTCATTCTTTAATATGAGTTTTTACATCACCCAACAGCTATCCAGAACAATTAAACTAGTTTAAATTCACTCACTGTTCCTTTATGTTTTGGTTTGCATGTTTTATTTTAAACCTAGATCTATTTTGTAAGTTTTAGCAAATTAAAGTCCTAAAGTATATACAGTATAATTTTATTTTATCCTAGTTATACTGTACTTGGTTAAAAGTCAAAGTTATAAAATGATTTAAAAAAAGGAAACAACTTATTTTTTCTCCCACCTATATTAACCTTTATTCTCTTGTATTTTATGACGTTTTAACATCTTAAAAAGCTTGAAGTGTCTATGAGTCTGTTTCTGTTTTTGGAGGGGGCATTTGGCAGCCAGGTGAAAAAGGTGAAGGGATTAAGAAGTACAAATTGATGGTTACAAAACAGTCACAGGGGTGTGAAGCACAGCACAGGGAATGTAGTCAAGAATATTGTAATAACTATGTATAGTGCCAGGTAGGTACTAGACTAATTGGCGGGAATCACTCTATAAGTTACATAAATGTCTAACCACTATACTGTACACCTGAAACTAATATAATATTAATGTCAACTGTAATTAAAATATAAATATTAAAATAAAATAAAATAAAAATAATAAGCTTGCTGGCCAGAGAGACTTTCTCTTCCTGGGCTAGCCAATTCCTAGAGATAGTAAAGGGCTTGGCTGTATGGAAACAATCTTTCAAATGTAAACTAATCAATCCCAAATTTATAGCCCTCATTACCTCATCTAACTTCTCCTGCCCTATATCATCCCAGGGCCTGGTACCAGGCAACTAGATACTACTCCTACAGCCCAAAGCCTTCTGGAATTATTCAAATTATCCAACCCTAAACTGTTGACTCTGCCCTGCATTGCTTTTCTCAAGGAAAGCCTAATAAAGGCTTTGGTCTAGGCTCCCCTCTTGCTTCTGTCTTCTGTCTCCTGAACACTCTGATACTTTCCCTGTAGCCCTGTGTGGTGTGGTGCAATGTGTCCAATTTTGGGGGGAAATTTGAGTAATAAATTCTTCTTTCAATGGCATTAGCTTCTCCATGTCATCATTCATTATACCTCTATTAATTAAATCCTGGGTATACTTTAGAATACTACCCTACCCACCTCCTAATTTCTACTCCTGAAAAGTCAACTTTCAACCCTTTTTAAGGAATTTCTTTCTTTTTTTGCCATGAAATGTTTCTAAGTAACATGCTTATTATTAATTGATTTTCAAACTTTAGATACAATCTATTGACTGCTTACTATAGAAGAAAAATATTAGCTCTCAACATCCTCCCTTCACAATTTTCACATTTCTCTTCTCTTTATTCTTCAATATGTATTTTACTTTTTTGTTAGAGCAATACTTAGTGTTTACATTATTATGTATACGTAATTATTTTTCAGAGTTTAACAATATAGTTATAATGACTATATTTCCTTTCTTGTATCATTTTTTAATTTCCTTGGTGTTAATATGTGTCATTTTTTTTTCTTTGTGAAATTTTCTGTGTAATTATTAATAAGTCATTCCCAAACTTTTGAGTTCCATTAAAACTCTCTTCTTAATATGCTTAAATAGTTCCTATTAAATATAGGAAAAAGATTTTGATTATGCTAATAAAGATAAGCACACTATTAATTTATATTATTTTCCAATATTAATTTCAAGTTTTATTTAAATAGACATATATCCACAAAATTCTTGAAAACTTGGCAATGAAGCTTAGGAAAACTACTTGCAAAGTTAAAGAAATAATATGGATTACCTTTAGCAAAACTATGCCTTGTCTTTTCTTAAAAAACCTATGCTTAAAGAATTATCTTCAATACTCAACAGTTAAACAAAATGAAGTTTGTAAAAAAAAAATGGAGCATAGAGGAAATTTTTAGGATTTCACTGAAATTCAACCAATGTAATAAAACTATTTGGAAACAACTGGACTAATCAATGAATCCTACAGTGGTATGAAATAGTGTTGCTCCTTGTAAAGAAAACTCTTAGATACATTTAAGAATCTAAGAAGCTTAACTATAAACAGAAGCAAACTCTTAAGCTCTGGTGTGAGAGGCAATTAATGAATTATAGCCTGAAGCCAGACTGATTACATTCCCAGCTCCACCATTTACAAGTTCTATGACCTTATGAAAATTCTTTAAACCTTATGTACCTGTTTCCTTATCTGAAAAAGAAGCATGCTCATAAGTGGATATATATTTGGGGGGAGGGGTGTTATAAAGACTAAATAAGTTAATCCATGCAAAAATAATTGGAGAGATTAATTGGAGAGAAAAATAATTGGAGAGAATAAAGGAGAGAGGGAAAGGAAGAGATGAGAAAAAAGGGTGTGCTATGGACTTAACGTTTGTGCCCCCTCGAAATGTTTATGTTGGAGCCTAAATTCCCAATGTGATGGTATTTGTAGGTAGGTGTTTGGAAGGTAATTAGGTCATAAGGTAGAAATCTCATGAAATGGATTAACACCATTATAAGAAGAGACGCAAGAAAATTATCTCTTTACTCTTTGCTATATCACTATACAATGAGAAGACAGCCAATAGCAAACCAAGAAGCAAGCTCTCACTGGACAACAAATCTGCCAGCACCTTGATCTTGAACTTTTCACCCTTCAGAGAGGTGAGAAACAAGTGTTTGCTGTTTAAGCCACCCAACCTATGGTAGTTTGTTATAGAAGCCCAAACTGACGAAGACAGAGTGTGAGAGGGTTGATGGGAGGGAATGATCAAGACAGAGAAAAATGCATGTGTGATAAACACTCAGAACCATAGACAGTAAGATCCTAGGGAAGAATACCACCAAGATTATGCATTTTACAGTAACCTGTTTATTAAAAAAATACCACTTTAGCCTATAATATAGAAATGGAATTCTGTAAAATATCAAATAAACAGATATAGCTTTTGTTTCTTTCCTATCCACCCCAAAAAAGATATAATTAATGTAGGACATTTGAAACTATAAAAATGCACTCATATCTAGAAGAGAACTTTAATATTACCTGTACAGAAAAATACTTCACTTCATCAAACTTAATTATAGCGTTCTTTTCATTATAGCTATATAGTTTGTTTTGGGCTAGCAAGCTACGAATTTTTGTACATTTCACAATATTGTTTATAGAGATGCGAATGAACAAATTATTGTAATGCTGCAAACTGACTGAAAATACATAGATATTTAGGAAGCAAATTTTGTTGTAATTGAATAATAACACATTATAAAATTAGTCCATTAAATAATTCAGGCCCAAACCTAAGAATCAATCAAATAAATAAAGAAGGTAATTGTAGAGCATATTAAAAAATAAAAAGTACTGTAAAATAGTATTTTTGCCCATCAATGGTAGGCACAGTATAAGGTGGAAGAGGTTGATTCTTCCTTAGATCATTTCTCATATTTTTATCTTCACATTTCCACTATAATTTCTTTGTAAATTTTTCTTTATTTTTAAGGTGACTAAACATTTACAATATATAGCTGAAATTTTTTTAAGCATAATTGTATAGAAATTCAAAAATTTTTTAAATGTGTCACTTGAGAGTAATTTATTTTTAAGACAAAATTTAAAGCTGCATTCTATTCTAATTCATCACTTCACTATATACTTCACTTATACCACATTGGTCTGTATTTTTTATCTTTCATAGAATTGGTGCAGTAAAACAATTTTGGTTTTATGATGTAACTAATCATCTTCAAAAATCTCTTTATATAAAATTCTCTTCAATAATTCACTTATATAAAAAAGAAATACCATGTCTTCATAATGAGACTAGGTTTATGCCATGATATATCTATTACTAGGCATTCAGCTTATTTAAAGGCACCAAGATAAATAAATCCTTTAAACAATGTTTAAGAGAAGCATAGTTATTACTTAGAAATAAATTAGCATTACTTAGAAATAAATCAATAATATACATTTCAAGCAGACACGTATTTTTCCTTTAAGTCATATGGTGATTAAGGTAGGTTACAGATGGCTAAAAGTCTTTTATCACTCTCCACATCAAAAAGTAGAATTGATTTTCTTTTGTTCTTGAATCTGGCCTGGCCCTGTGACTACTTTAACATGCAATAGACATGACCACAGCATGCGTGAGAAAGGCACTAGTCAGGGTGCAAAATTCAAGGGGATGCCAAAAACTTCAGTAACTAAGTCATATTTTAATGTAATAGATTTTTAAATCAAAATTAATACAGGAAGAAATGATGAGAGACAAGAACCTAGGACTATATGGAAAGGTCCAACCATTTCAGCATCCCAGCTGAGTGCAGTCTTTCAGGCATCCTCCCTAAGCATCAGATACACAAATGATCCATTTTAGATATTCCAGACATTTAAAATATTCCAGCCAGATGACTGCAGCCTCAGCTGTGATGATATGAATAAGTACCACCTAGTGAATGCACAGATAGTGGCTGATAATAAAATAGTTACTGTTTTGTTTTGTTTTGTTTTTAATAATTGACCTAGGCTTTATTTTTTTTGTTTTTGTTTTATTTCTTTTAAACAGTTACTGTTTTAAGCCATTAAGTCTTAGAGCATATTACAATGCAGTGAAACAGTAATATATGATTATAGTATGGTTCTGAAGTCAAAAGAAAGGATACTCTTAGGCGTAAAATGTCTGCAGTTCTTTATACGAACAGCCAGGCAGCCAACCTATAATAATCAAAATAAAAACACAGCAAATGAATTTTCGAAAGTTAACTTTTCTTCTATTTTACTCTACACCAAACTAGATATTTTGAAAAATCTCCACTTGTTCTCTTTAGAAATATTGTTTCTCATTAGAAATATCTAGTTGTTGGAAAATTCCAGAAAGCAGAAATGCAGAAGAAAAATCACATTTATTTAAAATAAACCTAAAATAAATAAGAACACAAAAGAAAACAATGGTTTACTACCAACTTAACTCCAATCATCACTCTTTTAATCATTTTTATTTTATATTAAGTGAGAACTGATAAAATGTAGCATCTTGCATATAATAAGCTTTGCTTCAGATAAGCTTTTTTATCCAGTATCCTAAAACCACTTTATTCATTCAACAATCATTCATTGACTATAATATGCCATTGACTTATTCAAAGTGTTTCTAAATATTAAAAAAAATTATACCTTGTGTTTAACCATAAAATTAAATACAAAATGAATACAGGAACACTTGAATGCTAATTTGCAGTATTCATCAAATATATTTAGCCATGTTTGGTTTTAAAAAAATGAGTAAAAACAACACCAATATTATATTAAACATTGTGAAACAAATTAAATGGCCCAATAGTATTTTTAATGTAATGTAAGTAATTTTAAAGATTTGGTTTTAGAACAATACAGAAAAAGATGTTAACATTCAATATTTAATTAAAATACTGTATCTGAATGATGAAATTCTAAAGAAGAAAATATTGTGGTCAATTCTTAAGGAAACATAGTTATGAAATGTTACATTAAAGGAAAGGTTCTAAGTTTTCAAGCTGAAAGTGAGGGGATGCATGTTACATAATTTAGTCAGGATTTTAAATGGTATTGCCATAGGTGATTCCATGAATCATTTTTTATTTCTTAAAATTGGGTTGTACAAATGAGGGTTAAACAGGAAGTACAGTTACAATTTTGTATTGTATAATTCTATATATTAACATTGTCATAAATCATTGACTGCCTGCCAAGTATCTCAACATGAAGCCTTGGGCAACTATCCTAACTTTATGTCTCCATTCCTCCTTATACTTTTACATGATAGATCCATATACTATAGAAAAGAGAATAAATTTCTATTTCAAGTATAGGAAAATATTTAACACTCAAAAATATAATAATGATCATCAACAGGCTGCAGATAACAAATGTTGCCACAGATTCTGAGACCGAACATCCTCACTCCCCACTCTCAAACACACATTTAAAACAGAAAAGCAACCAGAAAGCTGTTCACGAAAGCACTTTATGCGTTCAATTTTAAGACACAGCTTTTTCACATTTTTTTCTGAAAATAAGATGTGACTACCAGAAACAGGAGTAGTGAGCTGTGTTGTAGTTATCATTGTTGACACATGTTCAAACCTTGTCAAATATCTCAGAATAAATCACAGAACTTTCAGAGGGCAAGTGATGTGACTAAATCATGCACTCAGAGGAACTATCAATCACATGCCAAATATCTCTCCATCAAAAACTTCCCGCTGACTTTTAAGAGAAGCTTTTTCATGTCTAGCAACATGTAATTCAAATAAGGAAAATGCAAACTATGATGTTAGGAAGTATGAGTGAAATAAAAATTTTCTTCAAAATGTCAGTTCTAAAGAGATGTAAATGTCAGCCAAAGTGATTTCAAAGAATCTTTTCTAAGTTTAGAATTGAACAGTGAGGGCTTTTACCCTAACTTTGTTTATGACAGAGGAAAAAAGTGTTATATAATTATATAGATAAATGCACACAATGGTATTCTGTAAAAACAAAAATGTATAAATTAATGTTTACTTTTTCCCTCAGAAAGATATTAAATTCACCATATATTTTTTATTCAAGAAAATGTATTACTATATGATAGGAACTAGAGAAACTTATTTCATACCCATTAACTATTCTAATAGTGTTCTGAAAATAAAGATAACTGTAAAAGACTACCACAATATTTGACAGTTCTAAATGTGCATATACCCTCATGTCCTATATTCTACAGCACCCAAAAGAGAAAACAGATTTTCAGCCTAGATATCAGGTATGTTTGTGTGTATGTGTAAGATTCATAAGTATATTTGCTTTTGTTTTGGAGTTTATTATTTTTTGGATGAGGGAGAGGCGTGGGGTTTTCAAAATGTAGCTCAAAGGCTCCTAAATCTGATGATAAATACAATTATCTAAAGACCTCAATAAAAATAATGATTTCTTGGCCCCATTCTCAGATTCTAAGTTAGCAGATTGTAGGTGAGGCCCAAGAATCAATGTGTTTATAAAGTATTCTAGGTGATTCTGATGTAACTTGAGGTTGGGAATCACTAGTGCAGAAAATATTTTTTTTCTGTGAATCAGGAATGTTTTCCACAATTTCACTGATCATTAGAATGCTTTTCTGACTTATAAAAGTAAAAAATTCATGAATATATTATTAGAGAGTAACGTTTTCTATATATACTTTTTGATTACCAAATAATAAACATTAACTAGTCTTTGTACGAGATAAGAAATAACTTGTATAGGCTTACTGAAGATTAGTCATACATACCACGTCCCCAAATGGCACCAAATTTGGTGCCTCAGGTGTTACTTCTATTTCTTTACTTTCAGACCCTCTAAGAGTTCTTCTCAGCATCTACAATGTAAATAAATTAATTTAAGACTGTAGACAGTAAAGAACAAAACTAGATAAAATATTTCTTCAATTTTATGAGTATCTAATAAATAGCAAGTACTATTCTAGGAAGTGGGATATTAATATGACTAGAAAACTCATCCTTACCCTTGATATGTTGTTTATCAGTAAGTTAGCAGAAAAACAAAATGTACATAATTAAATATGAAATTATTTAGGAAATCATCAAAGAAAAAAGGGCATAGTAGCGTGAACAATGAGTTCTTGCAAACTAAAAATGACCATCATTGCCACACTCCAGTCTTAATCTGATGTTGACTAGGTACTGTAACCCACAGATGGCAGTGATCCTACTTGTACGTTATCCCCATATTCCTTCTGTCTTTGTTCATAAGGGCTCTGGTCACTACACATGATGGTTAGCCTTTAAAAATTACAAGAAATTTTAATATAGATTTTAAAAGCAAAATAAAGAGAAAGGGAAGGGGAAGGATTGGAAGAGAGAAGTGAGGGGAATAGGGAAAAACTGCTTATTAAAAAAATCAAACTTGAAGAAGAGAAGTGATGTATCCCTAACCTTGGTTGAACTTGAATTAACATGGCCTTATTTACAAGCACTAACTTCCCAGGAATCTTTGTTGTTATGTCTTTAAAAAAATCACTTGTTTGATTTTTAAAATAGACAATAAATCTTTAGATATGTTGAAATTTTGTTTTAAAGCATATACTACTTTAGTTGTATTGAAAAAAATTGCTTTACATATCTTGGATTATTTTGTCATTGTTTTAGCCGACTGGTTTAATGTGTTTTATACATATAAAATTTAATTTATAGTTTAAGATAATTGAGTGACAATTACCATATCGTCACAAAAATATCAGACTGTGGTACATGATATGTGTATTTAACATGGAACCTCAAGCTACCTAATGTTTTTGTAATCTTATTATGGAAGTCTACTTTGAATGGGCACTTTATTATTTTTGAATGGGCATTTTAATAAATACAAAGTAACTGGGGGAAAAACTCCTTAGCATTTTTAGGTTCAATCTATTCTTAACAAATTGGCAAAAATACTACTGCCCCCTTCATTTTACTACCTTTTTACTTTTTCTTCCTCATTTGAGCAAAGCTCTCTTCAGTGACAATGTGAGCAAAATAATTCTTTGCCAAAATTCTGTTAGAACTTTGAATGGAAGTTCTAAAGACAAGTCTCATAAAGCCTCTGACACCACCTAGAATTTCTCCTGAACCTGCAGAGAATTTCTATTTGTTAATTTCACTATTTGTTAATTTCTATTTGTAAGTTTCTGTCACTTTGGGGCCACCTTGGACTTCTAGAAGTCTCTCAGCACTTCTATTAAAAAGTCTGTATATTCACTCACATTGTTCTGCACTTCTTCCCCAGAGACTTTTTGACCTACTCTTCTCCATCCCACACTTTTCTCTGAAAATCCACTAGCCTATCTGCTTACTTTTCCCTAGGATATTCCTATTTCCTAGCCCTAGCAGAAACCTCGCTATCCTTACATGTGGTTACCATTTACACCTATGTGCCTGGCATTGTGCTGATTCCAGCTTGAGGTGTTCCTGCCCTCAAGAAGCGCAGTCTGGTGTTGAAGACAGGTAGGTGGAAAAATGCAGCTTTGCTGTAAGAAAAACTGCCAAGAAGAATGTTTTTCTTTGCTGTTTCTTTGCCCAACCCGGATCTTCTAGATAAGATCTTCTTATTTGATTAGTCAGATCTTGCTATTCATTGTGCAAGTTACAGGTACATGGAATTATTAACTCTAGAAATGATTTGCTTTAATGCTTTTTCCCTGCCCCAGCTCAGGAGCAATGACTTCTTTTCACCCTTTGTCATTCTCTGTCCCCGTAAAACAAGGACATTCACAGCTGGGACCCGGGATTATCCCTTAGAGTAGTGGGAGAAAAATATCGGAAATCAACAATTTCTTTAACAAATAAGAAAGTAAACACATACAGCTGACTCTAAGCAGTAGACAAATATTCTGAGGAAAAGTGTGAGTTTCGTGCTCAAAAGGGTTCATATCAGTGCCTCATGCATTCAGGGGATTGTGTTTGCTAGTTAAGTGGATTGACCAATTACATGCCCTTAAGGAGTAGAATATTTTTTACAAATAGATGAGGACTGATTTTTAAAAATTTCATGGCAAAGCAATTTTAAAAGTTGGCAAACATAAAGATGTATATGTACTTTGCTTTTACAAAAGGCAAATGTACCAAATTTGCTAACCTTTTCTATGATAACAAATAGCTGTTAGTAGTATGTAAATTAGCAAATATTTTAAAATATATATTTCTTAATCCGTCCTTTCAGAGTAAGGTGATGACATTTTAATGGATGTGAAAACAACTATCTCTTTGAAATAAACTAATGTTAAGGTGAGAAAAGTTAGAAAACTACTGGAAATACTTCCATCTAATGTTATTTTGTGTGCGCAAATGTGTTACGATCACCCTAGAAGCTCATGGTATTATAAAGACTCAGAAACAATTTTATTTGTTTAAAATCTCACAAATGAAGTGTTTCAGAAGGTTAAGAGACTATTTTTCCTTTTAAATTTTAAAAAATGCAATTCCTTCCAATTAGTTTGTCAGAACTAATTAATCAGAGAAGATAACACTTTACTGATAAAATCTGAACTAAAAAGGTTTGCATAACAGAACAGAAATGACACATGACAAGTGATTTATTAGGCAGAACCAAGATGCACCTCATTCATTTCAGAATTTCAAATCTTTGAAGGTATCTTTTTCAAATATAATAGCATTAAAAACAAATATTGAAATAAATGTGCCTTAGAATCAGACCTTCAAATCACTACATAACAAAGTATTAAATCATGCTTTTCAAAAAGAGTGATGTTTCTGAGTTTTGTACCACTCATAAATAAAATGAAATTAAAAATCATTTTAAAACATTGCTTATTTATTATTTTTAATTTTGTATATTATAGAATTCATATACAGTAAATTGCAGTATATCTATGTAATATATAAACAAACATTGGTGACAGATGTTCATATGTTTTTTACTGACAAGACTGTGCAGTAAAAGAAACTGGAGACTACTGCTATAGAGTCACATCTTTATGCCTATAATTATGTTGCACTTTCCTAAATCTGCCTTTCTGGAGGCTTTAAGCTGCCAGTTCCCATGCGATGCCCACCTCAGCATAGTCTGCTTAGAATGAAGGAGGCTCACCGTCCCCATTTGATGCCCCCCACTGCCTTCAATTTAAGATGGAGGTAGGAGTTGCCTAATAGCTTTCAGTTTAGACTCATTACCAGAAAACCTTGATAAAGCTAAGACTTAGTTCCTCATTCGATTGTCCACTTTTTTGCAAATACTAATGATCACAAAAAGAGGAGCAAGGGGTAAGATCCTAGTACCAAGCCCCATTCAGGATGCCTAAGAACTATCTCAGAGACACAGGGCAAATAAGAAGTGTGGGGAGAGTTAGGGAAGGAGGAGATGATACTTTAAGTGGATGTGAAGTAGAGGGAGAGGAGCCTAGACAGAATAAGTGTAAAAGCATAAAGAAGCAAGACACAATTTATATTATTGTATCATGTTATGTTTATATAATATATATACTTAAACGATATAAACAATTTACCCATGGGGGATATGTTCCAAGACCACCAGTGGATGCCTGAAACCACAGATTGCACTGAACCCTATATATACTATGTTTTCTCCTATGCATACATACCTATGATAAAGTCCAATTTGTAAATTAGGCACAGTACGAGATTAGCAACAACTAATAATATATAGAACAATTATAACAATAAAAGTTATGTGAATGTGGTCACTCGTTTCAGGGGATCCTTGCTGAAGTCTTCATACAGTCTGTGTACCTTCTGACACCACACGTTGCCATCAACTGGAACATGTTTTCTGTTCATGTCCTCTACCCACAAATTTAATGTCTTTCCATCTTGACTAAACACTCACCGCACACTGTGACCTTAACTTTTGCAGTTTGAGGTGCAACGGCAAAACTAGCATGAATTTCTTTTTCCTTCTTCACAATTTCATTGATAAAAGATTCATTGTTAACTGTAAATCTTAGCAACCTCAGGATATCATTTTTCTCTCTTATTAAGTCAAGAACTTTCGCCTTTTAACTTAAAGGAAGCACTTTATGGTTTCCCTTTGGCATATCCAAATCCCCAACATCACTACTCACATGTTTTGGGGGTATTATTAAGGGTTACTTGAACATAAGCACTGCAATACCATGGCAGTCCACCTGATAACCTAGACAGCTAGTATAGGACTAGCGGATGGGTAGAGAATATGATATGGATATGCTGGACAAAGGAATGATTCAGGTCCCTGTCGGGATGAAGAGGGATGGAGCAATATTTCATCATGCTACTCAGAACAGTGTGCAATTTAAAATGAATGAACTGTTTATTTCTGGAATTTTCCATTTAATATTTTCAGGTCATGGTTGACTGTGGGTAACTGAAACTGAAAAAAGCAAAACTGTGGATAAAGGAGACTACCATGTATTTGTATATTGTATATAAATATTATTGCATTATGTTATGTTTATGTAATATATACATATATTATATAGTTATATTTATGTAATAAAGCCTATTATATATAAAATTCACCACCTCAAATTGAGCTACAGATTAAATGCAATCAAAATCAAAGTCCCAACAAGTTTTTCTATGAAAATTGATAAGCTTTTCCAAAAATTAATATGGAAATGAAAGGCCAAGAATAGCCAAGACAACCTTGAAGGAAAAAAACAGGGTGAAGTACTTAAAAATTAAAGAAACAGACAGTCTGGAAACAGACTCACACATCTGCAGACGCTTCATTTGTGACAAAGTTGGCAAGCAGAACAGTGGAGAAAAAACCCTCTCAGCTGGATCAAGTAGAAATTGCCACACAAAAAGAATAAAGGAACAAAAGTAGGGGAGAGAGAGGGGGAGGGAGGGAGGGAGAAAGGGAGAGAGAGAGAAGAAAACCTGATGAACATGACACACACACAAGAATCAGTTACAGGTGAATTGAAAATGTCAATGGAAAAAGAAAAACAATTAGAGGATAATATGGGAGAATATTTCAATGTCATTGGGATAGAAGATTTCTAAAACAGCATATAAAGAGCAATAACCATAAAGAAAATGTTTGATACTTTAAACTACATTAAATTTAATAACTTCTGCTTCTCAAAAGACACCATGAAGTCAAAACAAGTCACTGACTGGAAGAAGATATTTATGACATGTATAGTATAACTGACAAAGGGTCTATAACTAGAATGTGTAGACAAACAAACAAATTAATAAGAAAAGGCCGACAATCCAATAGAAAAAAAGAGGAAACAGACTTGAACAGGTACTTCACGAAGAGTTTATATAATGGCTAATAAATATTGGAAAGGAATTTACCCTCATTAGTGATCAAGGAAATGAAATTTAAGACCACAAAGAGATACCACTACCTACCTACCTCTCAAATGGCTAAAAATAAAGAGACTGATAACATCAAGTGGCAAGGATGCAGAGTAACTAGAACTCTAATATACTGCCAGTGGGCATATAAATTGATATATCTTCTTTGAAAAATGGTTTGGTATTATGTATTGAAGTTGAGCATATACAATCTATGACCCAGAAATTCCATTCCTAGATATAACTCCAACAGAATGTATGCACATGTATATCAAAAGACATATACAAGAATATTCATAGATGCATTGTTTACCACAGCAAAAACTAGCAACAATTCAAATGTACATTAATAGATAAATAAACATAAGATGACATATTCCTTACAACTGAATATTAGGGAAAGTGAATAATTACACCTATTCCAAATCATAGATGCATCTCACAAAGTACTGAACAAAAATCCCCCCGATACATATATTTAATGTACATAGGACATGCTGCAGGATATACCATATTCTAAACCATAAAAAAGTCTCAATAAATTTTACAGAATTTAAATCATACAAAGAATGTTATCCTATTTCAACAAAATAAAGTATAAATAAAGAACACAAGAAAATTTGGGAAATACACAAATATTGAATATTAAAAATACATTTAAAAATAAGCTCTGGGCCAAAGAAAAAAAGCAGTGGAAATCAGAAAGTATTATGAGTTGAATAAAAGTGAAAGCACAATATAAACTTATGGGGTGCAACTAAAGCAGTGCTTAGCAGAAATCTGATAGCATTAAACATTTATATTTTAAAAATTAAGAGCAAGCTAGACCCAAAGTTTAAAAAGAGGAAAGAAATAAGATTTAGAATCGAAATCACTGAGATTTAAAAAATAGAAAAATCAATAAAACTAAATGTAGGTTCTTTGAAAAGATTACCAAAATCGACAATGCTTTATCTAGACTGATAAAGAGAGGTCACAAATTACCAAAATCAAGAATGAAATGGGGACATCACTACTGACCTTACAAAAATTAAAAGGATTATAAGGGTATGAGGGTTCCTTTCTCTCCACAACCTCTCCAACTCTTATAATTACTTGTCTTGTTGATAATCACCATTCTAACAGGTGTGAGGTGGTATTTCATTGTTTTTAATTTGCATTTCCCTTAACAGCTAGTGAAGTTGAGCATCTTTTCATATATCTGTTGGCCATTTGTGTATCTTCTTGAGAGAAATGCTGGTGGGGGGGAATATAAATTGGTACAGACACTATGGAAAATAGTTTAGAGAAACCTCAAAAAATTAAGAATAGAGTTACATTGTGGCCCAGCAATCCCTCTTCTGGGTATCTACCCAGAAAATTTGAGAACATTTATTTGTAAAGATATATATATCCCTATGTTCACTGCAGCATTACTCACAGTGACCAAGACATGGAAACAACTGAAGTGTCCTTCGTTAGATGATTGAATAAAGAAGCTGTGGTACACATATACAATGGAATATTACTCAGCCATAAGACAAGATGAAATACTGCTATTTACAACAAAATGGATGGATCTTGAGAATATCAATCTAAGCGAAATAAGTCCGACAGAAGTTGAGAACCATATGATTTCACTCACATGTAGGATATAAAACTAAAAGCAACAAATGAACAAGACAAACAAACAAAAACTCACAGACACAGACAACAATATAGTGGGGTGAGGGAGGTAGAAAGGGAGTCAAATATATGGTGACGGAAGGAAATCTGACTTTGGATAAACACGGTGCAATATACAAATGATGTATTATAGAATCGAACACTTAAAACCTATATAGTTTTATTAATCAATGCCATCCCAATAAATTTAATAAAATTAATAAACAAGGATTATTATAAGGTGATATTATTGTATTAGCTCCTGTAGCTACTGTAAAAAAATTACCACAAACTTGATGATTTAAACAACAAAAGTTTATTCTTTCACAGTTTCAAAGGCAAGAACTCTGAAATCAGTACCACTGGGTCAAAGTCAAGGAGTCAGCAGGGCAATATTCCTTCTACAGGCTGTAGAGAAAAATCCATTCTTGCCTCTTCCAGTTTCTGATGACTGTCGTCAGCATTCTTCGGCTTGTGATCACATTGCCTTGTCTTCTGAATGTGTCCAAATCTCCCTCTAACTCTCTCTTATAAGAACATTTGTGACAACACATAGGGCCCACTCATATAATCCAGGATAATGTCCCCATCTCAAAATCCTAAACCACTGCATCTGCAAAGTCTGTTGTCATGTAAGGTAAATACCACAATTATAAACATTTTTATGCTAAAAAGTTAGGCAATTTAGATGAAATTGAAAAAGTCTGAGAGGCACAAATTACTAAAACTGACTCAGGAAGAAACAGAATATCTGAAAAGATAACAAGCAAAAAAAAATGAATTAGTAATTAAAACTCTTCCTACAACGAAAAACCCAGACCCAGATTGTTTCACTGGTGGATTCTATCAAACACTTAAAGAAAAAGAATAACAACCTTTTGCAAACTCTTTCAGGGGGGAAGGGGGGAAGGAAGAAAGAGAAAGGAATGCTTCCCAATTTCTTCTATGAGGTCAATATTATGATAATACCAAAGCCAGATAGATATCACAAGATAAGAAAACAATAGATCAACATCCTTCATGAATACAGAGGCAAAAATCCTCAACAAAATATTAGTTAAACAAATCCAGCATTATTTAAAAAGGAGCATATACCATGCCAAAATGGGATTTTCCTATCGAAAACTCAAGGTAATAAATCATATTAATAAACATGTCCAATAAAGGACAAAATAATTACAAATAGAATCCAGCACCACATTAAGAAAATAACATGAAATAACCAAGTGGAGAAATTCCAGAAATGCAAATTGGTTCAATATTAGAAACTTCATTAATACATCACTGCCATCAGTAGATCTAAGGAAAAAAATTTTATGATTATCTCCATACATGTTTTAGTGTCCTCTAACAAAATTCAACCCCCCCTTCCTGGTTAAAACACTAAAAAAAAATAGGAATTAAGTCAGTCTTAAAGTAAATATTCATTTGGTGGGGAACACTAGAGACAGTTTTATTAAGTTCAGAACAAGGCAAGGTTGCCTACTATATTACTACTTAACATGTTACTCGTGGCACCAAGTAAAGAAATTAGATAAGAAAAATCAACTAAAAACAAGAAAATTGGAAAAAAGGAGGAAAACTATCTCTATTTGAAGATGATCTGATAGCATATCTAAAACCCTAAAGAATTAATAACAACACTAACTCAGATATTTAAAAAATCTCTATGGAAGCAGGATATGAAATTAACACACAAAAATCAATAGCTTTAATATACATAAATAATAACTAGAGGATATAGAATAGAAAAAGCCTCACTTTAGTAATAATCTTAGCAAGAATTATGCAAAACTCCTAAGAAGAAAACTTTAAAATACTTTTGTAAAACATAAAAGTGGACTTGAATAAATGGAAAGACATCTCTTATTCTTGGGTAGGACAGGTCAACATCATAAAGATGTCAGTTCTACCTAATTTGTCAATTTAATTTAGTCCTTATTTTAAAATGTTCTACACTGAAAGAAACACATTAATAAAGTGTTTTAAAAAGCAAGAATAGTCAGGAAATCACTGGAAAAGAAAAACTACCAGGGAAGCAGGGGGACCAGCCCTACTAGACATTAAAACACACTATAAGTCTTTAAAATAAAATAGTATGGTCCCAGTACATGGATTAAAAAACAGACCAGTGGAAGAAAATAGAGAGTCCAGAAAAAAAACTGAAATTCATACAGTAACTTAGTATAAAGGTGACATCTCAAATCATTTGGGCAAAGATAGAGTTTTAAAAAATAAATAGTGTTAGGACATCTATTTGAAAAAAAGAAATAATTAAATCCATACCTCATACCCTATAGTCCATACAAAGTAAGGATGATGGACAAGTACTAGAAGGCAGCCCAGGTAACCTGAGTGCATGTAAACAGGTTTTAACTAAGATGTAAATTCAGATGCAATAAAAGATTGATAAACTTGACCTCATAAAGTTAAGAACCTTTTGCACAACAAAAAGCACCATAAACAATCAAGACAGATGTTGATTAAGAGAACATATTTGTGACATATGTCACAGATGCAGACTTAATATCCTTAACAAAGAACTTTTAAAAAACCTGAAGAGGAAAAGAACAAAAATCTGATAGGAAAATGACTCGAATGGACAATTCACACATATACACACACACATGCATGCGCACATGACTTTAAAAGGGACTTTAAACATACAAAAAGATATGGTCTCATTTTATGCCATTCTCCCTCTCATTCATTGTGTTCTGTGAACATTACAAACTATCCCTCAGCAGAAACTTCACCCCTAGTTGTTTTAAATGGCTAGCCTCTTCTCATTTTCAGGTTTTCATTTAAAAGCTACCACCTCCAAGAGGCCTTCTCTGATCCCCTAGCCAAAGAACTATCTGTCCTTCCACCACAATTATGCTATGTGATAGCACACTTTTATGTCCTTAGAACACAGCATAATCTGTAACTCTTTCCAATTGAATGTTAGCTTCCTAAAGGAAGGTGCTTTGCCTGTCTTGTTCACCACTGCATCCTCAGTGTCTAGTACAAAGCTTGGCACGTATTTCAAAGAATAAGTGTAATAAAAGTAAACTAATGGGAGGTTAGGAAGTAACATACTGGATTTCACAATCTGGGAGGTGAAACCCTCGGAGTGAAGACAAGGTCCAAAATGTAGAAGAGCAGTGAGCTACCAAAAGGAATTAAGAAGATTCAAAGAACTGACATTAAGGTGCAGGGTAGATTATCCACATTTTCACTAAAGTAAAAAACTACAATATTCCTCAATCTGAGCACTATCCCTAGTTAATCCTTCCAATTCTCTTAGTAACTGGTATTTAATATACCTTTTTAAAAGTCTCATTGAGACCTCCAGCTGCTTACTCCTCCTCCTTTTTCTTTCACTCACTTCACCAAACTCTTCTGGCTCTGCTTGCTTCCTTCTCCAGCCTGCGCCCTCAATCTACAATCCCCATATCAATGCCCGCCTTTTCCCCCTTTCCATAGCAATTCTCAATGATGGATCTGAGAATCATCTAAGATAGTTAAAAAATCTAAGCATATTGCTGGTGCCCCACCCTTCAGATTCAGTAGATTTAAGGGAGAAGGCCAGGAATCTAGGTTTCGAAAAGAATCCCAGAAGATCTGGACACCAATGATCCAAGGATAAAACACTGGTCTGGAGGAAGAAATGCCCTTCTTCCTATCCAAGTGCTTCAGAGCCCATACTTTTCCATCCTCTCAGAGATCTTACTTTATTGTCCTCACTCTCTAGTATTTCTTTAATCTCTTCTTAAATTCTATCCTGACAGCCAAAACAACTTTTTCAGCAAAGCACATCTGATCCATGTCATCTCCTTGCTTAAAACCTGCCAGCTTTCCCTATCACCAATAGCAATGGTTCTGAACTTTAAATATCCTTGAATTCAAATGTGTTTTAAGCACTATCTGCAAACTACTGTTTTCCAAATGTATTGAGAAATGTGAAAGATCTGAGAGATATATTTGCTTCCAAGTTTTTAAAATGTATTTTGTACAGAATATGTTAAACATACTTATATAGCTGTTTTTATAACCCTACGATAATCCACTTTCAAGAAATTGTGCCATACACAAAAGAGCCAAGAAGTCAAATAAAAAAAAAGACAAGTAGTTGCCCAAATATATAATGTTCTATCTGTGAACTAATGTATAGGTTGTATTCACTAAATTGAAGAGTCATCCATTCCATGTTCAAAGGTCTACATGCTGTATCTAATAGTAGCTGTTATAATGATTTTAATAACATAATGATATTACTTTAAGTTCACTGTATAATAAACATCTATACTACACAAATTCATTCCTCTGGACCTGTGTCTGAAAAGAAATCCTTTATGAGTTCTGTATAACTAAATTCAAGTGCACATTTCATTTCCTAAGCCCTTTTTGTTGTCCTGTCAAAACATTAAAATATTCTATGGTCAAATAATTTGGTAAACCAACTTGGGTAAACAATGTATCTTTCATATAGGTACACTACTCTTTTTTGAATGTAGATGCTGTTGTATCTACAAGCAAATTCTATTAAAAACACTGCCACATGGTACCTTTTTGTCATTATAGATTTGCCCAGTCAGAGCCAGCTACTCTTATGTGTGATTTCTCTCTCTCTCTCTCTCTCTCTCTCTCTCTCTCTCTTTTACAATAAAAAGGGACCCTCATACTCAAAAAATACTAGACACCAATCTACGGAATAAAGTCCAAATCCTTTAAGAGGAGGATACACAAAAAACACTTTCTATGGCCTCAACTGACAAGCTCGTCTGTCTTATACAAACTTTGCAATTTTTCCTAGTGTTCTATACTTAAATCCTAACATGCTCTTATCATAACAATGAGTGAAGAATATTCTAAATTCTTGGAATTAAGATACTTTAGAGATAAAGTAATTCAACTCCTTAATTCTATAGAGGACTTCGTCTTTTTGTAAACCATTTGTTTCCTGATAAATATTTATATCTGTCCTATTTTTTAAAAATTAAGGCCAACAGAGAATGTAAAAATCTAATAATCCTCTACTACTTTGGAAAAGTGAGTTTCACCTTCATTCTGCTTTTCCATTTCCTCCATCCTCTGGCAGGAATGGCAAACTCAAAGAGTTTCACACATTTCTCATATAAATCTACCTTTCTAATCAAGAACAGGAGTCCACTCTGCAGACATGGTACAGATTTGTTCCTACAGGTTCATCTGTAAGAACCTCAGGAATTAAAAAGGTAACTAAAGTTTCTGGAGTTTGCCCTTTAATCCCATAAATGGAGGTGTGGGGGAGGAAGAGGAGGACAGTAGCTGACATTTATTGACTTTTTGTGCTTTGCACTTGTTAAGTACTTTATATCACTACCTCCTTTGGTTCTTCAGACAACCCTACAAGTAAGGTAGGTAGTAATCATTGTCTTCACTTAATAGTTAATAAAACGGGGCTCCGACAAATTTAATAATTGTCAAGGTCCCACAAGCAAACTTTCTCAGGTATTATTATCTTCCAATTTAGGGCAGGTCTCCCTCCCTCCCATCTGCATGCACTGACCCCTTTGTCCTTCCTGGCCCTCTAGGTGGTTGCGTAGGGAACAGGCTCCGCTGCCGGGGCCCCCACTCACGTTCAGCAGCCAGAATCCAGTGCCCTCCTTGGCCTCGTCCTTGGGCAGATCCGTGGTCTTGCCATGCTCCTGGACATTACGGTCCGAAGGAAACTCCGCCCCTCTGTTGGGCGTGGTTCCCAGGTGAGAACGGGAACTCTCCTGAAGTACGGGGTCTACGAACAGGGATCGGACCCGCCCGCCGCGGTTATCAGCGGCTTTGAAAATCTTGGCCATTTCCTTGGGCGGTTCTATTTCTCATCCTCTGCGGGGTGGGTCTATGCTTAACCGACAGCCTGCTACTGCGCAGGCGCACCCCTCTGGCTGCTTTCCCCGCGCTTTTCTCTGTGCACGCGCACAGCACTGCGCAACCCGCACCTTTAGGCCCGGGTGCTGCGTAGGGCTGGCTTTGCGGGCGCGCGAGCTTAGCGAGCCTGGAGGGTCCGCTTCAAGCGCTTGCTTTGTCATTTCGGGCTCCCTTAGAAAGAAGTTGGAGCATGCTGGCTGACCACAGCGCTCCTCAACAAGGTGATTGAAAATCTTATTTCGTTTCCTTATCTGCCCCTTAACGCATCGTACGCCCTGTTCTCCGTGTACCAGTTCTTTCTTGGAGATTTACAATATCAATCATCATTTCCTTACACTATCCCTTGAGCTCCAGATGTTATATTTCCAACAGTCTACTTGGATATCTTTTCTGTCCCATAGACTTATAACACAACACGTTAATATTCATCTTCCCTCCCAGACCTCTAGTATGTTCCAAACTCATTTAATATAGCAGTGTCATATCCACAAAAGCTTAAAACTTCACAGTTTTGAATTCTAACCCTAAGTATTTGAACCCTTTCTACTCTTTTTATGCACCCAGTTTAGGACATCTCACACCGATCAGCAATGGTTTACTCATGGGTCTCCCCACCTACTGTCATCTACCCTTTCTATTGCTTTACCTTTAAAGTTAAAAAATACGGTTTACTTTGAAAATAAAATGGGAAAACTTCAGAGCTTCTTTATTGGCCATATATTTGAAGTATTTAATATGAAAACTAAGGGCATCCCAAATACACCCTGCTGCCTTAGAATCATTATTTACTGCTATTCTATTTGGAATTTTTCTTTTATTCAAGGGCAAACTCAAAGTTCAGCTTTCAGTTAAGTCTTATAATCCCATACACATATCCCAGATGCAGAATTAACCGATCTTCGAGCTACTACTTGGTGCATCTCATTAGTGGGCTCACACTATTTCAATTAGTTGTCAATATCAAAAGACAGAGTTCTTTGGGGGCAGGAACCTCACCAGCCACTTGCACTCTTCAGGGCTATGGCATTACAGCCCAAAGCCCTTGATACACGTTTGCTGTTGTTTGGGGTCTGTGATGTGTTTAATCACTTTGCCAATGAGATTTGCTGCCTACCAGCAGAGTCTATGACTTCCTTACAGTTCATGAGATGTAATAAAAAAATATCTAATCTAGATCTAATCGACTCTCTAGACCTAGCCTCTAGTCTACAGGAAATTCAAGAGACAGAGGAACAAACTGAATGATGCTATAAGGAAAAATATGAAATAAATATAAAATGTAGGTGGGACATTCTAAAACAAAACTGGACTCTTCAAAAAAAAGTGTCATGGGAGAAATACAGAATGGTACAGCCATTCTCGAAAACAGTTTGGCAGTTTCTTAAAAAAACTAAACATATGACTATCATAAAACCCAGCAATTATACTCTTGGGCATTTATCCCAGAGAAATAAAAACTTACATTCACACAAAAACTTATATACAAATGTTCATAGCAGTTTTATTCACAAAAAGTCACATCAGCTCAGATGTCCTTCTGTAAGTACATAGTTAAATTGTCAGACATATATGTACCTTGGAATATGACTTGGCAATAAAAAGGGGTGAACTATGTGAACTAGCAACATACAAAATTAGTTGAATCTCTAGAGAATTATGCCGAGTAGAAAAAATTAATCCCAAAAGATAATATACTATATGACTTATAGTACTTTTCTAGATATCTCTCATACCTATCTTTGTCTTCTTACTAGATATGAGCCTCTAGAAGGCAAGAACCAAGTTTTATACATTCTTTTTCATTTTTTTGCCCTCACTCAGACCTAGCAATTTGACCAAGATCAAAGCATCTATCTCAATCCAAACTTTGTTTCATAATAGATTACAAATGGTATGTGAAGGCCAGAGGTCCCAAATGCTAGCTATCTACTTGGTATATCACAATAACCTGGAGTACCTTTTTCTAAAGATAGTTTTTCAGGCACCACCTCACACCTATTGAATCTGAATCTCTGGGGACGGGGTGTAGAAATTTATACGTTTTTTTCTGCTTGAGAGTGGGGAGATGCAGGTATTACTGGACACTTTATTTTACACCCCACAAAAGACAAAAACACCACTGGGGATTATCTGTTGATAACTCAGAAACTCTACTAAGTATATTGCTCTACCCACATTGATACAAGGAGAAAGATGAGAAAAATGATTGTGAGACAATGAACTTCCTTCAAGTTTCCCCTACCATCATGGCCAAAGGTATTTTGATAGACACCACTGGGTTTTCCCTGGTGAAAGATTTATACAGGTTGATCAGCTGTTCAGGGATTATGTACTTGTTGAGGTGATTAGGAGATTTGAAATCCAGGTCATACTTCCCAGATCTGAAGAACCTAAAGGCAACTATGCCCATGTCAGTTACAAGTTACCAAGTAGCCAGCTTTTCCAATGGCATTCTATAGCAGCTCCAGAGCATGTTTATTCTCTAAAATGTTGGGAGCAAAACTCCCTTCAACCTTGTATTAACTTTCTATTGCTACCACAACAAAGTACCACACACTTAGCAGTTTAAACAATATACATTTGCTATCTTACAGTTCTGTATGTCAGAAGTTTGACATGAGTCTTGCCAGGCTAAAATTACGGTGTCAGTAGGGCTGAATTCCTTTCTGGAGGTTCCAGGGAAGGATGTGTTTCCTTCCTCATTTGGGATGTTGCTAGAATTCAGTTCCTTAAAGATGTGGGACAGAGCCCACATCCATTTCCCTGCTGCCTGTCAGGCAAGGGCTATTCTCAGCTTCTAGATTTCACCCACATTCCTTGGCTTGTGTCCCTCTCTTCCTGCTTCAAAGCCAGCAACATCACAGCTCTCTGACCCTTATTCTATCATCATAGGATGACAGGTTCTCTGCTTTTAAGGACTCGTGGGATTACACTGGGCCCACCCTGATAATACAGGATCATCTCCCCCATTTCAAGGTTCACGACCTTAATAACATCTGCAAAACCTCTTTTGCCATGTAAGGTTCCAAGAATTGGAATACAGACAGCTTTGGAATACATTATTCAGCCTACCACAATCCCTGACATTGGTTTTCCTGTATTTCTCCTTGATGACATTGTTCAGGAATGGTAAGCCTCAGCTCTGAGCCCCATGGCTTTCCTGAAGTTTGCAGACAGGGAGGATCATTAAGTCCTACACAATCAGCTTACTATGAACTGCATCACAATGAAAGCTGGAACTGGCAGGATGCCAGCAGATTTACAATTCTGTGTCAGCAGGGAGAATTCCCTTTAGCACCTCCAGCCTTACAGACAGCAAGCTATTCCTTCTATGGTGCTTGCACCAAATTTAGACCTATTCTCAGAGCCATCCATCTCTATCTTCAATTTGTCAATCCTCTTCTGCTCCACAATATTCAGCTGCTTGCTAATCAGGGCAGGTCCAACAGTTTCATTGATGTGCTTGAGAGCCTCTGAGATGTCTTTTCCCATAGAGAGTCTTATCATTGTCTTGAGCTCTAATGTCTCGTACCAGTTGAGTGTCACTGTATACAACTCTTAAGACACCTTTCCAGTGCAGGACCACCTCAAGAGTGGGATTTCCTTGAGAGGCAAAGATCCCTCTGACAAAGAGCTTGAGAACAGGCATGGTGAATTTCTATTCATACTTCTCACCCTGCAAAAAAAGAGGCAGAGGAACCGGTTCTGCAGAGGCCAACCAACTGTTAATTTAACAAGTTCACCAGCCTCTCCTTTATTTTCCTGAGCCCTTAGCCTGCTCAGCTTCTCTTTTGCTACATGTGTTTTTTAAAGCTCCCTAAATGATTCTGATGTGCAACAATATATGGGAACCACTGGTATAGGTTTTAAAGGAAAATAAACTTTTTCAGTTATAAAATTTTTCAAACAAAAAAGATACATTTCCTTTTCATTAGCCATGAAGTAAATCATCTTTCAAGCTAAACTACATTGCATTCTACTTATTACATGATATACAACCAAATGATACACAAGACAAATTTTATATTTCAATTAATTCCGTAAGGAGACATCAAAAATAAATAATGAAGGTCTTTTTTTCCTTTCCTCATTCTCTAAATTTATATTTAAACCTGATATATATTTTGTAACCCTAAAGTTATGGCTTTTTCTATATTAGTGCTTTTTAAGATAATGAATATAAATGCAACTAATTTGAGAGAATAGGAAATAAAACACTTTCACCTACTGGATTCTAGCTCATTACTTCCTTTGTCATTAAGATAATGCTATTGAGATTAATGTTTATAAATTTACAGATACAATTTCAACCTTTTCCGTAATTGAGAATTTTATAATAAAAAAAACAATTTCAAATACACCTGTATCTTATAAAAATACATTTAAAACAAGAATGGGTCTATTGCCATGCCACCCTGAAAATGCCCGATCTTGTCTGATCTCAGAAGCTAAGCAGGGTCGGGCTTGGTTAGTACTTGGATGGAAGACCACTCAGGAATACCAGGTGCTGCAGCAATAAATAAAATTAAATTAAATTAAAAATTAAAATAAAACAAGAATGGGAAAAATTCTAAATACTGGGTTATTATTCCTCTGTAAGTGAGTTGGCATTATGAAGAGGCTTTGAGTCCTTTATCTTTATCAGGATATTCTTCTACATTAGAGGAGAACAGCAACTCTGGAAGAGAAAATGAACAGATCATACTCAAAATGGTTTCCTAGTACCTCAAAAAGATTTATTTTTAGTTTCAATATAAACAGTCCTATAATAATAGAAAGTCCTGAAGTACAAGCAAGAATTCTTGATGTGAAATTTGATTTAAGAGGTAAGCTAACGACTAATGTATAAGTTTTGCATTTTAGAAATTTCAAGTTTTAAATGTATTATTAACCCCTGAAAAATAAAACATATGTAATGGAGATAATATAAAAGCTCTTACTAGGAAATTTAAGTCACTTAGAGAATCCAGAATCACTGAATAGCTAAAAGGTCTAATTCTATAGTGATCATAATAACCTAAAATGTAGGGGACACATGTAGAGGAAAGCGTTGGAACTAACATGAGGTGTGTGCCAGGATATCTTAAATGTGCTATCCCGTTTAATCACCATAACAACCCTATAAGTGAGGTATTATCATCGCCATTTTATATTAATTTTTTTATCCTCATGAAAATAAAATGTTATATAATTCACATGGCCCTAAAAGAGAGCAGGATTCTGTAAATATTTAGAAAGTAACACACACTTTGTGATTTAAACTGAATACTGCACAAGCCAGCTAGATGTAGCTTCAATCCCAACCACAGTTTAGAATGCTATTAGTTGACATTTCTACATTTAAACTATTACTTAGCATATATACATAATTTATTAAAATACCAAGAAATATTAAAAAAGAAAACCTTAGGAATCTAATAAAGTTCTCTAAGTATTAGGTGAAAAATTCTTTGAATGACTAAAAACTATACTTAGTGAAAGAAAACAGAATACATCAACCCGAAGATTTTAAAATATACTTTACATATATCAAAAGAAATAAAGCAACAGGATATTTAGTGAAGCAGCCTGAGAATGATGATGCAAAATGGTATGTTCATAAATAAAAATACACAAGATTATGTGTTTTTTTTTGTCTTGGTTTTTACAAATGGAAATGTTGGGAAGATTCTCAATTCTAAGACTTCTAAGACAGGTTATAATTAGTTGATCTAATTGCAGTTAAATACTCAGGATGTTTAACAAATCAAGAACATAATAATAATCAAGGTCCAGAAAATATCATAGAGATTCAACGGTGAAACTGTGGAATATCTGCCAAACAAATACAACTTACACTACAAATATCAAGCAGTTCCTAAAGCAGCACAAAAGGATGAGCAGTTTGCTAATATGACTCTTCTTCAGGGGTTCTAAAAAAAGTCTGAGGACTAGTGATTAGTAAATTTCCCTTCATACTGGGCACACTAAAGGTAGGATTACTACACATTTTATTAGACAATGAAAGGTTAAGAATTTGTGTCAGGTAGAGGGGGGAGATAACAATAATTCACTTTAATATGCATCTGACAGAGGCTACATAAATGAAGCATGATTTATTTCAAATTAAGAGATACTTTGATTGGAAGGAGAGTAGGAGACATGAAGAGCATGGGCTTTCTATAAAATACCTGAAGGGTTCCAAGAGAAGATATACATCCTAAATATCCACAGAAGGCCCTCATTAAGTACTCTGAGGCCCTCCAGCTCTCCTAGACGCTCGCCCCGCTTCTCTTGACATTGTTTCACCATTTTATTGTCACTCTTCCTGTTATTTTATTATAGATGTCTTTGTTATTACAATAAGTTACATCCATTAAAAGAAAATTTCTAAAGTCACTATAGAGAATTTCATAATATTCTTATACTATTTGTTCTTTAATACCTTCACTAAGATCCATGCCTGGCCTATAAGACAAAAAAATCCAAGATAATCCAACCAGAAGGGCTACCACGAGATTCACCACAATCCATGGATGGAGAACCTGTTCTTCAATTCCTGCTGCCCTAAAGATACAGAGAAACTCATTAGAAATGTCTTCATCTTGGTTCATATATCTAAATAAATGTATTTTATGAATTTTAAAAATAAATATCAGTCCTTCCTTACATACAGGAATAACAAGTAAAGTATGAAATACGCCACACACACACACACACACACACACACACACACACACAGATCATGAGAACAAAGGTTCAAGGTTATTGAGTTCTAAACAGATCTGCTTTGTACACTGATATAAATGGAAATTTGGTGTTGCCAAAATATTCTTCTAAGTTTCTCTTCCAAATACTATGGTGCTACTCTTCATGAAGTAGCTCTCTTTTCTCTCTTTACCTCATGCTTCTAGCCACTCTCTCAAAAAAGACTGGCTCTCTGAGTTTTGTGAACTGGAATCTCAGCCATCCTGTCAGTTTCACGGCTGGCCACCGATCTGCGGAGGCCGGTGCTCCTTAGCCTGCCCTCCTTCCAGCATTGCTTGGTTTTCTGGCTCTATCCCAGCTACTCACTCCCTTCACTATTCTGGGGTATTAGGCTCTCAACTTGGGGTGAGGGTGCAGGGCTCCTCCATTCCATCGTGTAATGACATATTTTAAAACCATAATTTAAGAGATTTAAAACATTTGTAAAAAGAAACCATTTCATTAAAAATGCAGGTATTTATAGGCATAGATATCCATTAACCAATAGAACAGGTATTTTCTCGCCACAATTTTAGAAACAAAATCAGGACCTTCACTGTTACTTACAGATGAAAACATGTAAAAGACTGGAAGAATAGGAATAGTGCCATCACTCCCACTGCCGATGTTATTACCATCAACAATTGCTAATGCCATTGTGAATCTTACCAGAGGCTGCCATTAACAGAAGGAGGTGTGTAAAGGTGGATTCTGTCACTTGTCATTTGCTGACTCAGAGATAGAATAAGAGCAGTAAAGTACACTGAGAAAAAGATATATGAAATTATTAATAATGTATTTTTAACAGCCCAGTTTATTCTGAATTTATATATTAAAGTAAAAAAAAATCTGTACTTTGGAGAGTGATGATATAAAAGAAATTCATTTGATCAATTTCAATAGGCTGGATAGCCTTGTATTACTATTTTTCAAGAATACAGGTACAGAAGGATCTTTTGAAATGTTTACAATTTCATCATTAAAGCTGACGAGAATCTTGAAGATCTTTTAAGAAATTAATTGACTTGGTCTTAACACTAGTTTTATTAATATTTTCATAACTGATATAAAATAGTACATTATGTAAATACTATACCAGCTCTATCTGTTTGACATCAAGTAGAAAATATAAAAGCTGAATATTAAGTAATCTAGACCAAATTAAACTTTTAAAAACTATTTAGATCAACCACTACTGAAAAATAATTCTATCGAAATTATCCCTCCATGTTTTATTACAAATTCCACTAAACATTCATTAGTAATGTTTATAAGTAGCAATAATATAAACCTTTTTTTAAAAAAATAACTTTCCTCATTCAAAATTACAGTGTAACTCAAGTATAACAGTTATCAAATTAAACTACTCACAGAAAGATGCTAAAGCTGTTGGATCCAGGGCAAGAAAATTTCGGATTGCTACTGATGTTTTAGCAAAGTCAATCCTGAAAAATACAAAAGCCTCTTGTCACAGTGAGGCTGTAAACTTCTTACAAAACTGTACTCCCTTGACTATAGTTTTTTCCTTCTCTCTTCTAATGCTACCATATGTATTGTCTATTACTAAGCTTTAAGCAGCTACAGTTTATACTTAACACACATGAAAGAATCTTATTTACAAAGACTACATAAAACATTTAACTAGAAGACTATTTTAGTGAACATTCCTTTGGAGTTGAGACATTCTGAAAAAACAAACTAGATCTGTAAAATTTCATTAGATTCTACCTCTTTCAAGTATAGTATCATTAGGCTGTAAGTTGTTTTTCTTTAGGGGTTGAACAGTATTCCCAAAGAGATATGCTGAACTTCTAAACCCTGGTACCTGTGAACATGACCTTATTTAGAAATAGTCTTTGCAGATGTGATCAGTTAAGATGATGGCATTAAAATGGGATGTAATCCAATATAGCTGGTGCCCTTATAAAAAGAGAAGGGACACAGGTGTACGAGGAAGACTGCCAAGTGACAACAGAGGCAGACATTGGAGTGATGATTCTGCAAGCCAAGGAATGTTAAGGATTGCCTGCAATAGCTGGAAGCTAGGAGAGAGGCATGACAGAGACTTGCTCAGAGACTTCCGAAATGGAATCGACTATGCAGACACCTTGATTTCAGACTTCTAGTCTCCAGAACTGTGACAATTAATTCCTGTTCCTTTAAGCCACCAAGTTTGTAGTATTTTGTTACAGCAACTCTAGGAAACTAATACAACACTCAGACTCTCACCTATACTTGATTTAGAGTTTTTGAGTTGATTGTATCTGGAAGAAATTTTGGACTTAGAGTAGATGCGGGAATGGGTTAAGACTTTTGGACATTTTTTTTTCCCCACAGTGTTCTCATCCTCCCAAAATAAAAATAGAAACATGCTGGCTTTTAAAAAAGTCAAAATAATATTAATGTCCTAGAATTCTATTTTGAAAAGTCATAGTCAATGACACATTTTGCTCAACATTTCCTCCTGAAGAAAAGTTAGAGGAATCTGCAGTCACAATAGTCTTACCTGTCAAAAGCTGAAATTGTACTTAGAGCCAAGAGCAAGTAGAGAAGACTCTGGAAAGGATATGCTAAAGTCTTGTATTGTTGCAAAAGGTTCGAGAAGTTAGAAAGCTGATCTCCTGCTAGAACATATATAACAACAATATTCCACACAGCACAGCCTGCCAAGAAGCCATGAGAAAAGAAACCAACCATCCTAAATAAAAAAGAGTTTAATTATTATACATGAATTATTAAAGTAAAAAGCTAAAATATTTTTAAAGTCTCTTCATATATAAGAATAAAATTCAACATTTCATGGAAAGTAAAAACAAGCCTTTTTACTACACTGAAGTCAGATGATTTAACTCCAATTGAATGTTTAGAAAAAATACCCACTCACCATTTAAAGTCATTAATTTTATCAAGTGTTGAACAATCAATGCTTTTTTTTTTTTTTAAATATGTAACATTTGTTTTAAGAAAAGTCCAACAAAGGCAGCAACCTGAAAGCCCGGTGCACTGAAAGGGCAACATCTCTGGTGGTCCAGGAAAGCTTCATGTCCATTGACACATCTACATTTTCTGTGGTCTTTATCAACTCTGAACGATCAGTGGCCTGAAATCGCCCTAAGAACACATTACACAATTACTATCAATGAACAAGAAAGAACCCTGACAGTCTTTTTTTATTAATCCACACTTAAAAACCCTTAGACGGAGACTGAAATTTTGCTGTTTTTCTGTCTAAAAATTATCTCTGATCCAGACCCTGTTTCAAAAGGTTCTTCTTCATTTGGTTGTTTAAACATAATACTTTTTTTCTGTCATTAGGAAAAATAAACAATGTCTGTGCACTTTCTTCTCAACCCGAAATAGATGTTTTAGAAATCAATTATATTTAAGGAAATGCAATAATGAACTCCCAACTAAAAGTCTAGAAATCTTTAACATGACAAAGTCTAAAATATTCTAATTTAGAGACTTTAGAAGTATTAAAGTTTAAATGTCAACAGTATAAAGGTAAGTATTTGAAAACACTTTAAATTTCTTAGGAAAAGATGGCACTCTGTGATGAGAGAAAAGCAATGGGTTGTGTCATAAACTTCTCTTCTTGTTTCCTGTGAGAAGTATTAGTTCAAGTGCCAGCACTGCAACACTGTGTTGGCAGAGCTTTATTCTTTTGCTGTTGAGGGGGCTCCTTCTCATATGTCTGCAAATCCGCAAATGAACCTCAGGCAGCAGTCAAGGTTCCATTTCAATTATGCTTGCCAAACCTGGCTGTCAGGTATTTCAGAAGATGAAACACAGAGGTGCAACACCTAATGTTCCCTGACAACTTCTGGACGGACGACTGGTATTTTTTGTGGTCAATTACTCTAGCGAGGAAGTTTCTATGCTAAGGGAAACAAGAATAAAAATGAGGACTGAGTGATATTGCTTGAAAATAGACAAGTAAATTAAATGGCTACCTGGTATACTAGTAAAAGCACTTGACTAGATAGAAGTCATGAAAACTTTATTCGAGTCCCAGTTCTGCACTAACCAACTGTGAGGCCCTGGGTAAGTCAGTTAGCTTTTCTGGATCACACGTTCCTCACTGGCCAAGATCCCTTAGAAGGGATATTACAGAACCAGAATTCTAAAATGATTTACATAACATCTAAATTGTTAATTTAAGAACTAATCTTTACGTTTCAGACAAATTCTTTAGGCAGCATATTCATAGCATAGCCATGGGAGGAGCATATGGTCACGATCATCCTTTAGGTAGATTTTTCTCAAATACTGCAAATGCAGTCTTATGACCAGTGCATGCTACACAACATCGGAACGATTTGCAAAGGAGTATACAATTATAATGTTGTATTTCTTATTTAATATGGTAATACCATTATGCATGTTCTCTCATTTATTTTTAATTATAGATTTGATATCATTACCTGCCCCACCAATACCATCATTACCAATTGTAGGAAACTAGTAAAAATACAACAAAGAATAAAGAAATGGATGGAGGGTAGGGGGATTTTTTTTAAATTAAAATTATTGGGGTGATGTTGGTTAATAAAATCAAATAGGTTTCAAGTGTATAATTCAATAATACATCTGTATATTGCATTGTATGTTCATCAAAGTTAAATTTCCTTCCAAAACCAAATATTTGGCCCCCTTTTCCCCTATCTCCCCTCTTCCCTCTGGTCACCACTAATCCACGCTGTGTCCATGAGTCTTTGTGTTTGTGATGTTTGTTTGTTGCTTTCAGTTTTATATCCCACATGAGTGAAATGTGGTTCTCAACTTTTTCTGTCTTATTTTGCTTAGCATTATAATCTCAAGATCCATCCATGTTGTCGCAAATAGCAGTATTTCATCTTTTCTTATGGCTGAGTAATATTCCATTGCATATATGTACCATATCTACTTTATCTATTTATCTGTCAAAGGAAACTTCAGTTGTTTCCATGTCTTGGCCACCATGAATAATGCTGCTATGAACAGAGGGGTGCATAAATCTTTATGATAAATGTTTTCAAAATTTGGGGGTAGATACCCAGAAGAGGGATTGCTGGATCACATGGCAATTCTATTTAGTTTTTTGAGGTAACTCCATACTGTTTCCATAGTGGCTGTACCAATTTACATTCCCACTAGCAATGTATGAGGGTACCTTTTAGGGGGAGATTTTTTAAAAATTGCCCATAATACTTTAACTCAGAAACAACCAGCATTAATATTTTGCATATTTCCTTCTAGTTTTTTGTTCTATGCATTCTATAGCTGAGACCAAACTACGTGTGTGTGTATGTTTACTTTTCATTAGACTCTTTCCATGCAATGTAGAATTCTCCCTAAACATTATTTTTAATGGTGCAGGAGATTTTATTGTATAAATATAGCATAACTGACTGAACTCATTCTTCTCTTCTTTTATATTCAGGTTATTTCCAGTTTTTCGTTCTCATGAGTAACAGTGTGATGACTAGCTTTGTGTATAATTTTTTGTCCGTGTTTTTGCATATTTCTTTAATTTAGATTTCCAGAAGTATAATTTCTAGATCAAAGGATATCTTTGCATACTTCTTAAAGAGCTCATGTTCCAAAACAAGAAACTACTTACTGCTTTTTTCCACAAACACTTTGTCTACGGGCTGGCTAATGCCAGTGGGTGCAGTGAATACTGACTTCTGTTTTGGACTACTTTGCTGATCAGTAATTATGTCTTCATCTTCCACTCCTAACTCATTGGCATACTGCAATTCTGCTGGCTGGGTTTTCCTGTAATCAGAAAGAATGTAAGAAAAATGCATGATTATTGCATTTTTACAGACTCACATAAGGAGGTACCTGTGAGTAAAAGAAAAGAGCTCTAGACTATGGAGAAATTTGGATTTTACTCAAACAGATCAGTTATTAACTGTTATGCATAGCAAGTCACCAATATTTCTGTGGGCCTCAGTTTTCTCATCTGAACAATGAAGTGACTAAATTAGATTTGTAAGGTTCTTTCCAGAATTAAAATGATATGATTCCGAATAGACACTGATTACTGCTTATAGGGTCATTTCTAAATACTATTAATAGTGTTATACAACTTTCAATCAACTTCGTTAAAGTATGCCATTCTATTTTATCTGATGCTTAATTTCCTATGCTAAAATATTCTTATTTATTGCTGAAATAATAATTGGAATTATAACAGCTGATTTTATTATTATTTACCTTAATCTTTAATATCTTTAAAATGTAATTTTTTGCTTAAAATCTTTTATTTGCATTCCTCTTTTACAGAGAGAGTTCCTAAGAATTTTTATTTAAGTACAGTATTTTACTTTTCTCAGTGGTTTACTCTTCAAATTCATCATTAGGTTGGTTTAACTGGCAATTTTTGTAATCTAATTATCCTAGAGATAAACACTATAAGTATTTAATGAGACCTAATCAGAAGCTATCATTTGAGAGCTCTGAATTAAGCAGAGTATCCCTGAAGAACATTTAGAAGAACGAATAAATTCTTACTTTGTCTTCCTTCGAGGTTTCTGAACAACTGGCTCCTCAGCTGGCTCCACATCGATACCATTTTCATTTCGTAATAAAGATGGACTAGATGGCTTCTGGGTGAAGGCAGTATCCAATTCTGAAAAAAAAAAGTAAACTGAGTTTTAAAAATTACAATAATATAAAAAGAAAAGTGATGAATAAGACTTATAATACCAGAAAACCTTGAAAATTTTAATCAGGCAAAATTTTTTCACCATCTTACGAATTTTTAATTAAAAAAATTTACACCTCTAAAAAAACTCAACAAAAACAGCTGAAATTGCAATGCCAAACAATATGGAAGAAAAGTGAGCAATCTAACAGGGAAACACAAGAAAAAATGTAAAGACAGAAGCACAAAATGAAGTTATGCTGCCACAAGCCAAAGAATGCCAAGGACTGCCAACAATAACCAGAAGCTAGGAGAGCCAAGGATGAATTCTTTCCCATAGGCTTCAGAGGAAGTATGTCCCTGGGGACACCTTGATTTGGAACTTCTCTCCTCCAGGACTGTCAGAGACTAAATTGCTGTTGTTTTGAGTCACTCATTTTATGGTAATCTGTTATGGCAGCCCTAGGAAACTAATACAACATGTTGTACAAAATGGGATCCTCTGATAAATACAGTTTTATAATCTTTGTTTCTGACTCAATGATATATTACTGATGGTTTTCCATGTCATTATTACACTTTAACAATCCTTTCAATGGGTACTTGGTTTCTATTAAATGGATAAAATGATTTATTTAGCCAGTAACACACTGTCAAATATTTGGTATTACCAGTTTCTACTCATAAATAATGTTGAAGTCAACATCATTTAATTATTGTAGCTGTTGTAGTTATTTCCATTGCTACAAGTTTGAACAGGCTATACCAATTTACATTCCTATCAGCAGTGTATGAGTACCCATTTCTCTTCAGCACATTTGGATTTTATAATTTTTAAAAAGCACTGCCAATTTGATAGAACAAATAAATGATATAGTAGTGTTTATCTCGTTTAGCTTGTGAATAGTACCCGATTCTTACCGAAACTCAATAAATTTGGCTATTGCTTTATTATATTATTAATGCAGAATCTACCCTTTCCCCACTAATCTTAAATGTCCTTTTCATTATATACTAAATTCTTATACATGCCAAGATCTAAACTTTCTATTTTAGTCCTAAATTTCAACCCCTTCTTTCATAATCTACACACATATGAGCAAAAGAGACCCTCTAAAGTGTTCTTGATTTAACCATATGGAGTTACTCCAATAATAAAAATTTTAAACAACAAGGAAAAAAATGGAATACGAGTAGGGAAAAAATGGAAACCGACAGGTTTTTGATCATATCCTAAAAGTCACAACTGTTATCACAACCTAACCTTGGTTTCTTTACATACCAAGAGGGAGCCTCGTCTTCTTCTGTCTCCTTTGAACAGGAGCTTCTGGCTCCTCTATGGGTTCTTCAGTTGGTGGCTTACTGCCCTCAGATGGCCTAGGAATAGCAGTCTGAACAAGGCCTTCCAAAGAAGCACTTGCTACAGAAAAACAGAGCAGAAAAAATGGGATAACTTGAGCAGAGATCACTGAGTCTTAAATAGAGAGACCTAGAATGTTTCCTATATAATAACCCTTGTCTTATAGAACTGATTATAACCCAAATCAAGATTTCCTCCTCCTTACCTGTAACTTTGGGTTTTAAGTTGAGGAAAGAAATAAATGAGGGACGAGAATCAGGAACAAAAAGGGGGAGGGACTAGGAAGAACAAAAGAAGGGAAGGAGAAGAATTTGTTTCAGAATTTTCAAAAAAGTTAAAACATAATGGAAACCAGCACCATAGAGAACTCTCTTATTTGTCTTATGCCTTAAGAATTATCAGCTTCTATAGTTTAGTACTTCAGTAGTAAAATTAACACATGGTAATCATTATGGATAACTAAATGGATAATTTATAAATCTCTTCATTTGGTCATTCATTTTGATCTCTCCCCTCATCAAGTCTTTGAACAAATTTCAACACATTTTGTCAGATTTGAATTTTACTTGACTACATTCCCTTGCCTGTCTTCTTCACAAAAGAAGAAATATAAATATATTAATAAACAAATAAAAAGATGCTTTCCTCAGTGTCCACGTAAACAAAAAACTAAAATAAGCTACTATTTGCCTACAAGTTTGACAAAAAATTTAAAAGACTGATATTGTCCAATGTTATTAAAGATTTAGTGAATGACACTCAAACTCTTGTTGGTGGTGACAAAATAACCAAAGCTTCCTTGAAGGCAATTTATCAGATTTTATCATATTAATAATGCACAGGTCCTCTGTCTAGCAATTTCACTGCTAGAAGAAGAAACATCTCTTCTTCCCCATCACTCACTACTTCAGAAAATTTGAAATAACCAAAATAAACAATTTTAATAAAAGCCTAGCAACATATTTCCCTTTTTTGTCTAGAGCACTAAATTTTTGTTTTCTCTTTTTTATAAGGAAGTGCTGGTAACTGGAATAGAGCTGTGTATCTGCTTCCCCAACTCTGTCTTTATTGTATCCTCCTAAGTCCTGTGACCATCCTAAGTCCATGTGTACATGTCTATATTTAACTGAGTGTGTTTTTAGGGCCTAGCATTCCAGTATCTTTGTGAATCTAAGTCTCTGTGCATCTATTTTTTGTTCTGTTTGTGTCTATATGTCTTTTTATCTATGCATCCATCTCCAATTCTTTTTCTCCATCTATTCCTCTATTTGTTAGGCAATGATAAGCCAATATAAGTTTCCAACCAGGTATATGGTCATTTATCAGCTGTAAAAAGGTCAGCTAGTGGTGGCGAGCAGAGTAGAAGAAAGCTAGAAGCACAGGGCAATGTTGGAGACTACCCCAATAGCTCAGGTGAAAAAAGGAAAGTTGCTAAACTACCTACAGTTGTGATAATGAAAATGAAAGGAGGAAAGAGACCTAAAAGACATCAAAGAAGTAGCAAGCTTGTAGAAAGCAGCAAGTAGAATGAAGGGATCATCAGTTACAGGTGACACTGATGTTTCCAACCTGAGTGACTGGGAGAGTGAGAGGTTCCATTAACAAAAATTTGTAGTGAGAAGTAAAAAACTGACTTGTCGTTGAAGGTGATGAATTCTGGATGTGCGAGTTTGAGTTACTCAGAGAACACCCAGGCTTGTAAATGAATAACTAAAACAAAAAGGAATTCACAGAATTTGCTCATTATTGAAGCTTTACTGCCTGGATGATATGGCCCTGCCTTCAGACTCATGCTCTAATGCAGGCATTCTCTGACTGAAGTGAGGGATCCAAGAACCCTGTATCTCTAAATCCAGTATTCTGTGCCAGGGTGTGGAACCAATCATAACTTAGATAACTTACATTGTCTAGGGATAAAACACCCCAAAGAGTCCAAGAATGTAGTGGAAGTAAGAATACTGGTGGCATAACCCTCTATATCATGACTCCTTCTAAACACTCCTCAGGCTGCCTACTGCCTTGTTCCTCACTACCACCAGGAATCTCACTGCTTCAAAGTAACCTTGCTTCTTTCCTCAACACAGCAGTGACTTGGGACTGCTGGGGCTTTGCCTCTTCCTGATCTGTGCTGTTTATCATGAGGTCCTGGAAAAACTTGTGATCCCACACAGCAAAGAACAACTTACCTAGCGTGGTTTTTGTTCTGGGCTTCTTTTTCTTTGGACGACTAAGTGGAACATCATCTATAAAACAGAAAGAACAACAGAAAAGGCTGCCTAAAATTCAATGCAGAGAACAGTCAAAAGGGAATTTGCAACAGGGAAGACCTTTCCCTCTCTTCTCTGGGTCCAGCCAAAATCTACACATTAGGGAAAGAAGGCAAGAAACAGACAAAGACAAAGAGAGCCCATAGTGTGGTATCAGTAGCTGACTGCTCGTCAGTAATGTTAGAAAGTGTGACATGGAAAGTGAGCTCACTAAATATTCATCTGATTCCCTACATTTCCCAGATCCTTTGCACTTAGGTGTGGCCTATGATTAGTTCTGGTCCACAGGTTTTCAGCAGCAGTGATCTGTATTATTTGGAAGCCAAAACATTGAAAGAGCCAGTGAAAAACCCTCCAGCTTTTTTTCCCCTTGCTGTGGCAACTGAGAAAGCCGCATATTCAGATGGCAGAACCACAGCATGGAAGTAGCCTGAATCATTACATCATTTATGAAGAGGTAGTGAAAGCCAACTGCCCTGGATTGTTTCCAAAATGGACTTTGCATCAGTTAGAAATAACTTTGTAAAATATTAAGTCACTGAAATCTTGGGGTTAATGTAGTATTACCCAGTCCATCCTGACTAAATGAGAGAGAGGAAGATACAGACCCTAACACAGAACTATAAACTAGCCAAGAGTTATGATCTGGGTAACTCCATTCAGGGATGAGTGCTTTTTAAAGTCATATATAACCATATAACTAGTGTTAAAAATCAACCATCATTTAAAAACAGCAGTTGTAGGAGAGTATTATGATAAAAAGATATTGTAGTATTATAAATTATATCATTCAGATTTAATTTTATGAGAAAGATTAAGGAACCAAACTAACTTTTGAACATCAAGTACTACATTTAGAGTTTTACATTGACAATGAACTAACTCACCTTGAATAGAACTTTACATGACACCGACCAAATTTAATCAGGATGAAGACAAAAGAAGAAACTATTAATTAGAAAGCTATTATATATTGTCAAATTGAAAACTGACTTAAATCATTACAAATTTAAAATACAATTCGCTTTCATACAAAGTCATCTAGTTTACAAACTAGCTTATTTTTATAAATAATACCAATATTTTTGAACCTGCATATACATATTCCCTACCGTCTATTAATAAAGTGGATTAAAGATTAAGAATTCTTATTTTGTCACTGATTAAAATCAGCTTAAACTCCGAGGAAACTACTCTAGCAAACAAAAGAGAGTCGAAATTCTGATAAACAAGACATTAAAATATTCAAAACGGATCCATTATCCTACCATATTGACATTCAGGCTTTGGAACAGAACATTTAATTATAACTCTTATCTTAATGATTCAAGGATATTTCATCTTTAAACTGTTAAGAAGCCTTTTCCTAAAATTTTCAAGAGATATTTTCTGAATTATTACAGTTTTGCAATGGTAGTCAATTTTTTACTTTATTCATTTTGTATTTTTAAACTCAATAATAAAATGGCTGTAAATTACTTTTACCTTGGCACAGGTGGAAGGGCTCGTGGAGGACGCTATGGGAAAAAGAAGAAAATTACTTGTAAGTAAAAGCCTAAAGGATCTTTACTTTATATATTTCAAATCTTTTGATTACCCTGTTCATCAGTGAAGCCAGGAGGTACTGATGAGAATCAAATGGGCCAATATTCAAATTTGTTCTGCCTATTCTAAATTTCAAATAAAATTCCTTCCTTCCTATGTTCCTTTTTATCTACAGGCCAGCCTGTTCTAAGCACATTAATGAACAAAACAGAGAGATCTTGCTTCCATGTAACTTTACATTCTAATGATGAAATACTAGCAGATAACGTGTGTTCGGGCATATATAGTAGTAAATGAGAGAGAGTGAGACCTGCTACTTTAGTTAGGAAAGTCTCAGATATCTGAGCTGAGAACTGAATAAGAAAGGAGCCTACATTTTTGGTAAAGGGCCTTTAGGGGAGATTGGGTTTCGAGTGTTCAGGTAAAAGGCAGCCAGTAAGGCTGCAGCAGTTACCAAGGAGAGACAGGCAGAGGCCAGATTAATTATGGCCATAAAGACTGAAAGAAGGAATCTAAATTTTGTTTTAATTCAATAGGAAGCCAATGGAGGTTTTGAGCCGCAGAGAAACATGCTTATTAAAAAGATCACTCTGAATAGAAGATGAAGAATGCATTTTAGTACAGAAAGAATGGAGGGGTAGGGAGGACCCTTATAAATGCCACTTTACACAAATAACCAAAGTTGTGTTTGTAGTTCAGAGAGATTATAGTTAAGAAGCATTCTCAAATATTTCCAAATAAAATACTAACATAAATGCCTAGAAATCAGTTTAATGTTCCAAGTACCTCATGCTGCTTGCAGAGGCACTGATTTAATAGGGTTAAATTTTAGACACTTTTGTAGTTCGCTCTGCAACTGTCCCATTTAGCAATCTATTCGTTCAAACATTGTATTAATACAAATGCTACAAGAAGAGGATAAGGCTTAATACCGTCCAGTACTCAAAATTACAACTGGAAAAGTAGGACAGTCACACGAAAGCGCTTTTGTTGTAAAGATGCTATGAATTGCGTTCTAGCCAAGGCTCAGTTCACACGGCTCCACAATTCAAAAGTCCCGCAAAAATGACGTGACACTCATCCAAAACCTTAACCTTTAATCCCCTCCAAAGCAGGGCGATTCGACTAAAGACAAAATCCTAATAACTCAAAAGTAACTCGGGCTCACTTACCACCTGCTTCTTTCCCATTCTTCAGGAAGCCCCCGGCAGCCGCCCGCTGCCAGGCGGCGCTCACACCCAGCGCCAGCTCACGCCCGCTGGGGCCAGCGGCGCGCGCAGGCGCAGTGCGTCATCGGGCTGCGTCACGTGGCGACTCCAGCCAGCGGCGGCTTATTGGCGCGGTGGGAACAAGTGGGGAGCATCCGAACCTGGCCTGGCCTGGTCTTGCTTTTCCGTCTCACCCCCCGCGGGAAATGGGGCGTCGGAGTCGGGGCTGACATGCCCGGGAGGGGAGACTCCAGCGGGTGTGGGGAAACGGTTTCCCCCATGGTTTCCCAAGTGGTTACAATGGTTTGTTCGAGAGACGTGAGGGAAGATCGTGCTGAAAAGTCTCCGCTGGCAAAGAGCGGTCTCTTTCCCCGGTTGCTGCATGCCCTCCGGGAGGAGTGAGTAGGGAGGGCCTCGCTGGCAGCCCGGTACCCGCAGGGGCTGGGACGGCTGAGAAGTGAGGCGTCGTCATGACAACAGGCACACCGAGGCCCCGAAACTTCACGCCTGGCCCCTCCGCCTGGCTCCAGGAGTTCAGGTCCCGGCCTTGGGACGAACTTCTAGCACCCGCCCCAGTCCGATCCTGTGGGCCGCGAAGGGGTCGATGCGCGCATCCACTAGCCGGGATCTCCCCTTCTGAACCCTAGCGCGTCGGCCCTGCCCAAAGGGTAGCTGCTGCATTGGAGCTGCACCCTCCTCCCCCGCCAATTCCCTTGGCCCACGCACCCCTCACCGCTCACCGGGTGGTCCTCATGGCTCTCTCCCTGCAGTATTCCCGCAGCGCAACCGCCGCCGCCCGAGCCTGGTTCCCCGCGACGCCGTGGCCTCCGGGACCAGAGGGAGGCGGGGGCTTCTCAGATCCTGACTAGGCCGCCGCCCCTGGGGCCCGGGCTCCTCCCGCCTCTGCTCTGCCCAGCCAGGCGTTCCAAGGCGTCAGAGTTAGGGACGCACGCATTTAGCTCCAACTCCAGGGCCAACGTTTCAGTTCGGATGGGGGTGGGGGGGGGGGTGAGTAGAGGCAAT
>CM053503.1:144579800-144611646 GCA_028627145.1 Eidolon dupreanum
GACTGTAAGCTTACAAGGTCCTTGCAGTCTGCAGGACAACCAACGGTTGCCTCGCCTCGTAAATTCCTTCTGAGAACAAGGAGATACGAATGTAGCTGCAGGCAGACAGACAAGCTGAAGGTGAAGTAGCAGAAACAGTGTTGCTATGAAGAAACAGTGTTGCCATGCCTAAGAAAAACTTTATGCCAGCAATTGTATGTTCTTGTATATAAGCTGCTTGCAAAAAATAAAACTGCATCACTGCTCCACCGTCAATGGACAGTGGACCTCCTGATCCCAACTTTCTGTCTTCTGTCTTCTCAATCTCTCGTCCTTCCCACTCAGGCACATTCTCCAGTGCTGCGCTGGACGAGCATTACCCTCCATTGAACAACTTTGTAAATCAAGTTTGGAAAACCTTTTTCTCAAAGAAGCACAACAAAATCAACTCTGGGCTCACATAAGTATCATTAAACGGGCTCACACAAGTATCATTAAACATGACTTAATTTTCGTTTTGTTTGGGTTTTACAGAAAGAATATTCACTTTAAAAATTACAAATATTTTGAAACATGCACTCTTTTATAGTTAAGAGAGAGTGGAGGGATGATGTGTATATGCAGAAGATAGATACAGGGGCAGGAAGAGTGACTGGAAGTCTCAGACCTATGGAAGAAAGAAAAACAAGACTTGGAGTAACATACTCATCTTGTGGTTTTCTCAGATATTGATCTGTATGACAAGTCCATTGTACTTTATTGATTTAGGCATACATGTAGATATTGACTTTAGGAAAATTAATGATAACAATCATTAATAACAGTAGCTCTGATCAGAAGAATAATTTTTCCTTGTAGCCTGATGTGTAAAATGATGAGTACAAAACAGTTTCTGTAGGTTTTGATGTTAGATGTGCAATGTGTATCTTAACCCATTTTTTTTGCTGAGTTAGTCAAGTAGACACTTTTTGTAAAAGTCATTTTTATAAAACAAGTTTCATAAGGTAATATACAGTTTCTGAAATTAAATACTACTTATTTTATTTAGGGAAGTTCTTTTTATCTAAATTATACAAAGACCACATGAAATCTATGAAGGGTTCTCATACTCAGTGACTTAACATTGTTCATATTCCTATCAATTGCTGCATATGAGGTAAAGGAAAACAATTTTTTTTTCCAAAAGCCAAATAGGTAAACATAACCATACAATGCAATTTTTTTCAAATAAAATTAATAAACTAAAGTACTTTTAAACTTGCACACATTATAATAGGGAAAATATTGCTGTATTAGATTGCAGCTGTTGGCCCAGAGCTTTCTAATGGGTGAACATTTTTAAAACTCTAGTATTAAGCAGAAGGCCTCCTTAAGACTCAGGGTCATAGGAAACCCATGTCGCTGGTACCCACTGAGGCTCCGTCTGAGCCTTCTGAACTGCAGACAACAACTGGGCACATGCTTCTTGCAGTTTGTCATTCACAATCACATGATCGAAAAACTGGCCAAACTGAGTCTCCATTTTTTGGGCTAAATCTTCCATCTCCTGTAGATCTTCATCCTTCAGGAGAAATAGAAAAATATGGACAGCATAAACTTAATAAGATGAATAGAACAGAAATAATGTGCAGTTTGTTATGCTTTTACATTCAGCTATTTGGAGAAATAATTAGGTCAAATTACTGTTCTCCATTTTAAACCATAGACTTATGTTTCTATCTTCAGTCATAAATGTCTTCCTGGTCAAGTTTTCATGAAATTATGTAACAATTCATAGTACACTTAGACTTAAATGATCTTATTCTATTATCTAAATACTGAAGCTCTCATACCATATACAATAAAAAACCAAAGAAATTTTAAATATAATTAAAACTTAAACATAAATTTCAAATGAACATTAACTGATAAGAATGACATTATTCTGCAGATACAAAATGGCTATTTTCAACATGAGAGTGATATGACATCATTCTATTGAATTGAGAATACCTAAATTACCCTTTGCTTCATGATGACTCAATTCACTATAACATTGTATATTTCTACTACTATGAAATGTTCATTCAATGAAGGTCATTTGGCCTTCACTTAGTACTAATGTATTAACTTCATTTCTGTTATTTTCTTATTTGTCCACAACAATTAAAATAGTACAACTTTGTGCCAAAGCAATCATAAACACAAATATAAATGACGGCACTGAAATTTTGTGGCAGTACTCCTTTACACAGCATCCATTCACATGATCCAGAAATAATTTTATTAATTTGTGTATATTGCCATAAAAATGAGAGAGAACACATTTTAAATGCCCATAGGACTCAGATAACATATCCATGAACTCCCCTGTCTGAAATGCAAACTGGAGAATCAGACTTTCATACAGTAGTCACTGAAAAAATATAAAGATAAAAATAATAGAAGATAAAGGATAATATAAAGATATCTTATGCTCACTTAAGCAATACATATACTAAAATTGGAACAATACAGATATTAGCACCGCCCCTATACAAAGATGGCATGTAAATTCATGACACATTCCATACTTTAAATTTCATTTTTGCAAGATGAAAAAGTTCTGGAGAACTGTTTCACAGTGTGACTGAACTATATACTTAAAAGTAGTTGAGGTAGTAAAGTTTGTGTTTTATGTATTTTTTACCACACACACACACACACACACAAATAGATGTATTAACTTGATCTAGGAAATAGTTATCTGTTTGAATACATATGTAAAAATTCATTGAGCTGTACACTTAAGATTTTTAAACCTTGCTGAATGTATGTTATGAGTTAAAGTGGATTTAACGAAAAAATTTATATATAAAACTTTATATATATTATATGTATATATAATACACATATATAATATATATAATATACATATATATAATATATATATGAAAAAAATTATCTCTTCTCACCTGGCTTGGCTCCTCTATTAGTACCATAATCATTAATAAAAAGTTTGTATATTTAGAAATATATAGAAAGACACCTCAAATTACAGATGAATTATATTCACTAGAGCATTTTTAAAGTAAATTTTTAAGTGTTTCTGTAAAATAATCCATTTTAAATACAAATATCAGGCTTGTACACACCCAATTTCTGTGTGGCTTTGTGAACTGTAGTTTAAGAGTCTTTCTTTTTTTAAGCTAGACCCCAAAAAGAAAAAAAAAATTAAGAATAGCTTTATAGCGGTTATTAAACTTTATTTTGATATTTATAAATGATATCCAGTGAAGATAAATCACAAGGGCATTATTCATTAGAAACATAAATTATGTTCTTTAACATAAGGATGCTGTGGAAACAATACAGTGATGCTTGACTACAAAAAAGTATTTCCTCTGTGTCTTACCTTGAATTTCATGTCCACAAAGTAGTCTGTAATGATCTTGGCATTTTTCCTCGATTGCTTCATACAGCTCATGTTAGATGGCTTTATAAATATGACATAGGGCTTCAGTTCATGGGTTCGAGCCACTTGAATACCCTACACAGAAAAATTAAGTACACGTTTAAAAACAGAAGATCTAATTTCCTAGAGTCAATGTGAATGTTCTCAAAATTTCAAAAACCAGAAATTAGCAATTATTTTTAGCCAGAGAATATTTTCATGTGCCTCCAAGTTCTCGACTCTAAAAAAAGCATTTTAAAAATGCTTTTAGGGTTCTAGAACCAAATTAAGTTCAAATCATCACTCTGTTTTACTGGCATGACTCCTTTATTGAAATCTTAGAATAGGATTCTATACATGATCTCTTAATACAAAGGCAAAGACAGACTGTTGAGGCAGATCAACTGTTTCACCCTCACTTCCCTTCCCTCTTGCCACTGATACTACTGACATCTTCACACTGACCACCAGCTTTGACTCAAGTAAGAACACATCTATTGTTCCCTTATTCTCTTTAGAACATAATGTATATTTTTAAATGACTACAGAAAATGCAAAGAAAATACAAATACAAGAATCATAAAAATTGGGCCTACACATTGTGTATTCTTTATCTTAACTTGCTCACTCCTGCTCCTTTCCACATATGGTCCTGGGGAGGTGGCTATAGATATGACAATGTAGGAACCTCTCTTCCTTATGTAAAGCCAATATCTTATCCCCTCTATAGGAAGTTACCTTGATGCCTTTGTGACCAAGGTCAACGTAGGATTCTAAGTTTTCTTTATGGCCACTTGCTCAGTTCCGTTTTTGTGTCTGAGAAACTAGATTTCTACCCTAACTAAAAAATAAGATATTAGTATTGATCCTTCATGTAACATCCTGGCCCTTAGATATGGGTAGTGTCTTATCCTTAACAGACTAACAAAATAAAGTGTCTCAGCTACAACCTACAGCATATGCACAAAACAGATGGCATGTATTCATTACTTTGGGGAGATGGGAACATTCCACCACAGACCCACCTGAGGCCCTAAGTCCATGACACAGATCTTCCCTTCATCAAGGACTGTCTGAACAGCATCCACACTGGTGCCATACAGGTGGCCTCTGTACTCACCATACTCGAGCATCCTGCAAGAGTGAAATGAAGAAAACAAAAATTCTTTCTACAAGTAAAATATTATTAGTAGTAACATGAAGATAAACTCTAACAGCATAGAACAAAATATGTGGACTTTACTAGCACAAAAAGGAGTAGTAGATATTTGACAGGAGAAGAAAATATCAGGAGAGCTAGGACTTATGACTTCTCCAAATTCTCTAAAATTTGCAACTCAATTCTGCTCCCTCTCATAATCCAAGAATTGGTATACTGTACGTCAACTTACAATTTCTTGTTTAATTCTTCAGAACCAAAATGAAATTACCTCAGAAGCTTTGAACAAAGCATAAAAATAGAGAATCTATTTCGAATGTAAAACAACCATAGGCAAGAATCAGATTCTGAACGTCTAGCTTACCTGTGGCTATACATGAGGCTTTCAAATGTTTCCTTTGACACATAGTGATATTCACGTCCATCCATTTCATAACTCTTTTTGGAACGAGTAGTATCTATTTAAAAAGAGTTTTTAAAAAGGTCTTCGAACCTTCAAAATTCACTACCAATATGCATTTGGATAAAAAAAATGTCTAATCAAAATAAATAAATGAATATACAAATAGATAGATAGATAAAATTCTAGAACCAAAAAAGGAGCCTGAATTGATAAGAAAGTGGAAGTTATCATATCAAAATCAGTTACTCTATAAACCTTTATTTATTGCTCATGGTTTGGACAAGAATGTATTAGGTATTAGGCCAGGATAGGGATGCCCCAAGGGAACACCTGCTCTTTACAACAGGTACTAACGAATTATGCATGAGCCCTAAGATGCCTAAAGGCCCCCAAGCAGCAATACCGGCAACATCTTATGCTTAGATAGGTGCCTTTTCTAAGCTCTTGTTTCATATTTCACACTCCTAGATAGATGAAATGTTTTTTTGTCTATACTTTACTAATAAGTAACTGACTATTTTAGAGAGTAAGTAACTTGTTCACATACATAAGATGAATGAAAAGCAAAGTTGAAAACAAGAACCTAGGTGTTCTACTCCTCCTAGACTAATGTTTTCTATTACACCAGATTGTCTCCAATGTGAAGTGGAGAAAGCCAATGATAGTCTGCAGTCTCCTCCCGATGCATTAACATCCAAGTGAGATAGTGATTAGTTTTAGGGATCTTCAAAAAGGAAAAATGGGTAGAGTCTGGATTCAGTCTGCTCTTTGCTATGACCACTTTGATTATAGATTCTTCAACTTAAATACCACCTAGTATAGAGCGTAGGAGTTAATCAAATATCCACAAGTGATTCATTGTCTGTTCATCCATTTATTCAACTAACATGTATTGAGAGCCTATGTTCCAGCTATCAGGTTAGATTCTTAAAACAGAGATGAATAAGACACAGTTCCAACTCTGTATCCTATATGTGCTATAAAACTAATCCCTTAATCTGAATTACAATAAATTCTTCTTCATAAAAAAATGTGTATCTGCATTTGATAAAGTTTAAAGATGAAATAGATCAACACCTGATGATATCAACACCTGGAAATGACTGAGTAGGAGCTTGAAATAGGACTTAAATGATAAAAGGCATTATGCATATTCAAAGAACTCAAAAAGCAAATGTCATCTTTTTTTTTCTTTATTCAAGGTCATGGGTTTTTTTTTTTTATTATTCAAGCCTCTCTTCAGATCCTAAGACTTCCTACAATTTTGCCACTTTTATAGCTTTGTACCGAAAAAACAATTATAGTAAAACATTATGGTTCTCAGGTGATAGTAAATTATGTTAATATAAACCTAAGATGATGCCTTCTCCTCAGCTTCTATTGGACTATATTTTATACAGTATGTTAAAGACTGTGAAGTGGTACATAACCCAAGGTATTCATTTTAAGCTTAAATGTATCTGCCCAATTTAAGAAGCAAAATACAGACAATGCTTTCTCTCACTTTGCATGATGGGTCTCCATTATCCTTACAATTTTTTATGTTCTGTGGGCATTTTATTTTCCTCCAGATTATTGACACATAGTGATTTCTTTTGTAGTTTTTGTTTTTGAGGTTAATGCCCATTCTTACATAGGTAAACAGTACTTGGACAGCACAACCGATGGCTGTGATTATGAAACAACTTTTTTTTTGTCTTCAACTGCCCTTCTTTGGAGCAAGATCTTTCCCTGTTCTTAGATGAAAGCCTAGCCCTTCCCATGACTCTTCTGATAACGCCTTTAAAAATAATGTCCACCACCATTCATGTGACAAAACTCAGTCTCAACTGAATAATTAAAATTCCATTCCCATGTAATAATCAAAGCTATGAATATTATATACATTTTAGGATTCTCTTCCCCACATCCAGCTCGGATTTGCTGTACCCAGGGAGCCTGCAGTCAGGAAAGGAAGTAAGATCACTTCGTTTCTTCCCTTTCAAGGCTTTTCTGCTGCTCCTCCTCCAGCTTTATAACTCTCCAAGGGTGGAGTGCAGAGAGGGAAGAGAGGAAACAGAGCAGAACAATTCTTACTTAACTGATGCTGGTTGCTATTGGCTCCTTTTAAACTTGGCAGCTGTTTAAATCTGGCTCTTTCTCTCTTAGAGGATGTTTGGGTTATTTTGCAAACTCTACCACCATCACACCACCACCACCACTGAGTATCTTAAATCCACCTCTATTCCAGCTAGTCATTTGTGCCTTCTCCCATGCCCTGAAGTATTTGGGGGTCCACTTATGGCCTCTTTCTGCTGAGACTTCCTCTTGGGCAGGAACTAAGACAGCCCCAGGCTTACTTTCTCCCACATTACCTACCCAGATCTTATCCCTTGGAAACTTTACTTTTGCTGTGACAGACTCTGAAAGGGCAGCTACTTTCCAAACTATAGCCATTAGTCACTTCCTCTAAGCTCTTATTCTTTAGACTTTTTTAGGTATGATTCGATACCCGAACTGCAGGGAACCCATATTAAGCTCTTTAAATGGTTCCCCTAAGTGCCTCTGACTTGCCTTGAGGTGAAGGGGAAGCACCCACACTCACAAGCTCTTCCTGCCATGTATGGTATATTAATACTTATAGATTTACATGGCATTATTTGTGCATATATTAACATTTTTAAATAAAAAAAAAACAAGAGCCAAGCACAGTGCCAGGAAAATAGTAAGTACTGAATAAATGTTAGCTATTGTTGCTAAATATTAGTTTCCCCAAAGGGTCATCTATATGATCATTAAGAAATGTAAAAAAGACAAAGTCATCTTTTAAAAGCCTAGCTACCTCCATGTCAGTAAATCAATTTCCTCTATTAAAATAAATATAGTTAGAAATATTAAGAACTATCCCTTTTGTCTTATATTTTCACAACAAAGATGGAATGGCTTAGTTAAGTGAGATTAGGACACCTGCAGAGGCAGTTTTACCAAAACATAAACTGCTATGAAAAAAACTTAAACATACGTGGCACAGCACTTTGAAAATGGTTAGGATTGAGTTCAATAAGTTGTCTTCTCAGTTCATTTACTCCAACACCAGAAGGTCCTAAACACAAAAAGTCACATACAGAAACCATTAGATCTAGATAAAATATAATTATGTGGTGAAAGCATCATTTCAGCCCTTCCATTGAAGAAACTTGAGAGCAAACGTTTTTAGGGAAATTAAATAGTTTCCCTTCTCCCGATTTGGAACAACCCCAGAAAACTCTTGGGAACTTTTCTGGTCACCCATGAAGTAACTCACACTTCTTCAACATTCAGAAATGAGATGTGGGAACTGCAGGAGCCCATCACCCCAGCAAACTTTGTCTAATGTTGGACCCTGTGAGAATTCTCTGGCCTCACTTCAGATTATCTGAAACAACTTGCCTTTTCTCTTCAAATGAAGTTTCTATCATGTCACAATCCAGAAATCAGGCTCCACCATGATAGGTCCTGTGACTTACAGAAATCAGGGGCACATTTCCTGACAGGTGGTTGAATCAACACCCCATGTATAACTGGAGGCAGAGCTGACTTCCTAGACATAGGAGCCCGTGCAGTTACACAAGGCCCATGGTTTAATGTCCTTGTTTTACCACATTGATATTCTTAGTAATTTTTTAATGAGGGCCCTTGTGTTTTCATTTTGCCTTGTGACCTGCAAATTATGTAGTTGGTCCAGGCTGTAAGCCATGTTGTTCTGTTCTACAGGGGCCTGCCTTAATCACAAATGCAGTGCACAGAGAAGATGGCAATAAGACGTGAGTTACTACTGCTCAGGGACCTGCTTTGTGGAGATCCTGGTCCAAAAGCGGGTCACCCTGGCACTATGTCTCCCTGTTCTTTAGCACCAAAGATAGAGTCCAGAAGACCACTGACACTTTTCTAAAAGATGTGGTTACAAAATTCTTAGAAAAATTGATCTTGAGGATATTTTTTTTTTCTAATACAGATGAATGATCCAATCAGGGAGAACACTCATCAATGCTTATATAACAAATTCTAAAGGGGAAAAAAATCTGTTATAACCCCATCACAATACAACTTATACAAATTCAAATACACCAGGGCATATCGCATTCAATTGTAGATGGAAAAGCATGATACAACGAAGTTTTATTTATGAACACACACAAATAAAACAGGCTTTCTTTTTTTTAAGATGTGTTTATATGTCAGTTCATAAAAGAGTTCTGCTTTTACCACTATTCTCAATGCAAGACTATTAAATCGAGAAGAACTTCGCTATAATGAGACGAGACACCGCCCGCCCCGACGTACCTACGAGCACTATGAGGCGGTGCTTGTCTGAAGGGCGTCGCTGGTACCTCATCACCTCCTCATATGGGGCACCCACAGCGCTGCAGCAGCTGCCGGCGCAGCAGGCACCTGCGCGCAGCTGGCTGAGGTGAGACTTCCTGCGACAAAGGCGCATGCTGCGGCGGAAGCCAGCTAGAGAGGGGGAAATCACATGGAACATAAGATCCAGGGCAGGAGAGGTTACGTCCCGCTTTAAACCTGATGGAGCCTGCAGTGACTAAGATTTGAAAGTGTGAGGTAACGTAGGCATGGCTGTCTGACAGTAGAAGGTAAGAAGCAATATGAAAGAGAAATAACAAAAGGCATGACCATATGTTACCTCTAAGTGATACCCAGTGCCCACTCTGTGCTAGGCATTACACCAGGTGCTGGTCATAGAGTGCTCAACTAAACTATGCCCATTTCCTCATGAAATTTATATTGCATGGAGGAGGAGAGAGAAAAATCATGACAAAAATAAGTGTTTAAAAGAAGGAGCAGTGGCTAGAGAGTTGATGGGATGCTTCTTCATGTAGTTGGTTAGTTAAGTGTCTGAAAAGTTGACATGGAGAAGATATCTGAATGAAGTAATAGAGCTGGCATCTGTGGGGAGGAGCAGTCCAGGTTGAGGGAACAGCAACTTCAGAGATGCAGACACAGGGTCATGCTTGGGGTGCTTGAGGAAGAGTACAGAGGCCTGTGTGGCTGCAAGAAGTGAGGGGTAGGGACAGAAAGAGGAAATGGGGTTGGAGAGGAAGTTGGGAGGTCACACGGGGCCAACTGTTGGATTGTGGTGAAAGTGGGATGGGAAGTCACTGGGCAGTCAAGAAATGGATGTGACATGATTTGATTTATGTCTCTGAAGAATTCCTCTGGTTGCTGTGGGGAGGAGAGTATGTGTAGGCTCAGGTGAAAATAGTGAGTAAGATACTGCAGTGTCCTAGATGAGGAGGGACAGTGGCTCGAGCCAGGGCGGAAACAGTGGAGCAGGCTTATTATTCACATTTTCCAGATGGAAACACTAAGACATAGGCAGGTTAGGTGGCTGCTCACCACCATGGGAGAGAGCTGTGCCTTCTAGTTGTGATTTCCAAACTCCTAGAATCTTGCTTAATCTGCCTACCAAATGCGGGGATTTCTAGTATTTTCAAAGCTGTCCCCAGATCTTCTCAGTAGATAGGGCGAGGGACTACATGTGTATATATAATACACACATGCACGCGTGCACATACACGCATGCACACACACACGAACACACACACATCTAAATTTATATCTATCTATGTTGAAAACCATGAGTTACACCAATACCCACAATGCCAGTTCAACACTACAGAATTCATTCTAGCCTCGTCCCCTTCCTTCTCTCTCTATATATAACTCCTTCTCTAACAGTGAGAAAACTGGCTTTTATTATCCTCAATACATTAGTTATTGTATCAATCAAGAATACCAGTGCCAGGTGTGGACAAGCAGTGTCAGCAGCTTGGCAGAAAGTATCAGAGCCCAAGCTGGGTGAGGAGGGAGGGCATCTTTGTAGAGGCCGTGAGGTGTCAAGGCCCCAGCTTTCCTCCTCACTTTTACTCTGGCTCTGGCAACCTGCACCAGGCTGCCATCGTCCCTGCAGAGATGCTCTCCTTACGCCTCTAAGGCTCTGATGCCCCACCCCGCGCTGCTTCTTCCCCACCTTTGTGCAGACGCCTACCCTGTCCAGCCTACTTAGTGGATTCAGAGCTGAATTATTCTGGAATGGATGCAGAAAGGTGGCCCCATGCTTTTAAAGAATTCTACCACTGATTCCAACGTGCATTCAGGCCTGGGAACCAACATTCTACTTTACAGACCCTGAAGCCCTGTTGTTCTCCCACTGTCTCCTGGAGGAGGAAGCCCAGCCTGGTTTTAAGTGAGTGGTGCCCAGCCCTTCAGAAAGCTCTGCCCGGTTGACAGATTATGAAAATATAACCATAAAAACTAAGTTTAGTAGTCAGAGAATTGGTCTCTTTAGAGTAAGATAAATGTGTTATGGAATAATCTGGAAGAAAACAAAAGATCTATGTTTGATGAATAATTAAGAGATGTTCAGTGGAAACCAGATGAATTACAATGAATGATCACCATATCAGAATATTGATCCTCGCCCCTCCCCCCTGCAAAAAAAAAAAAAAAGAGGGAAACCGGAACAAGGAACAAGTTGGAAAATATCCATCAGCAAAAGAAGCTTTCAGAAGAGAGTCAGGCTGGTATGAATATAACTTAGCAAGTTATTAATCATCACCTACCAATAAAGAACTTCTGATCACAGCCTACAAATTCTTCCTTGTCTGGAACACAGAGAATGGCAGGAACAGAGTATGTGGGAAAGAAGGAAAAGTTTATTTAGAACAGATGTATGAAATTCTCATCGTCTTCATGATGCTCTTTCAGTAGATGACAGCACAGCTGAATTTGCCTTGAGTGGCTTATTGAAGAATGTCTTAAGCACTTTCTATCCTATCACATGCACCAAACTATATAAAGACACTCTTCAGAATTCTAGCAATACACTGAATATATTCTGTGTATTGTATAGTATGGTTGAGAACAAAAACCTATTTAGGCTTGTTTAAAGTCGTAAGAAAGATATTGAGTCATTGTAAAAACATAAAAATTGGGAATACACTCTTTTTAAATACCCAAAGAAAACTGATTTTAAAAAAGTTAAAAAAAAAAAACAGATAAACTGGGTTTGGCTTTAATTTATAAATATAGATTTCTGCAGGTCTTATAATTAAATTAATGTCTTTGTTAGAGATGGCTGTTTATTTTTTTCCCTTATAAAATGGTTCATTCTGTATAAAACTAATATTTGCTCTATAGCTGCTAATTGATTTTGACTGTCCAGGAATTTGAGAGACAAAAGTGAGGAAAACTGTGTCCAGTGGCTCTAAAACATCCAGAGCTAGTTTAAACTTCCATCTCTGTTTTAATTGGGGTCTCAGAAAAATTATTATAAACTCCAGGAAAAAAATGTTATAAAAATGTCATTTTCAAATTACTTTTCACTAACATATGTTTCTTTTCACTTATAAAACTCTGTTTTGATGATTGAAATAATATATAAAGAGCACCTATTAATAGAATAAACCAACACCTAATTTTTTTTCTTAAACTTTAGGTTTTTTTAAAACACATTTTAAAATATAAAGAAAGTATGCCAATATCAATTCCATCTTCTGGTAAGTAAATACATTTTCCTAATTGAAACATGTCAATAAGTTTAAAAGGAAATGTTTACTTAGAGACATATTAATTAAGCTTAATTACTTTATTTTAAAATCTTTTCTATGAAATTAAATATTTCATCATTGATTTAACCCTTAAAAAATCATGTTTTATCTTAAAATTTATTCTGTCAAGTATTCACTTTGAGGCACTGAATGAAAGATCTTAAACACAGCTCTACTTGGCTTACCCAGGAAGCCAAACAATTACCTTCTGAAAGTTCCTCTGGATATTTGGGTTAGTGCAAAAAAAAAAAAAAAAAAAAAAAAAAAAAAGACATGAAAATGTTAAGCCTTTGAGAAGATCAAGTCCACCATCTAATAAAGACAAATGACAAAAGCAAGGAATCATGTCACCCTTAGAGAAAGCTGTGACTTCGGTGAAGCCTGGCAAGGCAAACGAACAGCACACAACTGGGCATCCAGAAACTCATTTAACCTGACTCTGCTGCTCAAGGGACAGTAATTTTTTCTGCAAGTTTCTCATGTAGACTCGTCCTGAAGGCTTTTTATCCACGAAGACTCCTCTCTACCTCTCACTAAATGAGACTTGAAAGAGAAAACCTATAGGAAGGCAATTGATTCCAGTCTCCTCTCTTTCTCTCCAGGAGGCTCTATTGTTTCAGTTCTGTGAAGTGGAGGGGGTGGGGAAGGGCACTGGGGCAGGCGTCACAGCAGCCTCTGGCCTGAGTGTCCTTATTCCTTACCCCTCCCAGGGTCCATGCACACATTCCCATCTCCAGCTGGCCCCTTGAAGACAGGCAGAACTGAACACAAACATTTATTTGTATATGGCAAGAGAACGATAAATTGCCTTACTTGAAATGGGGATAATATGCCACAGCAATTATAGACTGATGAAATGGAGAAAATGAGGAAACATACACTTGGAAGTGAGTGAATACTATAACATGACCCAAAGGTTTCCAGTTTTTCAAAAATATTCTGTGGGATCTATGTTGTTACTAATGATGTCAACATTATTTTGAGGGAAAGATATTTGATAACACTGTGTGACATGAATAATGACAAAAAACATATTAAAGAAAAAGAAAATAATTGATTCAGTATTCATACATCATTTTCCAGCTAATTTTCTATAAACATGGAGTAGACAGAATGTATGAAATAAATTATTCAGTAATTGCATGGTGATATCTTTATTCTGTTCAAATGTCTCTCTTCCAAACCACCAGACTTTTCATGTTACATCTTGTGAAAACTTACATCATCATTGTATATTAAAGAACTACTCACATATTTGTAATGAGTTTTGTTCAGCAGGAAATTCAAAACATTATGCAGGATGGTATCATATACTACAGGACATCTAATATTCCTGATTTCCACCAATTAAAGGCTGGTAGTGCCCCTAATCAATATGACAACCAAAAAATGTCCTTGGAGTTCCAAAATGGTACTAATGGTTAAGGTGAAATTTGCAATATCTCACAACTACTCTGTTGATGTATTTAAATCATTATTGTATCACATTCCTAAATATGTGTTTAAATTATACCAAAATTTGAAATACTGTATACATTTTTAAATCAATACCAAATACTCCTGGTTTACTTACCAGATTCAAATGTTTCTTCATCTATGGTTTTCCGTGGAGGCAAAAAACAAAAAGTGTCATTATATTCCTGTCCATACTGAGTCTATAATTTAAGTCTCATTCCCTGACCCTATGCTTCTGCATACACACTAATTTTAAAATTTTTCCTAAATCAAGGCCAAGCCAGTGGTGTCTCTATGGCATATATAAACCCTAAATGAGATGCATGGTATTAAGCCATTGGGCCATGATGACTAGCAGAGGGTGCTACAGTAGCTTAACATAAATAAATAATGAAATAGAAGAGCGAGAATAAATTAAATAAAAAAGAGGCTCAAAGGGAAGGGAAAGGTGGAATGTCACGGAAGCTCCTGCAGACTGTTGGATATTGCATGGCTTTGCTGCTCCAGGGCCTGCAGGTGTAGAAGGGAGGTGCCCTGCCACAAGATTTGGGGGTCCATAAGCCAGGGAAGTGTGGCAAGAGAGTGAGTATATGAATGCTTTGACTGGGTAGGCTTGTTTAGGTGGCTGGGAAAGATTCGATATAAACCAACATATCATCAGTTAAAACAATTCTTGTTAGCATTTTAAAGAGATATTAAGGATTAAGAAACTAGAATTCACATAGAGAGCAACTTGAAATATATAGCAACATTACCAGTGCACTCATCCTTGGATCAGGCAATGCTGCATCTAAGGTATACTCATACATGAGTGAAATGATAAATTTATAAAGCTATTAATTGTAGCATAAAAAGGGTTGGACATAACTCAAATGTCCACTAATAAGTGATTGTGTAAGTGCACAATACCTTATTTAGCCAATAAGCATTTTTTAAAACATGAGAAGGCTCTTTAAATACTTAGATGGAATCATCTTCAAGATATATAATGTTAAGTAAAAAAACCAGGAACAGAACAGTTTGTTTAGTGTACTATCAAAGGGTATGTGTATTTTTTTTTTTAAGTGAGGATGAGGGCAGGAAAGAGGAAAAGAATATATGTCATTGCTTTTATCTATACAGAATATGCCTGGAGAGATATGGCAGAACATGAGAATATTTATCCCTCAAGAAAGAAAACTGAATAAGGCAACAGGAAAAAAGAGGAACATTTTACTGAATATAGTTTTGTAGTTTTGAATTTGAAATATATAAATGTATTGCATAATAAAAATTTAAATTAAAATTATAGAAAAGAAATGACTATTACTGCAAGTTTTTTTAAAAAAACTTGTACTGGGAAAAATAAATATAACATCAGCATTATTCTGTAGTTATTCTGGGAAATACATATGAATCTTTGAAATATCCACTATTTAATGATTTCATATTGTTCTTTAGTTTCTAAAAACTAGATAAGCCCATTGTTAAAAACAAGACAACAGTCCCAAAATAGAGTCATTTATGCTAAGTCCCACATCACCAAACTTAAACTTAATTTAATTAGTTTTGATCTCTTCTGCCTGAAGAGATCTTTTCCTAAAGGAAAGTGATCTTGTCACAACCAAGCAGATTTTTGCTGTTCCCACTCCCTTCTGCCTATAAAAGCCTTTCAGTTTGTACAGCTCCTCAGAGTTCCTTTTTATCTGGTTGATGAGACAGACACTGCCTGGTTCATGAATCATTGAATAAAGCCAATAAGATCTTTAAAAGTTCCTTGGTTGAATTTTGTTTTTTAGTGCCATAAAGCCAAGACAAATTCACCTATCGGACCAAAGCCTGTCCAATTAGTGTCCCAACAAAACCTAGTGATTCTTGAGCCAGTCTTAGTTCTATACCTAAATAGGAAAAATGTTTTCTCAATTTACAAAAAGATTTAAGTGTAGAAATGTACAAAGTTCATGTTGCTACTATTTATCTATTCTAGAATCTACCAGAAGATGGCATCAGACAATAACAAAACACAGATTTTGCTTTTTAAAAATTTGATATCTGTTTTTTATATTTTACAGAGAGCATGGGGGTTTGCAGATGTTCCACCTGAATGTTACTGAATGTAACACCTGAATGTTACTAAGTGTTGCTGTGATCGTTTCCAAGATACTGCTTTCTAGAAGGTTGCTTTGGAGCCTGGAGACATTCCCACAGCTTTGCTTCCCTTCTAAGTGTCAGAACCACAGAAAAAGGATAGATTGGCGGGATTCATTTTAGACATTGCTTCCAGAGGAGAAGTTTGTGGCCCCTTTGTCCAACTCTGTTTCAGAGGCTGCATAGCTGAGGTTCTTCCTATTTCTTCTGATGGTAAATCTATAAAGAGGAAATGTTACCTGCTTCCACGCATTTCTCATCAATCTTCATGTCATCTTCTATAGAAGAGCACAGAAAGAGGAAAAAAAAGGATTTAAAATGTGTTAGCATCACAAACAAAATTCCCTAGGCGTAGACTTAAAATGCAATAAAATTCAGACTATCTTATAATAATGTTATCCTTACAACTATTGCTCACTTGGAGAGATAAAAAGGACTCTAATGTATTAAATAAAAATATACAATATGAGACACTATATAAGATAAAATGGGTGGAACTTAAAACGCATAGGCTTTTGAATGCTGGACAAATTAATTTACCTCTAAGCCTCAGTTTTCTATCTCTAAATGGGGATGGTAATAATACATACAGTGTAAGATAGAAAAAGTGAGATAATGCACGAAAAGCTCAGGCACATGTTAAATGCTCGATAAATGTTAACTATTTTTATCTCTAGCTTGGGCATATATAAGAGAATAAAAAAGTTTTATCTTTTAAAATCATTCATCCTAATACTCAAAAATCCTTTCATCATGACCCAAGCCCAACTTTAAAGGTTACTGTCCACTTCTCTGCTTCACATGTCTCATACTCCCATTAGAGTAGATGTTATTGGTTCTTCCTCTGTGCTTTTGCTTATGCTGTTCCCTTTGCCTATAATGCTTCAAGGTCCATCTCAAAAACTGGTCAAAAATGAATATCCCTGTCATGAACTGAATAACATTTTCTTCCTACGACTTGAACTCTCTGCTACTGCTCATCTATGGTATCTTGTAATATAGTCATCTGTGCATTTGCCTTATTTACCCTCCTAGACAGTTCCTTGAAAGCAAAAATTGTCTTATTAATTTTTACATACTTTACAGAGTTTAATGCAGTGTCTTGCACACAATAGGTAAATTATTTATTAAATTGAATTAAATTTTCCATTTAATATCAAAATAATTGATTTGAATATATATTCTGAAAAGATCTTTTTCTTTTAGCTCTATACATCTTGTGCCTAGCATAGTGACCAGAACTTCTTGGATGATGAATGAATAGTAGTTGAATAAATAAATCTTACACAAGTTCTAAAAGTGCCAAATTATAGTCTGTAAATAAGCTATAATATCAGAAAGTAGTACTTACCATCACTTCCTTAAAGAGCATATCATTAATTAATGTTTTTAAATAAAATATAAACATTTTTATGAAATAATATTGTTTTATAGAAGTAGGGACACAGATAAGCAAGTAATATAGCTGAGATTTTCAACACTGTCATGCAATTATTTACATTCATTTAGAGATTATTTTCCAGATCAGTAATTTATAACAGTGAATTCATTAGTTCCTAAGATATAACTAGAGGTATATTTTTGTTTGTTCTAAGGCAAACAAAAGCTACAATTTTCATTCCTGTTTTACAGAGGCCAGGAGTGATTCTCCAGTGATTTTTCAAACTTGTAATTCTGGGATCTAAAAGAGCCATTGATTTTGCTCTCTCAAAATCAACAATTCTGCACTATTGGCTAGGGTGGCTATTACAGACTGATTTGTGTCCCCCTGACCCATGCCCTTCCGGGTTCATATGTTGAAGTCCTAACCCCACAGGAGATGAGCCTTTAAAAGAGTAATTAAAGTTAAGTGAGCTCTTAACTTTGTAGCTTTAATCCAAAAAAGACTGGTGGCCTTATGAAAAGAAGAGAGATCACCGAATTTCTCTCTCTTGATCTCTTCTTCTCTCTGCACATTCACAGGGGAGAGGCCACGTGAGCACACAGGGGAAAGTGGCCATCTGCGAGCCAGGAAGAAGGCCTCACCAGAAACTGGCCCTGCCAGAGCCTTGATCCTGAACTTCTAGCTTCCGGAACTGTGAGAAAATAAATAAATATCTGTTGTTTAAGCCATCCAATCTGTGATATCTTGTATGGCAGCCGTAGCGTATTAAGACAGTGGGGCTTGTTACCACCAAGATCGCAGAGACTCAGCCCTCTACCTCCTGCCCTGTCTAGTATCAGGGATGGAATGGGGCTGGTGGCTAAAGGGACTGCTCTTCTCTCTCTTTTCCCTCTTCGATAGGAAGATAGCATCTTTCTTGCTCGCTTTTGTGAGTGTGCGTGTTTGACATCATAATGAGTCATCTGAGTGTCTGTGTTTGGAGAAGGGGAGTGGTGATCATTGGGGGACCCATTTGCCCTTGAGATAGAAGCTGCAATCCAGACTATACTGCTTGCAAAACTACTAACAATGTTCTTATCTCTTTTGTACCTCAATCTTTTCATCCATAAAATGGTGACAATCACAATTTCCTTACAGGGTTATTTTTAAGACAATGTGTATAAAGCAGTTGACACGAAAAGGTAGATCAGTTTCACAACTTCGAGTTCTTCCCATGGGCTGTGTTAGACTCTGCAACTGCATGCTGTAAATGTTAGCTCTCTTCTGTTTTATCCCTCTTGGTATTAGGACAGTTACACTGTGAGTGTGTTCCTTTGACTGACATTTTTTATAAATTAGAGTATTCGTAATTAGCACATTACTAAGTTATATATGAAGAGCTTAATAAATAGCTGAATTGAATTGATAGAAAAGAACTACAGGAAATTTCTAGGAGACTTTGGGGATGAAGGTTTTTTCCAAATATTATTTCTTACCTTCTTCCATGGAAATCACTGGGTACAGACAAATGATTGAAGCAGAAAAAGAACGGGTGGGGAATTGCACATATTAGTCTACGCTCAGTTTTTCAGATTAACTTACTTACAATAAGTAAAGTGCCAAAATTATACTAATTGGTGTTCTTGTGCTTACTCTCTAGAAATTTAAAAATTTAATAACAAAATGATAAATGAATATCCTACAGAAACTAATATATCTATGAGCCTTGCTGGAAATGAGTATCTACTTTCTTCTGGTAAAACCTACTCGCTTCCATCCCATTAAGCTATAAAAGTTTGCATTCTACTCCCTTCTGAATTAATATGCTTGGTTTAGCATATTTTAGGACTCCTATCTCGACTGGAAGAAAGAAAGAAAAGAAGAAAAGAAAGAAAAGAAAAAGAGGGATGATAAGTATAAGTGCATCTTCAGTAAATAATTTTTTAATAACCATCTACAAACTAACATAGACTTGGAATTTTTCAATAACCTTTGATTAATAAAAATGCCTAAACCCTCTGGACTCAGTAACCTGCTCCTGAGATTTTTTTCCCCCGAAGGTAACATTTAAGCAGAGTAGGAAGATGTAAAATAATATTTGTTACAGAATTATCTACCACAGTTAAAAAAAAAAAAAAAGAAATGATCTTCTAGTTTAGAAAATGATCATGCTCCATCAGAAACATCCCTGTGAGGGATGACCATTTAAGTCAGTGGCTCCAACCCTGGAATTCCTGGACTTAGAAATTTGTGACAATAATAATAGTATCTGCAAACTAATTACAGGATGGACTTTTCAAAAACTCTAAATTGCACTTAGTTTACATGATCAAATTAAATATCAGCCAGTGGTCATACTCATTATCAGATACTTATTAGAAGCTTAGTAGCATTTCCAAGTGCCTTTGAGAAATGAAATAGGAAAATGAATTAAAGAAGTATTTCAATCTGGTTTGGTAAAGTTTTTCAAAACACAAGGAAAATAACTAAAATATTACTATGAAGAGTATACATTAAAAATGTTTCTGATAAAAAGTTAAGTTAAAAATAAAGATAACAAAGTGATATTGCAACCGCTACTGTAAACATGTAAAATATGTTTCCATAACCGGAAGGCAGTATGAAAATATTGTCAATGTCAGGAATTATAAAAGTGTTTTCTTCTTTCAACAATGTGTCTACAGTTGTCATCTTTTCAAGAGAAAGATCAAAGAAAAAATAATTTTTGGCTTAAGAGAAATGAGAAATAAAGCGAGTGAGGACTTGCCGTGAGCAGATCTGTGACATTGATACTGTTGTCTACTCTAGTGACCCTCTCCCGCCTCCTGGGGTCCATTCCCTTCATCAGCTTTCTGGGGCCTGCCTGAGGTCCATTTCTGAAGGGCCTTCCTTACTCAGTGGGTGCCAGCTGAGCTCTTCAGCACTCTTTATTAAGTCAGGAAAGGAGTTCACAAGCATTGCCACTACAGCTCCTTTTACTAACCATTCCCCCACTGCCATTTGAATAATGCTGTCTAGCAAACAGACTATGTCCATTAACTAATAATTCAGTCCTATGTGTATTCATCAAAGGCACACACAGCTGTTAATCAGAGCTTCTGAACAGTGTGAAATTTAACCCCTCTAAAGAGAACCCAAATGATTCTTCTATGAAGCTATGCAGTCTTGCTTGACATAATGTGTATGTATTTGCTAGCTGTAGAGATCTCAGAGGACTTCAAGCTGGTGAGTGATCACTGAAGGTGTCACTAACACATTGCATTTTCGTTAATTGAAAACTCTTCTAAATCCAAAAGAATGAATGTCTATGGTAGGATTTCAGATGGCTGCTAGGTTATTTGGGGCAGTGGGGACATTTAAAGATCCTTTCTGGGGCAGGAAGCCAGCCCTGGGAGAGAAGGAACCAGTTTCCCCATGATGCACATGCTGGGTTTGAGGTAGCAGCACACTCACAGGTGGTTGATTTGAGGTGGGTGTGAGGCTGGTACGGTTGAGACCACCAGAACTCACGTTGCTTCCTAGGCAAAAAGAAATACACTGTGAGAAAAAAAAAATCAACCTAGATGAAGCCAGCTGAAAGAGATCTAGGACAGAATTTTCCTAGAATTCTGATGCCTCCAACCCAAGCAAAAAAAAAAAGATTTCTTCTCCAAACACATTGTCAAATACATTCTCTAAATACACAACCTTTTTTTTTTTTTTTTGCCTCTTGGGTTATTGTCAGAAACACACTGACTTGAAAGTGGAAATCTGGCCCATAACCACTGGTTCACGGGCCACAGACTTCGGTAGAGGAGCCGTGGTATGTGGTCCCTCCAGCATGCTACCCTTGCTTCAGCTGGGCTCAGAATTTTCACAGCATGTTCTGGATCCCTTCCCGAGCTTTGGATGCCCTCTACAGTTTCCTGAGAACTACATGAATTTCAGTTCCTTCTATTGTTTTTTATTTGTGTGCTAATCCAATAAATCTGCCATTTCTGTGTGCTCCTTGCAAGACCCCCACCAGAGCCTGCCTCCTCACCACTTTCTGCCCTGAGACCGCCATGGCTAATCTTGTTAGGCCTTTAGCAGCCTGTTTGTGTCCTCAGCCCCCAAAGCTCAGGTCACCCCTTATCCTCTGTACTTTAATCTCTGTAAGACTCTGTCCACCACCCACCCCTCCCTGAAGCCTTTTCACACACCCCCTGGAACTCGAAGTAAACCAGCAAAATCTCTCAGACCTTAGCCTCTGCCTTGAGTGAGCCCTTCACATTCTAGCTCTAATCAAAATCCGAGTCTCCTAAGGCCACTGCTTTCCCTGCCCCTTCCAGGAGGAGGCCCTTTGCTCTCCTGCTCCCAGTGCGGTGCTGGTAAAGCGGTCCTGGGGGCCAGGGAGCCCTATGCACAGCTTTTGCTGATTCCCCTAGTGTCAGTACTCTCACTGTGGCTGATTTCAAGCTGCCACCCTGACCTCACTGACCGTAGATGTGAGAAGCATGCACAGTGGGCTCTATTAGCTCATTCCAGCATCCCACGTTCAGGGCCTTCACCTCACTGGTCTGGAGGTGAGGTCTGTGTCCTTGCTCCTCATGGCCGTCTCCAGATCATTCTCCCTCTTCCCTAGAAGCCTCCAGCTGTGACTACCATTGCCCCCACTCTTCTGCTAGCCAGTCCCGGATGACTCCTGCTCACTCTCACTCTCTCCACACTGCTCTGTCATAATTCTCGACAATTTTATTAGGCATATAAATGCCCCTTCTAACACCCTGGCCTCTTGGTTCCTTGATCTCCTCTCTTCCAATGACCTTCCTCCCCTCATGCTACCTCAGCCGCTGCCTCTTACTGTCATGCCCTAGACCTTTTCAGAAATAATAGCTGCAATCTCTCCATACTTTCAATTCCCAGCATCCTTCTCTTTTACTGGCACCTATCTTTCCAACCCCCCAAATCTATTGACCCCATAGGACTTATAATCCATTGATCTTATTCCATTTCCACTGATCCTTACCTCTTCACCTCCCCGCTTAACGGCTAAAATGTCATGTTCCTTCAAAACAGTCACTCCCTCGGCTTTTCCTTGATTTACTGTTTAATCCAACTCTCTTTCTAATCTGGACCTGCCCCCAAGGAAGCTGACCAAAATCATTTCAAATTTATCACTTTTAACCTTAAGGGGGACCCTGATACTGATCCTACTGTATTTATCTAATCCATTTGCTCTCCAGTTCTCCTAGAAACTCTTCAAGCTTTCTCCTCTCTCCTTCCCAGTACCTCCTTACCCACACTTACTCTCAGCTTATGACATTGCTTCCTATTTCACTGAGGAAATAAGAATAGTTGAAAGAGAACTTACACAAGCTCCACCATGCCCCTCACCCTCACCCTCAACTATGCCACATACTCTGGATTCCCAACTGCTGCCATCACTGTAGACCAGCAGTCCCCAACCTTCGTGGCACCAGGGACCTGTGCTCCTATGAGAACCTAATGCCTGATGATCTGAGGTGGAGCTGAGGCAGTGATGATAGTGCTGGGAATGGCTGCAAATACAGATGAAGCTTTGCTTGCTCGCCTGCCGCTCACCTTCTGCTGTGTGGCCCATTTTCTAAAAGGCCACTGACCAGTACTGGTCCGCAGCCCGAGGTTTGGGGGCCCCTGCTGTGGGTGAATTGCTTATGATCCTATATAAGGCCAACCCCTCTATTTGTATACTAGATCATATCTTCTGCCTGCTCAAGGCAATTCTCTTCTCCTATGCCATAAAAGGTTCTCCTCTTACTGGATTATTATCACTAGCATTATTTACCCCACCTGAAACATTTTTTCTCATACCACTCCACTTTCCCCTCTTCACTGTTCTGTTCTGCTTTATATGAAAATGTCTCAAAGAGCTTTTCATGCTCATTGTCATCAATTTCTTCAAATTTCACTCTACAAGAAATTTGGCCCCACCCTTCCACTGAAATCACTTTTTTTCAGGATCCATATTGCTAAACTCAATTGCCAATTCTCAGTACTTCCAGCAGCAACTGAGGCAGATGATCATGACACCATATTGTCTTGATTTTCATTCTGTCTCACTGGTCATTTCTTCTCAATCTCCTTTGCTAGTTCCTTTTCTCCTTGATCTCTTAGCACTGGCCAAGGATTGGACCTCTTTCTCTCTTTTTATCTTTACTCACTCCCTTAGACCTCAGTCTCACAGAAGTGAGGATGGTAGATTGAGATTCAGTAACTGGGGTTATAACTCAGTTTTGGAAGATTAACAGAGGGAGTTAGAACTAACATGTTAAGTTTAATTTAGTGTTACACGTGTTTTCTCTCTCTTCTAGCTAATATGATTATTCTGATCCTGTTGGTATTTAAGATGTTTAGGGCATATGGACAAGTTGATATTTGGATTTATAAACCAGTGTGTGTGTTCATCCATCTGCTTCTCTCTCCATATCCCATCTTAACAGCAATGACAGAAGCCTAAGAACACATTTCATTTCCTGATGGCTCAGTCCTGAGTCCAGGAGTGATAACTTTTCTTACCTCTTCATAAGGTGGTTAGAAGGGATCAAGCCAGCACAGGTACCAAGGTCTGAGATTTTCCGGGCCTGCCACCAGAGGGCATCATTCTGGTCCACGATCTGGAGGATGTCCCCCTTCTGGAAGGGTAACCCGGCATCCACGCATGGGATAGTGGGATCCTCCTGGGGCCAGTACTCGGTCATGGCACGAACATACACCTGACAGTAGGTGCATAATGGCACCATCAGAAGAACTCTTGCCCATGGGCCATCATGACTCAAAACCATTTCTCCCACTCCTCCGCCTCCTGTTTCTATCCTTCCTCTTCACCCCCGCCAAGAAGGAGAGCTTGCCTCTTTTGAACTGAGTCTCAGAGCTATGAAAAGTGACTTAGAAAAATAATCTCTTAGTTCTGTTAAGTTTTTACTCAAATGTTCACCATTCTTGATGTTATTTCTTAACTTCTTGGTACCCCATCTCCTTTTTTTGTATTCATTTACTCATTTGCCTCTTGTGTCATCAGCATTGAAAAATGTACAACAAAGTATTGAACAAATGCTCAAGACATAGAGAACAGTAGTATGATACAAAGTATTTAGTCACTGGTATTGTTATTTGAGGATTTACTGTGTTATGGAGGCTCAGTAAATTCTTACCATCTTCTGGTTATTAACAGGAGGGTCAGAAACTGGAACCACCTTAAACATGATTGTGCCACGAGACATAGCCTAGAAAATGTCAAAGGGGGAAGAATGACAAATCACAGAGCCCATTGGGTTACTGGGGTTCAGCACAAGGAGTTATAACCCAGTGTGTCCAGGTCTAACAGTGACATATCACTGGGAATTTACAAGGGTTCCACAGCTGACTGTCACCACCCAGAAATAAAAAAGGGGAAAGAGGAAGAAATTTAGGCTTCTGCCCTGCTGTGGGACTCCAGAGTCACCAGCCTGCTAAAACCTTCACTGAGTCCTGGCCTTTCCCAGGGACCCTCTATCTTGCTGACACCAAGACTACCCCACTCAGCAAGGTCTTCTTCCTACAGGCATGGGGGAGGAAATGAGCTTTTGGTCTGACTTTCTTTACTCATACCTAAGGTAGTAATTTTTTCCTGAACACCTCTTTCTGTACCACACAGCCTAGTCTGATAGGGAAAAATGAGGGGCTCCCAAGTCTTCTGGGGGGACTGACAAGCTTCCAAGTTGATGGTGGAATAGAGGGGTCCCAGTCTTTGGAGGAGATAGAGAACCTCCCATCCTGATTTGGGAAGTAAGAATCCTCCTGTCACATGTACTATCACAGGCATTGGAGATCCAGAGATTAACAAAACCTGTTCTCACTTTTAGACAGTTCACCATTCATTGTCCTGTCAATTCCACCAGAAGGACTGAGGCAGAGGCACATGTGTCTATGAATAACAGTACTCTAAGGTCCCTTTGCAGTATATTGTATACCACACAGCATCTTATGGCAGTGGTTTGCAAAATATTTAGGTGCTTGGTATACTCCTTATAGTATCACCACTCATCTAAATCCCTGAGGCATATGAAAATCTAGAATTTCTCCCAAGAACCTAGTTTGAGAGCCACTAGTCTACATGACATACACTTGGGGTGTGCCTGGGGAAAGGTGGGTAGGGGCATGCTGCTGTGCTACTGAAAGCTGGACTGTGTGATTCAGGCAGTGCTTTGAAGGATGGGAATGGGGACCTAACGGAGATCAGAGGCTCACATAATCAGGCCAGAAATGCTAGTTTAAACCACCAAGGAGAATGTCAAGGCCAGCAAGGATGCCTCCCTCCCCATGAGCTGCCCTCAAAACTGCCTCAAGGAAGATGTTCAGCAGATTGCAGCTGTACAGAAATGTTTGGGAAGCAAGGGGTGGTTTGCTCAGGTTCAGACTCTCCTCCTCAGTCTCGCTCTGCCCACCTGGGCTCAGTTTCCAATGGAGTAACCCAGGTGCTGAGGGGCCTGAGCAGGGAACCAAGCAGCCTTCCTGAGGCAGAAAGAGCAGCTTGGGAAGGGAAGTCTCCCAGCAGGCATCAGACTTCTGGTGGTGGTGGTGGGAGGGGGATGGGCCACAGAAACAGACAAGGTCAAGGGCCTGGACAGAGGAAGCTGCCAAGAGGGACCAAACCCTCCTCTCATAACAGTGCACACACCATGAGCTGGACAGGCCCAGTTCAGCCTTGCATTTTACTGAGTCAGGAAGAAGGCAAAGAGGAGACTGTTACCAGAATATGGATCACTTGCTCCGGGTCCAATCCCTCAACTGAAACTCCATTCACTTCCACTAATTTATCTCCAGCATATAACAATCCTATGCAAACAGGAACACAAAACAAAAAAGGGTATAAAGAAATTTGCAAAAAATAGAGGTAGCTATCCCAAAGCTATTTATCAAAATTTCTAACTCTAACATTTTAAAATTTATTGTGAAATCATCATCATCATCATCATAATTATAAAGTAAACTGCTTATTCTAATTTACACCATCACCAAAGTGCATGAGAATTGCATTTTTTCCACCTTTTCACCAACACTGGGTATTAACCAATGGTGATGTTTTTATTTTCGTTAATCTGATGTTGTAACACGGAGCTGGGACACTGGAAAGAAGATAACAGGTTAAGATTAAGCCTTGAGAAGTATGAGGTAAAACAGTGGAGCCATCAAAGCGAGGGGACAAGAAGCAGAATGGTGTTGTGCATGGGACAGAAACCAAGCATGATGAAAATTTCAAGAAAGGTAAAGCCAACAACATCAAACGTGCTAGAGAAGTAGAAATAAAACTGAGGCTGGAAGAAGGGCCAATGGACTCAGCAAGTAGGAAATCTTTGGGGCAATTACTCTAAGAATGTGGGGGTAAAACCCTGTGCCAGGCTTCCAGGGCCATGCACAGTGAGGACAGTGAGCAGCAGGTGCGGACCTGCTCATTTCAGAAGCTCAGCAGTGAAAGCAAGGAAATCCGGTTCCCTGGTAGAAAAGGCCAGTGAAAGGCATCTCGGATGAAGAAGAGCTGTGCCTTTTGGAAAGCAGAAGGACCAAGTGGAGAATGAAAGTTGGGAACACAGAATAAGGCTGACCGGGACTTGAATCCTGACTCAAACTGTGTAACCTTGAGCAAGTTAGTTCTTTAATCTCTTTAAGCCTCATTTTCCTCATCTATAAAATGGCAATGATAACACTTACCTTGTTGGGTTGCCATGAGAATATAAACTGAGAAAACATTAATATGGTGCCTAGAACGGAGGGACTCAATGAAGGAGGGAAACAGGATTTCTCTGGAATATTTATTCCTTCCTTCTTAGTAACCAAGAAATGAAACTTAATAAAGCCCTGACCTTAGTTAGGAACAGGGGGTTTCTCTGGAAAGAAGACTAAATAATCAACAGTTTCCTGTGTTTCTGGTCCCACTTGTACCATGCTGCTCCAGCTTACCACTCCTCTCAGCCAGCCCACCATGAATGACTCTGGCCACCAGGATGTCTCCTGTCATCTCATGGCGCTTGATGGTCGCTCCCTGGGGAGAGAGTACAGTGGAATCTCTCTTTTAGCTTACATGATTATTTTTCGGGTGGCTTCTCAATGCAGCTCTGGTCTTTCAGATGAGAGTATTTGTACTAAGTAGGGCTATACCATGCCATCAAAAAGAAAAGGCTACTCAACCTTGGACTCCTGAGATCTCTATCTAACCATGCAGACATAAAAGAATATTTAGATCCTTTCAAAGGATCTAAATAAAGAAAGCTCCCACAATTATAACCTAATCCAAAGGACTTCTTAGGAAATCAAATGAATGCCTTACTTAGCTTCTCATTAATGGAGGAAAAACCCTACGCAAATACATTAGAATGTAGTGAAATATATGTATGTGCTAGACAGTTAAATAGTAAAATAAAATATATGTCTTATATCTCATAGCTCTTTTAAAAAAGTAACAGAAATCTTTCCTAGTGAAAACATTACAACATGTAATGTGTTTGAAACCACAGGCAAAAATCATTAAGATACAGTTTAGTCATTATTATCATGGCTTCTAAATGCCTCAAACTATATCTGTGACTGCAGATAAGAATATCGCCCAAGTAACTACTAGAAATGACTTAGTTCACAATTAACCCTGGCATAATTCTAAATAAAAAGATAAAATAATTTTCTTACCAAGGGCTGTTGGTTTTTTACCAAACAAACAATCCTCATTGCTTCTTCACTCTCAGGGATATTGTCAGGCAGTGGGGGGAGAGGGGGTTCAAAATCTTTCTGAGCCACAGTGTCATGGGCACTGAGCAAGGCCTGGGGACAGAGAAGGAAAAGGTGAACATATGCCACACATAAGACTAACTTGTATCAAGATAGTGACTTGATACTATATATAAGACCAACAACAACAATCAACACATACAGGCACAGTTCTAAGAATTGTATGTGGACAACTCTAAGAGGCAGGCATATTTATTACCCCCATTTTACAGATAAAGAAATGAGACACATCGAGGTTAAGCAATACATAATATATTCTTTCATTTCTGCTAAAATGTATTATTCTGTCACTTTTTTGTTTCCTGGAAACTCATTTAATTTATGGTGTTCCTATGATCTTGAACTAAAAAACAAATTTTCTAATATTTTCCCTAATTAAGGCTGAATAGAGGGGCAGTAATCAAAACATCTTGCTAGTTTGATATGTGCCAGTAACACCCAAGGGCCCATGTTGACCAGAAACACTAGTTCCCTGGTTTAAGGTATGATCAAAGAGTTACTTTTAATGACCCACTATGTTAAACTTTTCATTTTAAGAGGTAAAGAAGCAATCATTCTATAGCCCTGCCTGAGGTTGGTGGGCAGAACTTGGTTGAAACTCAGAGAAAATTCTCTGGGTTTATCTTGTAAACTAGAATTTTTGATTCATAAATTTAATTGCTCCAAATGCAGACATTCTCTTAAAATTTTAATTTATTGATAAATTGATCTCAAAATCTGTAGGTACTAAGAGGTAGGCTCCTATTCTGCCATCAAATGTTCTTTATATACCCTCCTTCCCCACAGAGCTAATCATCATTATACTGTATTTTCCAAATACCTTCACATACTTTATCTAAAACTTATAACATTCCCAAGATGGAAAGGAAAGATGCTACTCTGATTGCCCTAGAATTTTAGAGAGAGGAAATAAGACACCATGGAAAGTTCTGAATGTGTCATAAATATGTCAGGTTTAACTCTATGACTGACAACATGGGGCCAGTCACATCTGAGTCCCACATTTTTCAGTACAAACTGTTGGTCACCCATGTTGGGTAACAGAATATCTACTTAGAGAGCACTTTTTCTGTCATGTTTCTTCCTTCTTCTCCACTTTGTCTTTGTGCCAGATGGCATATTCTGTCTACTTTAGCAAGCACTTGCCTTAAAGTGTGGAGCCTGAAGGATCTGTCTCAGCTCTTGGATCTCAGGGGAACTAGGGCTTGCATGCAATATCTCTACTACCTGGTTGATGAAAAAGCATAGATTGTGAAATTTTGAAAAATCTTCATCACCTAGTTAACCTCACTTGGGATGGATAACAGATATATTGACTAGCATTCTACTGACCTGAGAAAAGCTGTTATTGAAGCTTTCTTTTTTCATTTTTAAATTCAAGGCTTAGGATTTTTTCTTATGCATTAAACTTTACTACAGCAGGTAGATTCCAAGATTTGGGGTAAAACTAAACCCCAAAGGCCCAGTCCTGGTACATCAAAGCCTTAGAGGAAGGCAATTTCCCCCCAGTGGCTCTAAGATAGCTGCTTGCTAATGTGAGTGAGTGCTTTATGGGAAAATTAAGATAGCTGAGTTTTCCAGGTACATGCTCAAATACCTGGAGAACTCGGGTAGCTTAATCCCATGAGATGCTCCATTCTTCAATTGGAAAATGGGAATAGTAATTTATATATTAGGGCTTTTAATATTTCTTGCAATGGAAAAGGGCTAAACAGAACCAATTACTGTGATTTAGGTGTAGACCTGATCTCTGACAGGACTTAAGACCTTGCAAGACTTTAATCAGCCCATGAAACTTTAGCAGTCATTACATACAACCAAATGAAAACAGGCAGTTTACTAAGCCTTACCTCCATTCACTAGGATTATAACAGAATAAAATATCATGTGTGTGTTTTCTGTGGACAACTTCGAACAATTTGAGTTGTTGATTACTGGAATTGAGGGTAGAAGTTTTTTTTTCTTCTATTTCTTTTAATATTGTTTGAGCAATAAATAATAAATAACCTTTATTCATTCACTCAACAAATATTTATTGAACATCTACTATGTGCTAGGCACTGTTTTGAGAGATACAAACACAGCAGTGAATTAGGCACACAAAAATCCCCATAGAGTTTAAATTCTAGTGAGAAGACACAGATGATAAATAAATGTATAAGTAAAAGAAATAGTTTTATTTGTTGGTTAAGAAAATAGTTAAGAAAAGAGTTAAGAAAAAAAAATGAAACAGGGAAAGTAGATTGTGAGTGCCGTGATGGGATTGCAATTTTAGATGGGGTGACCAGAGAAAGCTTCAGTGTGAAGGTGACATTTGAGTGGAGACTCAAAGGAGATAAGAAAGCAAATCACAGATATATGGGCAAGAGCATTACTTACTGACATAGGCAATAGCAAGTGCAAAGGGCCTGTGGCAGGAGAACGTCTGATTCAAACAATCACAAGGAGTTAATCTGGCTGGAGCCAAGCAAACAAGGTGGAGAGCAGTGAGTGAGACATCAAAGAGGTAATGGGGCTACATTCTGCTTGGCTATTAAAAATGTTGATGTTTACTCTGAGATGGGAAGTCATTAGAAGGGTTTGAGCAGAGGAGTGATATGATTTGACTCTCCTTTAAAGATAATTTATTTGGTTATTGTGTTGGGAATAGACTATAGGGGACAAGAGTAGAAGAAGGAGACCAGGTGGGAGGCTATATTGCAAATATTAATGTAAGAGATGATAGCTTAGATGGTATAGTGAAGGTTGTGATGTGTTTTGAAACTAAAGCTGACAAGACCTGCCATCAGAATGGGTGTGAAGTCTGACAGAAAGAGAAAGTCCAAGATGACCCCAAAGATTTTCGACCTGAGCACTGCAAGAACAAAGATGTCATTATTGACATAGAAAAGCCTGGGAGACAAGTGGCTTTGGGATAGGGACGATCAAGAGCTCATTTTGGGACATGTTAAGTTTGAGAGGTCTCTTAAACATCTGAGTAGGATACAGAGGAGGCAGCTGGATATAAAAATCTGCAGTTCAGTGAAAGAGCCCAGCTAGAGTTATAAATTATGGAATCATTACTATAATATTACTATGTTTACATCGGGTAAATTGGGCAAAAAAAAAAGGGCAAAAAAAGAGAGAAAAATAGACACATGTTAGGAATGTTCTTTTTTGTTTGTTTTTAATTTAGGGAGATAGGTCAGTTTCTTCTGTTAAAGCTCAGTTAGAAACATTTATTAGATGCATGATCATCAATCAGACTTTTCCATTAGAGCCTTTAATTCATTTAAACTAGCATTATGAGTAAAATAACATCACATTAAAGCTCTACTATTCTGTGGATTAACAATTGCCTCACCTCATAGGATAATGTCTGTGCGTGAGGTGTGGCAGGAACAAGTTTCCTTTCTTTAAATTCCTGGAGGCAGTCATACACCTGCAGAAGGCAACAGTGCAAGAGCAGCATGTTGACAACGTGACTGTTAACTTTTTGGATTTAAGGCTCTCTCAAAGGGAAGAGACAGCTCGGGAAAATTTCTTTTTCCTTCCTTAATTCTTCAGTAAAAGTCCATTTGTAAAAATTCTAACTTCAATTCTGCTGACCCTTAGGGATTTTTTT
>CM053503.1:144612146-144723925 GCA_028627145.1 Eidolon dupreanum
GTAAATGTTGTGCTGTTGAAAAAAAAAAGGCAGTGATAGCCTATAATTTTCTTAATGGAGCCACTGATATTAATATTTTTACAGTATATCCTCTTGGGGCGTATGTGCCGTAAGTTGGACACATCAGGCATAATGAGTTGCTGGAAGGGATGACCTCTGCATTCCTATGGTTCTTTGAGAAAAGAAGCCTCCAACTCTCTATGGAAGAATTCATGAAGTTACACATCATCTCCTTTTACCCAAGTGGATCTTATTTTCCTAATACATGCTCTTTGAGTAAGGAGTTTGGTTAATTTCCATTTGGCTAAGGATGTGATTATGTAGATACGTTTCTGGGTAGTCTCTCCACCACTTTTGAAAATGCAAGCGCCTTGTAGAGTAAAAGGTAACCCAAATGTCTCAAAAGAAACTTTCTGATCTCCAAGCTGAGTTTGACACCATCTAGGAATGCAGGGGGTGTTTAAAGCTTAAGTAAAAACAAGATCTCATTAATATCTTAATAAACCAACTACGGTTTTGATTTATGTAATTTTTCAATAAATCAGGGATTACCTGATCTGCTGTAGACACTCTATGGCTGAGGCGAAACAAGCATCTTTTGTGGTTGGTAACACCTGCAAAAAAAGAATTTATGAAACTCAAAGAGAAAAGCTGTCTTTTGCAATAACAATTAAAATAAAAGATGCCGATGGCAGGGTGAATGGAAATAACTTGGGCTTGAGTACTATTCTACCAAAGTAAAATGGAAATGTTGTGCTACCTTGAACCCCCCACACCAAATAAAAGCATAATTGCCAAGGAACCTAAAATTCACTATACCTTTTTAGTGTCTCCAAGAACTGACAAGGTCACTGGCCAAAATTTCCTACAATGAAATCCATACTTTGTTAATACAAGTTGTTACTTATGGTAGATTAATCCCCATAAAAACAGTTGATGGCTATGTTTCCTTTCATGTCCCCATTTACAATAACTGTTCCATAGATAGGTTATGTTTTAATAAACATTCCAGGAGTAATTTTAAGAGTTTCTATCATGTCCCCAAGGGACTTGTCATTCTATATGCCAACAATCCTACAAATTTTGTATATTACTAAACATTAGCCAAAATCTTTATCTCATTTTTACTATTAAATTATTTCATTGAAAAAATTTACCTTCCAGTTAAAGCTTATTCACTTTTTTTTGATAGCACAAACATAATTATTGGATGTTGGGGTGGTCAGCCTTATCATAGCACTAGAAAGAAAGCCTGATCACTTAGTATTCCTGTGGAATAATAATAAATAATGCAACAAAAAGAGCACTTCTAAAACTTATAAATGAGAAATTACAAATGAAAAAGGAGGGGAGAGAAGGAAGAATGCCAAGGACTGAATACAAATAACTTCCTTTGAAAATGTGAATATGAGTATTTTGCTTTAAAGAACTACAAAATATCAAGCAAAATAACTCAAATTTAATTTATATATATGTACATATATATGTTATACACACACGAATAAAAAAAAATATTCCAAAGAACTAATGGATTCATACTTATCTCCAAAACTTCTCAGAAATAAAGATGATTAAATATCTATTTGGCAAAATAAGATATATGCAATTAAGTGAATAAACTGCAAACCATATACATTAGATAGTAAAGTATCAAACTCCTGATAATCCTGTTTGCATTTTAAGTGAAAACCACTTGATTCCACTCATAACTTCTGTACATACCTCTGCACCCCAAGGAAGCCCAGAAGAGCAATATCTGGCTGCTTATTTAGCCGCAGCACACATTCCCAGTAAATGTCTTCCTCACGATCATTATCCAGGGCATACAGCATAAACAGTGGTGGGTAGAGCCGAGGTAGCAGCACAGGAAGCAGTAACCCAGAACTTGTTACCACATAACTACAAAACATTGGCAAGAGAGGGAGAAGCATTCGTATTAAAATTGAATAGAGAATCAAAGTGGAAAGTAACGGTAAGAAATTATGAGTAAAGAAGCAGTTATATTACTCTACTTTTACATATGGAGTTCGGATGAGGAGCTTGCCTATGGTCCCAGTGTTGTGTTGGACCACATGTAAATTCTTTTCATTAATTCAAAATCGAACTGAAAATCTACTTGATGTCCATTTCAAGACTGATTTCTCTGTGGTTATTCTAGCTCAGCATGATGTTACTTTGTTCAGCTACCTTTGTGACCTGTCATTTGTGGTGGTACTCCCATGAACTTGAGACCTAAAAGGAACCTCAGAGATCACCTAGTCTAACCACATCATTTTAGAAATAAGGAACCTGAGATCTAGAGTAAACAACTTTCCAGGATTCTCTGAATAGGATTTTTTCTTACCCAACCCCTTTCTTCACTATTTCCATCCAACTCTATTTACCCAGGCTCTGGTGATTCCGATCTGGAATCTGACTTCCCAGTGCAAAAGGATTTCCTTTCAGTTGGCAGGGGAGCAGAGAGAGGAATTGTGCTGCCCTCTTCAGGAAGCTCAGGGAATAGAAACCTAAGGAGTAATAAAAAATATAATTATACCTCTAGAGTGGATAAAGAGTAAACCTATGAAATCAAAATTCATAATAACTAAATATTTTAGTTCCGAGAGTCTTAAATAATGCTTCTCACAGAATAAAGTGTAGTTAAGAGTGTAGTTAATGAATAAAATCACTAAAAAATCTTCATGTGCTATGGTTTTTTTCCTGTCTAGTTATTAAAGAATGAATATCTAGATACATTTTTCTTACTGTCAAATCTCATCTGAGGTCAATTTTTGTTGACTCTTCAATCAGAGACCATTATTCTCAAAGCATAAACAAATATCAGTGGAAACCACTTAAAAGTCCAACATTAAGAAAAAATGAAAACCCAATTAATGTAAAAATTTTTAATGTTTATTAAAAAAAGTCAAGTTGCTGAAAAAATTTTCCACATGGTCAAGCTGCCAAGTTGTTGAGGACTTTTTCTAGGCTTTCAATTTGCTCTAGATTTGATCTCCAATCTCTTGCATGCAAATGGTGGGCTCTACCATAAACAAGTCCATTGTCCTCTTTATTTTTACAGATATTAACAGTGACTCTTTCTCTTTAAAGGTAGTCTGCAATCTTCTCTATTTTTGTCAACGTACCTTGCCCTGTCTCTGCCCCCAACTTTATAGTTGGGAAAGCTAACAAAGGTCAGGAAATTTATCTTCATTATACCCATCTAGCTTAATGTCAGAGATGAAACACTCCCAGCCCACGGGTTTTTAGTAGATCATACTGCCCCCTCAAAATCTGAAACATTTCCAAATACATTTTATTAATTTTGAGGCTAATAATATAAGAAAGTTTTCTGGGAAAAATTCAGAAACTTTTATATAATTATCTCAATATAGTATTTGTTGGCTTAAACCAAGTCAAAGATATTCCATTTCACCAGTTCCAGATTTGCTTGCTGCTTGAAACTCTCTTTCCAAAGACGCTTACTCCCTCACTTTCTCACCTCCTTCAGGATCCCCTGCTCAGATGTTACCTTATTTGTCAGGCCTCCCTGACCTTCTGTTTAAAATAGTATCTTACCTCCAGCCCCATTCTCTTTCCCTCTGTCGCATTTGTTATCATCTGACATACTATATATTTTGTTTACTCTGTCCCCACTAAAATGTAAGCTCCATGAGAGTAGAGATTTTAAAATTTTTATTTTTTACTTTTTTGGTTTTGTTCACTGATAAATTCCTCCAGGACCTAGAATGGCTACTGACATGTAAAACCCTTGAATAAATATTTGTTGAATAAATGAACAAATATGATGCTGTTGTCAAGGAATAGGACATAAATACTCAGGAATAAAATCTCATATCAGACTTTATTTTCTTTGTAGTTAGGTTTAAGAGACGTGATTTAGCCTTGAGATTAAATCCAAATAAGAGTACTATATATCATGCCAAAATGAGAATTAAAAAAAAAAAAACATTTATTTCCCTTATTATTTTTATTATTTTCTTATATTTATATATAAATAATATATGATATATTCTATAATTATTATAATTACTACTATACTTAATGAGTAAGAAAGACATAAAGAAAATAAGTAATGAGGGCTAAGGTTCATTTTTTTTATATTTATAGCATAAACATAAAGTAAAAACATATTTTCATTATTCAACCATTTAAGGTTCTCTAGCATAAAACCCTTTTCTTGATGAGTAATATCTGTGATAAAGGGAAACATTAATGATTCTTCACAGAGATGCAGTAATCTCTAGATTCAGGGTGAAGATACCCAAGAATTAGTATAAAGTAGGATTCCACAACTTGCAGACCTCAATAAGATCTCTTACCTCACCAGCTGGAAAATTCGCTTGAGGTAGGACTTAATCTCCTTCACTGCCTCCTGCAATAACCTGCGGTTGGCTCCCACACCCACATATGTCATCCTATACACTGCGACCAGTGTCTCCATGAGCCTACCCAGGGGGTGCAGAGGAGTGTCACAGGCCTGAGGCAGGAGGAGAATTAATGAAGACAGTCAATGTGCACTAACAGCAGAAACAATTGATCGATAAATAGTAAACTTTCAAAATGTCAGGAGTCAACTTTTGAACCAGGAAAATTCAAATACTCTAACTTTTCTGAAAGTGTTGAGTCTACCCAAACTACATGCAAGCTCCTAATCTTAAAAGTCTTTTAACATCTTGGGAAAACAGCTTCAGATACACTGATATAGAATATCATTAAAAGAGAGGTTCTAACATACTTTAAACTTCACAAAAAAATATGTAAAATGATACCTTAGAGAAAACTAAATAATGATTGTTGATTATGCTCTGAAACAATCGCTCTTCAGTTTCCTTGATTTCTCTTAGTACTCCTTCCTGTACTCCCTATCAATGCATGTCAGACTTTAAATTGTGGCTGATCTTACAGGAAGCAAAGAGGGCATAGCCAGGGGCGGGTGAGAGCAGCATGCTTTAGACAATCTCTAGTTTTGCTAATGTTACTAACAAAAAGCCATTTTAAGCACTGACCCTAGTTCTTAAGAACTCCCTTCAACACTTTACAAAACTTAAAAAGTTCTATTGTCATAATAGAGCAATCTTCATGCAGAAATGTGCTTTTAGTAGTCAGAGAATTAACAAAGAGAAATACTCTGAAAGCAAAACAGGATTAGGGTAACAATGAGTTGTAAGTAGATTTAAATAATGTATTATGACAGTTGCAAAATTAATTCACAAGACCAGTGTAATTTTCTTTTATTTTTACCTTTTTAAAATACTTACCTTTATTAAGTATCTCCTGATGTCATCGTATTTCTCCACTGAGAAGGCACCAACATGCTGAGGAATAAATTCCAAACTCTCTAGTGTCTGAGTCTGTGAACGACTTAATATCTCTGGACTATAAAAAGGAAAAGAAAGCCTATTATGAATTTCATATCAAGAAAGCAAGATGATTGTAATGTGCATATAAAATATAGTCACCAACTAAGGATGAAATGGAGCATCCAGCATAGTGTTTGGCCTAAATGAGCTCATAAATGGTAACTGACCCGCTATTAAGTTTATATAATAGTCATTCAAAACAGTATTTAATGTTACTTCATACCAACTACAATAAATTAATGAAGGTTTTGCTCCAACATAAACCATGGTGTTGGGAAATACTATAATGTTAGCTTGAAGAGAAAACTGGTGATAGATTTGTGACAAGAGGAAAATGAATAAAAGGGAGAGGAAGAGCTAAGGAAAAGGAAACCTAATCAAGGGGCAAAGGAAGAAATGAAAATGGGCTCAAGAAGTAAGGAGATAATAATGATGCTACAACAGATGGTGAGGTAAGCACTTAATGGTAAAGATAAGCTTTGGATGAAGAGGTTAAGACAAAACACATACGAGTAATCAGCAGAAATCTTTAGTAATGGAACTCTACCATTAAATTACAACCAATTAGAAATCAGAAACAGTGCACAATCATTATTATTATACTATTTTAGATAAACAAATAAGATAACATGGTTTTATATAAAAGTTCATTCATGAATGAAACACTATAATCAATTCCCATTTAACCCAAATACAAGAGAAAAAAAGAGAGAGACCTAAACTTTCTACACTGCAGGGATTAGCAAGTTCTTTAGGGCCAAATGCTCAGTAATGCTTGCGGAAGTTACTGGCCAAGTTAAAGAATAAGGAAATATGAAGAAAGGCAGATGGAGAAAAGAAAAGCAGGCATAAAGGAAAGAAAAAAAGAAAATGCAAGAATATAAGAAAAAGTAGAAAATGAGAAATGAAAAAGAACACCTGCAATTTTTCTTTCAGCACTTCAAAATTGTTGTACCACTTTCTTTAGGCCTCCAAAGGATATCGATGATGATATGCAGGCATTTGAACTGCTGTTTTCCTATGTCAGGCATCACTTTTATTTAGTTGCTTTCAAGATTTTTTTTTTTCAATTTGAATGTGATGTGTTTGTACGTGGATATCCCTTTTTTCCCCCCCAGGATGCAGTTAGCTCAGCTTCTTCAGTCTGTAGGTTTATGTCTTTTGCCAAACTTGGAAAGTTTTAAAACTATTACTTCTTTAAATATTTTTTCAGCCCCACAATTTTTCTCCTCTCCTCTGGGATCCCCAGGACACAAATATTAGACTTTCAGGTGCTTAGAGCTCCGTTTTTTTGTTTGTTTGTTTTGTTTTTTTTTAATATATAAAAAAGTTCATTCAAATGTTTTTTCTCTGTTGTTCAGTTTGGATAATTTCTATTAATCATTTTCAAGTTCACTGACTCTTCTGTCCCTGTTCTGTAACTGAGTTCACCCAGTGATTTTTAAAATTTTGGTTGCTGTATTCTTCAATTCTAAAATTTTGATTTGCTTCTTTATAACTTCTATTCTTTCCTGATATTTATCAATTTTAGTATTTGTTTCAAGGGTGTTTGAGATTGCTCATTTGAGTTTTTATACTAGCTGCTTTAAAGTTCTTGTCAGATAATTCCAAAATCTATGTTAGGATGTCATTGATGTCTATTGATTTTCTCCAAATAAGTTGAGATTTTTCATGGCTTTTCGACTGCCAAGTAATATTGGTTTATATCCTGGACAATTTTGATTATTATGTTATGAGACTCTGGGTCTTATTTATATCTTATGTAGAATGTTGGCGTGCACAATGAACACAGTAGGCTTAACACTATTATCTTTAGAAGGATCTGCTTATAAAGTTGACCCTTGACTGGTACCTGGGAACTAAGCTTCCTAAAAGTTCCCTGTATTAATGTGAAACATATCCTAACTGATAAGGGCATTTTGCTGTCCACAGACTATACTAACAATGTGCTTTATGGTAAATATCTTCTTTCTTTCTGGGACTGTGGAATTGGGTAGTTGCTAAGTACAGGGTGCCAATGTGACCAGCCTCCATTAAAAACCTTGGACACAGTCTCTAATGGACTTCACTGGGCAGAAAATTTGTACATGTGTGGCTGAATTTTATTCTGGGAGGAAGAATGTACTTTGTGTGACACTTCGCAGAAGGGAGAGCATAGAAAGCTTGCACGTGGATTCCTCCACAATCTGCCTGTGCCTTCTTCTCTTATGATTTGGCTATGGATCCTTACTGTTCCACAGGTAATAACTCTTACCTGTGAGTACATGTTGAGTTTTTTGAGTCCCTCTAATAGATCACTGAATGTGCAGTCATCTTAGGAATATCTGGAACTGCTATTTTTGTTTCAGCCTTCTATTGGCTGTGGTTCCAATGTCAATTCACTTCTCAAAGCCTCTGCAATCCTATTTGGGTCTGTCTGTGAGTGTATCACCCAGTGGTCAGTCTGGGACCTGGGTGGAAGTCTCCCTATTGGTCAGTTCTCAAAGTGTGTCATATGCTAATTAGGATCAAATTTACACATATGCAAGCCTGGGATGAACCTAGAAGCTCCTGAACAACTTTACAAGATTGCTTTCCAGAGTTCCTCTCTGTGCATTAACTCGCCAGCATTTTCTGGTTCCTTTTTTAAGTCCTCTGGCAGAAACTGCCCTCTTCCATGAATGTCTATCTAGGACCAAGTGGTAGGAAGATAGAGAAAGAGAGAGAGAGAGGCCAAAAAAGCAATGGAATCTGACCATGACTCTTGGACCTGAGGAGCCACCAAGGGGGGAGAAGGTTCCATTCCCTCAGTAGCTTCAGCCCTTCCAAGTTCCTGTTCATGGCTGCTCTAGCAGTTGTCATGCTGTCTCTGTCTCAGAAGCACCTGGTGGCTATCGCATGAGGAAATGGAGAAAAAGAAGAGAAAGAAAACCCAGCATATCTCCTCCACGTTATCTGAGCTTTAGGAGTCTCTCTTCCACATCTTGAGTCAAAAGCAGAGGGTTTTTTCTGGATTTCCATCTATCTACACCACAGTACTTACTTCAGGGTTTCAGGTTACAGTGAGTTCAGGCTGAGGGATACTAAGGTTAAAAACAAACCCAGTAAACTCATAACTAATTTCATGGTACTTTGAATTCAGGTATTCTTCCTCAATACACTAGCTGATATTTACTTTTCAGTTTTCAAACAGCTGTCCATATTATTCTGTGTGGGTTTTATAGTTGGCTTCAACAGAAGATAAAGAGAAGTGTGTTTTATTCATCTTACTCAGAAACAGAAGTAGATCACTTCCTTTTAAATTATATTTTTAAGTTAAATGTGGTAAGCCTTGACTACTCACTGGTTTTAAGTTTCATCTTCCTACCATGCTCTGCCCTAATACTGGGCAGGCATTCACTCACCTGTCTCTGTGTTGGCGCCGGTTGGCAGTAAGGGCCACAGCAATATTCTCCCATGCTTTCCCAACTTCCCCTTGGCCTGGGTTCTCACAGCCCAGCTGACGCCAACATTCATCAAACACTGCTTTCCATTTCTCATCAGCCGGCACTGCCAGGTTTCCTAGCTTCCTGCTAATAGAGTCATATCAACGTTTTATTAGCCACTTTTGTGTGTGTGTGTGTATATAAATCCTAAATAGAAACTAATACACAACTGGGATTGCTTCAATGACAAAACTGCTTAGATTGATAGTGGTTCTATTTTTAAAACACTACATGAAAATTTTAAAGGGATGGTTTTTAGCTATTTAATATTTATTAGATTCTAAAGTGTATGAATTGTTAAGTACTAAGCACATCAGAATTGACTTCTTTGCATTCTACATTTCCAAGAATTGATTTTGTAAAATTGATTCCTATTAAAAGAAGGACTTTCTGTGCTTTGCACAACTCATAATGAGAACTGTGATATGCATTACATAGTGTGTTCTAAAAATACTATAAGAATAGAGATGGTACGTAAAATACATCAAGCTCCCATCAGAACAAAGAATTTGAGATGCTAACAAAATACAAAAACAAAGCTAAGGCTGTAATCAATAAGGAAAATACACATATCCAAAAACTTGTTGGAAATACATAATACACTTAGAGACTTAGATTTTGCCATTTTTTCTCATATGTGCAGGTTATTCTATTCCACTTGGCATATATATATAGGCTTGATCTTTACTATTCAAAATCAAGTTGTGTGGGGGTTCCATTTCAGAATGCTCTCTTTCAATCAACTTGGATACCTGCACCATTAACAGTAAGATTATTCCCATAGACAGAACTTTTACTTTAAACATCTATGCTGTAAGGCTACAATCTAAGCCAAGACTATCAACTTAGCTAACTATAGTAGTGTCAATTGACAATTCAAGGAGGTTCCACTTTGTTAAAAAAAGACTTTTAAAATGTGTTCTGTATTTAAATTATTAACCACCTTTGATAAAAAGCAAGACAACACAAAACATTCAATAATTAATCCATAAATAATACAGGTTACTCACAAAACTTTGGGTCTGTCTTTATCACTCTCATACAGACTAGGCTTGAAGTAGGTTCCAGTGATTTTTATCCCAGATCCCCATTCTCCACTAAAATGACCTTCAATGTAATCACCATTTGGCATAGTCAGTATTCCCTGGGTAAAGTGAGAGAAAATGTGAAATTAGAGAAAGTATTTTAAATGAAAAATACTGAGATGGAAAAAAAAGCACCAAATGGTTATTAATATTTTATTTTTAACTTACTCTTTACCAAGCCCCAATTCTTAAAAGAAAAAAAAAGTGTGTGTATGTGTATGTGCAAAAAAAGTGTGTGAAAATAATCCCTGAGTAAGAGAAAAAAAAAATCACAGGAAAAATTGGTAAAATATTTTAAGCTGAATGAAATGAACACACAACATGTCCAAATGTATGGAATGCTGCAAAAGCTGTGCCTAGAAGCAAAATTTAAGCTGTAAATGCCTATATTAGAAAATAAGAAAGATCTCAAATAGTAATCTAAAATTTTACCTTACGAAATTAAAAGAAGAGGGGCAAATTAAACTCAAAGCAAGAAAAAGGAAGGAGATAATAAACATTAGAGCAAGAATAAGAGAGAGAAAACAACATTAAAAACAAAAATAGAGAAAAATCAATGGAACCAAAAGTTGCTTCATTGAAAAGATACATAAATTGACAACTAGATTGATCAAGAAAAAAAAGACCTAAAATTACAAAATCAAAAACAAAACAGGAAATATATTACACCAATCTTACAGAAATTTAAGAAGGTAGAAAAGAATACCATGAGAACAACTTTATGCCAACAAATTAGATAACTTATATAAAATAGAAAGATTCCTAGGAAGAACCAAATTACCAAAATTGACTCAAGTAGAAATGTAAAATCAGAATAGCCCAATTAGAAGAAAATTAAATTAGAAATCAAAAATATTCTCACAAAGTAATGTTGAGGCCCAGATGATTTCACTGGTGAATTTTCCAAAAACAGTCAAAGAAGAAATAATAATATCAAAGTTTCACAAACTCTTTCGGAAAACAGAGGAAGAGGGAAACCTTTCTAAATCATTCTATGAAGCACTACCTTGATACCAAAGACAAAGACATCATGAGAAAAGAAAGGTACAGAACATTATCTCTTATTAATATAGATTCAAAAATGTTTGACAAAATATTAGTATTACATTCAGCAACATATCAAAAGTATTATATACCATGACCAACTACAATTTATCCCAGGAAAGCAAGGTTGGTTTATAATCAGAAAAGCAACCAATAAAATACACTATATTAACAGAATAAAGGACAAAACCACTTGGTCATCTCAGTTGGCACAGAAATAACAAACCCAAAACCCACTTATGATAAAAACTCTGAACAAACTAAGGAAAGAAGGGAACTATCTCAATCTGATTAATCTATAAAAAACCTTCAGCTAACACTATACTTAATGGTTAAAGATTTAATGCTTTCCCCGTAATATAGGGGCCAAGGCAAGGATGTTCACTCTTACCACTTCTATTTAACATTCTACTAGAGTCTGGCAAGTGCCATCAGACTAGGAAGAGAGATAAAAGCTTCCAGATTGCAGAAGAAGAAGTAAAACTATCTTTATTGCAGACAACATGATTCTATACACAAGAACTCCTAAGAAATACACACGCACCCTTCTAGAACCAATAAATGAGTTTAGCAAGGTTTCGGGATATGAGAACAAAATATAAATATCAATTGCATTTTTATATAATAGCAATAAACAATCCAAAAATAAAATTAAGAAAACAATTCTCTGTAACAGCATAAAAAAAACATAGAAATAAATTTAACCAAAGATATGTGAGAGATGCACATTGAAAACTATAAAACACTGCTGATAGAAATTAAAGAACACCTAAAAAAAAGGAGAGACATTATTCATAGAGTAGAATGTTCAATATTATAATAAGCATAAGAAGCCACACAGAAGAGACCACATGTTATATGATTCTTTTTTTATGAAAGCTAAAACAGCAAATCTATAGAGTGACAAAGTCCATTAGAGGTTCTCTGGGACTGGAGGTAGAAACAAGGGGTGACTATGAATGGGCAGGAGATGGTGATGGAAATCTTTTTGGGTGATGGAAATGTTCCAAATTAGATTGTAGTGATGGTAGCACAACTCTGTACATTTAATAAAAATCAATGAAATGTATACTTAAAATGGGTAAATGTAATGGTGTTAGCTTTTTAAAAAGTCAAGAAAAAATTAAAGGTTGCCATTAGAGAAAGAAAAAAGTTAGTTTCCAACCTTCCCACTAAGAGTCCAGTCATCTGAAAATTCTCCCTCGTAGATGGTATCATCTTCGGAAAGTAACACTCCATTTCCCTGTGTGAAGAAACAAAACAAAAATCACAACACAAAAAATGCAGGGTAACTTAGAGAGTCCATGCAGCCATATCCCCCCAAATCTCATGTAATCTTAAAAGACATAATCGTACTAAGAAGGTATTACATTAATAAAAAGATGATTTTAAAAGTTAAGGACATAGGAGTTTAAAAAAATCAATAGTTAACTATATGCAAATATTCCACTCACCATCATTTTATTAAGGTGAAAGTTGCCTTCATAATATAATCCAAATTGGGTAACTACCACACCATTCCCTTGACATACATCATCTTGCCACATTCCCATATACTTTTCTCCCCTTCATCAAAATAGAAAATAAATGAAAAATCAATGATGATAAAGATGAGGTAGGGAAAAAACAATTATCACATGGGAGATACCAAGCATCACCACTAGGTGGTATCTGTTCCATTTTTCTAGTTCAAGTGGTTAACTATCTCCTCAAAAATGAGACAATGTGATTGCAAAAGGCAGCTTACTCAGAGCAATGTTTTCTCAGGAATTTAAGATAATAGTCTACCTGACATAGATCTGCATAAAACTCATGCATTTCTGTGACAACTTTAAAATATATAATTATAAAAAGAATGCCAACAATTCAACTCTAAATTTCATTCAAAATGTAATAGGTAGACTCAAAACTATGCATATTTTTTCCTTACACCCAAGTTTACTAACTTAAAAAAAGAAATGGGGTTCATCACACAAGAAGGCTCATTCTTCACCACTCAAATTTACAGAACTCTTACTGATCTGCACTAAAACCACACGATAAATATGAATTCCTTGTTAGATAATCATGGAGTTTCGTAATAACAGCAGATTTTTAAGAATCCCATTCTGACAATAACATGAGGCAGAAAAGTATATATATGAAGTACAAAAGCAAATCAGGCCAAATCAAATATGGAGGCAAAAGAACTGTGTTTCTCCCCAAGGTGTGACTGAATTTAACTAAGCTTGATGCCTGGGTTGCTTGCATAGTAACTAGCAAGTGTCTGACCTGACAGGAAGACCTGAGCAAAAAGGTATCTGGATACCATTCTATGACCCCAAAGGGAATTTCCATAGGTTCCCCCTGACCTCTTACTCTTACTATCTGACTACATTAAAGGCTTTTCTTTGTATAATAGTTAAAAATTTGGTAGCCTCTTCTGTGACACTAACAGCTTTTTCTGTGTGAAGCTTTAAGGAAAATGGTACCAATGTTCATTTTGAATGATCCTGGTATTATAAAGAAGTAACCAATTGTTTGGTTCAGAAGCAAATGAATAAAATGATACCTGACAACTGTCTTCTAATTTTTTTTCTCAACACTGTTGAATTAAGAACTCAGTCTTTATAAAATTATCACTTTTTGGAGAAGTATAAGAATCTTATCCTCTCACACTAAACTTTGAGATCAGAAGCAGAATACTGTACCTAGTGATATCATCAAAGACACCATATCCTGCTTTCTTATCCATTACCCATTGGCCAATGAACATACTGGGAGAAGAGGAAGTCAATTTTCCACTTCGTAGGAGCCCGTGACCATGACGCATGTTATCTTGAAAACAGCCTTCAAACACTTCACCAGAGGCATAACTGTGGTTAAAGAGAATGGATAAAGATAAAAAGCACACTGAATTCTGATGCTCATTTTTACAAAGCTTGGGAAATTCAAAATTATACTCATGTTTCACTGGTAGCTATAATTATTTGTTTATATGATTATTTTTCATCAATCAAAATCTCATTTTTGAATGACTAAAGCTAAGAAGTTAAAGATGTCATGGGTGCTATTCTGTGTTAAATGTATATTTGGTGATCTCTGATCTCTTTCAGAGTGATCTCTGAAAGAATGATAGGTTTGTCCATATTAGAGCCATATACCAAATACAAATTTATAGTAAGACATTTAAGAGATTCTAGGAGAAAGTTAGGGTTTATAAGGTTTGTACAGTTTTGTTAAGAACTAGATAATAACCTAATATTTTCATCTTGTGATAGATGAGAGGTTGACAGTTAAAAGACTTTACACAATTTCATCTTAAGAAGAGTAAATAAAATTTACTCCTTGTAAATTTTGGCTACGCATTTAAGTTTACACAATTCTTGGAACACCAGCCCTAACACCAGCCCTATTGTTTAGGGTTAGGGTTAGGGTTTAGGGTTTAAGGGTTAGGGGTTAGGGTTAGGGTTAGTGTCATTACCTATAGACTCCCTGACCACACATTTTTCCTTCTTTCCAATGGCCCACATAATGGTCTTCTTTGTTCAATGCTTTGTTTGGAATTCTGTATTCTCCATACCTGCCAAGGGAAATAAAAGCAGCAGAAGATGGCATTTATGACATACTCACCTTTTGTGTGTGTACATTTGTAAACATTTAACAAGGAGAACAGATATAAAGTTGACCTATAGGAGGACAGTGGAGTCTTGGTTTAAGCTGTTATCTATTAGCTAAGCTATCTGGCAAATCTTAGAGACATGAGACATCAACTCCACTATGCAGATAAATTAGGTGTTTTATCCCAAGTCCAAAACAGAAAACCTATGTCCTAGGCCCATCTCTGCCAGTAATCAGCCACATTACCTTGGGTAAGTTCCAATACCCAGTTCCCTCATCTATATAATAAGGGAGCAAATCATATTATTTAAAGTCTCTTCTCATTCTAAAGTTCTTTCAAAAGGAGATTAAAAAGTAAATCATGAAAATCATGAAAATTTACATTATCACACACAGAAAATACCTACCCAATTTATATAAATCATTTTTTCATATAGCAAAATATATTATTTCTCTAACATGATACAAAATATTGCACTGTCATAAATTTATCATGTAAATGTATCTGTGTTAGAAAACAAAATAAGCTTATACAAAAATAATGCCATTGAGTACCATTAGGATAATAAGGCACTTAGAAGATTTCCCCTTTAGCAGATCACAGAAATTAAAGATGATTTAAAACTACTGAAAAGTTTCTGTATGTCCTTTGTGTAAAGGGGACACCAATACGTCAGTGGCCTCACCACAAACATTACCCAAGGCTCCTCATGAGACTATGAGATGAATAGAAAACACAGTCGCATTTAAACAGATGGACGGCTGTGTGTAACGAGGTCACACAGCTAGCAAGGTAAATAATTCACTATGTAAAACAAGGCAGCATCCTAGATTCCTAGCTATGTGTTCGTACATCTGCATTATAAGCCCTAATACATGGTGTTTCTAAAAAACAAAAATCTACTTCTTGTTCTAAAAACAACTCTGAACACAAAATAACATAATTTATGACTGCAGTTGAATTTACTCTCATGTTTTACACAATTTTCTTACCCATCTTCCAAGCCATTCCTGAACATGCCAGAATACATCTTTCCATCTGACCACTTCAAAATCCCTCTGGAATGCATAAGCAAAGAATAATAGATGTCAATTAATGTTTCAGCTAATCATTACTTTCTCAGAAATCAGACTACTATCCTCACCCCAGGCATAAATCTTAAACATTTTCACCTGCCATGAGGCTTCCCTGAAAACCAGCGTCCATCATAAGTTGCATCCTTTAGGCGAGGATCCTTGTAGAAAGTATATTTGGCACTGCGTGAAATGGGTGGTTCCTGCCTCTGAACACTGCCACTTCCATAAGGAGGAAGATCAGATGTCCCTCTTAAAGCCTGATCCACAGCTTGGCATATAGCCCGTAGCCACTTAGTCTAGGAGCAAAAAGTATCAATAAACTTAAGGCAACAACTCAAGCATTGCTTTAAATCCTACTAGCTTTCCTTCGTGGGAATAATTTTTCTGTCCCGTAATGTTGTTCTTATTAATTGAGTCATGCTGACTGGCTCTTGGAATTCACTGCTATATATATATGTTTAAAATTAAGTCACATTAAAAAAATATATATATATAGTCTTGGTTTAATGAAGATTTATCCAACATAATTATGGATCATGAGCCAAGCAAGAACAATTTTGATCTCTTCTACAGTACCATAAGAGGCAAAAATATCTAGGTTAAAGACTGAAAGAAAAAAACCATAACGAACTAACCTTTTCCTGGGGTGTTGATGAAATCAGGGTAAACTGCTCCTCAGGTGTAGTTATCTTTAAGCCATTCCTAAAATGTTTACAAGGACAAATACCAGTAGGTATGACAACCCGTCATCAGAGTATCAATCCTCAAAGAAGCAACTCTTTTATTTCAACAGGAGAAGTCAATTAAATGTAAATACAGTCATGCCCTGGGTTTGGGTCCCACGGCGGGAGAAAGGACACAGAGTTACTTTGCTCTGTGTTGAACCATGGGGATGTGAGCAGTGGAGAAGCCCTTCTACCACTATGATCTGTCATGATCTTCACAACAGGCCATTTTACTGTCTATGTGCTGGGAGGGTAAGCCTCGTTATGCAGAATGCGGAGGCCTCCTGAGCTTTCCCATGTCTAAGGAAACAACCTGGGTAACAGAGGGGGAGAATTAGGGTAGGGTGAGGGAATGGGGCACACTTACACAGCACCAGCTTCTTCAGAAAGTGGCTCCGCCCACAGTGTGGCCAAAGGGAAAACATGATGTGTGGAGAACTGAAACAAAGGACATGAAGACACATCTGAGGAAGACACATCTGAAAAAGCCCACCTGAGAAAACACTGGGGTCTCTACTACATAACCTCTTTCAGGTGGCTAAGTCCACGAGTGCCACCATCTCAGCTAAAGAGTCCCCATAATATAGCTAACCCCAACGGGTCTCACCATCTCTGCTGCAAGGACCCATCAAATGGCTGATACTCATTTCCAAGATGGAAACTTAAAAAGCTCTCTAAAATCCAGCCCATACCATAAATGCAAGCTAAGCACTCTCTCTTAATCAACAGTTTCAATGAAATCACAATAGATTTTAACACATACCGATGGTATAATGAATTAAATCTTATGAAGTACTCTACCTCCCAGGGCCTCTTTTAAGGTTAGGAATTGGCCTACCTGGGCATGGACTAGGGCATCGTTAAAGAGAATGAACCAGTTCACCGAAAACCTCCCAGCATGCTGCAGAGACAGGGCTCGGTTACTGCTCTCACACAGCAGTCGACGCTCCGGCTTCCTTAAGGAATCCTGGAATTAAAAACAAATAAAAAATTGAACAATCAAAATTATTTTAACATGCAAAGAGAAAATGAAAAATATACAAATTACATTTAGGGGAATTTGCTGGTCATAGCTTAGCTTGATGTTAAACCTAGATTTAGATGGAATCCAACCATTTCTTAAAATCAGCACTCAAAGGAGATTTAAAAGAAGACAGGAACAAACAAAAGAAGATGAGATACTGTTTCAGAGAGGGTTCTTAGAAATGAGGGAAGGTGTTGATGTTTAGAGCATCCATTGCTGTGGGCCTTAGAGCACCTCAGAAAAGAGGTCATTGAAGCATTATTACCATAAACAAATGAGAAATAGAGCAAATGATGGCAGCTGTTATAGATATGCTGGGATAATGACAAATGGCATGATTTACCGTCATTTTTCCAGGAAAGGTCTTCCAGAAGCCCAATGTGTATTCTGCTTCCTTCCTTTTCCTGCCGAGATGGAGAGCAAGAGACTCATAACAAGAACTGGAATCCTGTAGTTTCTGGTATTCTGGAGATGTCTGGAGGCCAATAATTAAGGGGAGGGAAAAAGAACATAAAAGAATTGTCCAGAATCTGTAGCCTCAGTGTGGCTTAGATACTTAGTATTATCCAGCCTAAGAAGGAATAGGGAGCTGAACAGAAAGATTGGTTCCAGATAATTCTACCACATACAGGTACATATGAAATAAAAAAATAACTCATGAGGAAAAGAAACAAACACTTGCAGTTATCAGTGAGGAAAGGGCAGAGAACTCAGGATCAACCAGAATTCTCAAATGTTTTGGTCTCAGGGATCCCTCTATTTTGCTTATATGGGTTATATCTATCAATATTTACCCATATAAGTAGAGAAATAAAAATACTCCTATTTACTTCAAATAAAATACCATTTTAAATAAAAAATAACTATTTTCCAAGACAAAAAAATGTTTAGTGAGAAAACTACATTTTTTTTCAAATCTTTTATTTTCTGGCTTAAAAGATGACAACTGGATTATCATTTCTGCCACTGTATTTATCTGTTACAATATGTTGTTTGGTAGAAATATATGAAGAAAGTGTTGCTTTATAAAAATATACAGTTGGGGAGGGGAGTAGTATTTTTAACAGCCATTTCAAATAATAATAGATATTCTCCTTTGAAACTGTACTGAAACTTGGTAAGTCACAGTTTCTTGAATAGTAGCTGAAATGTGGAATCTGAAACTATGTTAATCAATTTTTTTTGTACTCTGTTACGTTAAAACCCACTGGTCTATCTGAAACTTTGACTAGAAATTTTATCTATGCATGATTTTATAACATGTGGATTAAACACTTGAAAAATATTATTTACTGAGTTATGCAGATCTCCCAAATGTTGAAACATCTTATAACACCAAAAATCACATGCTAATATTATTGACAATCTCATAAGAAAATGTCTTTAACTGTTGGGAAACTGCCAAGCTCACAGCAATAGATACATGTTTCCCATATTTTAATTTTTGTTTAAAAGTTAAGATTTTATCATAGGCAAGAAATACTGTCAGTTGTTTTCTTTGAAGTGATAGGCTCATTTTTGAGAAAATATCTGCCACATACCCAAATGTGAATAACCATAGTTTATCTGTCATTGTTCTTTCAAGCAAAAAACAGCACCTCTCAACTCAAATAATCGCAAATCTTACATTCTTCTTTGAGAAACCTCCATATTTTGGTATTCGGCAGAGCTGCTTTAGGTGTATTTCCCATTTCATCATGCAGAATACTAAAGAGATGTACATTCCTACATGTAGTGATGGATGTTAAGGAAACGTATTATAGTGATCATTTTGAAATATACGTATCTCAAGTTATGCTGTAATCTTAAACTAATATGTTATATGTCAATCACATATCAATAAAACGTATACTCAATAGTTGAGGTTAAATAATTTTTACTGTTTTATTGAGAATATTCTCAAGTGAAACTGGCATTAAAAAATTTTTTTTTAATTTTGTTTTTGAACTGCAAATAAATGGCAGCAAAGAACACAATGACTATCTATGAGTATAGTTTGGCGCCTCTATCTTCATTCATACTAAGGAGTTAGCAGTTTTACTCATCTTGACTTTTGCACTGCCAGTGCAATGACAACAGATGAAAAAAGCATATATCTTAGCATTTTTCTGAAAATAGTTTGATCTTGTACCACCACCACCACCACCACCACCCCCACCCCACTGAAAGGGCCTTTGGAACTTCAGGAGTCTGTAGACCAAGCTTTGAGAACCAATCATGGGACAGGGGTATAATGCTGTATACCTTGTGAAGAGTGAGGAGTAAGTAAGATGAAAGGATGATCCCTCACATTCATGAGCAATTACTTCACATTCTACAATTCTCAGAGTCATTCAATACTCATTTAAGAAACATTTAATGGTATCTACTACATACAGAATATTCTGCTGAGTGCAAGGAATAAAAAAATAAATAAGATACAATGTTTGTCTTCTGGGAGCTTATAACTAGGCACAGAAGATAGAAAAACATATAGCATACCAGAATAATGTAGTGATTTTGTTAATAGATTATCTAACAGAAGAAACAATGTAGAAAAGTGCTTAAAAGAACAGACTCTGGAGCCAGAGTGCTTGCATATGAATTCCAGCTCTACCCATTCTCAGTTGTGCCTCAAATCTCTCATCCACAGAAGGGGAATAATAATAATATCCATTTCACACTGTTGTTATGGTGATTAAATGAATATATATACCATAGAACAGTACTTGGCACATGGAATGCATTTAATAAATATCAGGTATGATTACTTTTACTTAGAGAAGTTTATGTTTACATATATATAAAGCCTAAGCTGTATCTTAGACTTAATAACAATTTACAGTGATAGAAAATAGCCATGTGTTTTGAAAAAACTTCCACAGATGATTTTGCTCCCCAATCCTGGTTAAGGGCCACTGATCATAAAATAATGAAGAGTTAAAGTATTAGCAAAGCACAGAGGAGGGAGTAACTAATTCGTAAAGAGATGGGAAGGCAAAGGAGTTTGATATAGTCAGAGGGGGCTTTATTTTCAGACTTTTGATGCAAGCATTGAAGGTTTCCCATAATAAGGATGGAGGAAGAGGTGTTTGGGGAAGGAAATAAAAGCATATGAGAGCCATGTCCAAGGAATCTAAACTAACATTTAGGAACCCAAGATTAAAACGATTCTAAACTGTAATGAACCCTGGAGTCGTTATGATTTCCCTAAAGCCCTTCAGAGTAGAAACAAAATGAAACTACACATTTCAGTACAATTTCAAAGGTGAATGTCTTAGGACCAGCTTTATCAAATATACCCATCTCCTCGAGCAGTGCTAATTTCCCAGGATTCCACCTAATTAATTTTATACAGAAAGTAGACCAGTGATCCTATGAGGAAATCCTGTAACAGGGTGATTTCTCATAGCATATGCCAAGGTGACCCAAATACCTGGCATAAATCTACCATGAGTCCAGGCCAGGTGGTAATTCCAGTGCCTTACATGTGTGTGTCCTTAGACAGAAAGCTAGGCTTTCAAAGAGCTTTGTATAACTTGTACTCGGTATGCACTTCATAAACTTTGACCACTATTGAATGAGTAGCACTCATACTTGGGCCACAATTTTGACAGTTTCATAAAATGAGTACAATTCATCTTGATAACATCCAAAGAGGAAACTGAATCCACGACAGAGAAAACTAGATTTACCTACAGTCATACTTTCTTCTTGCATTTCCCTGAAGAAAAATAAACTTAATTAAACATATATAAATATTAAATTAGTGGTGCTCCATATCATGGGGTGGCATAATCCAAACAATGACCCTTGGCTTCCCAAGTGTCCAAAAAGGGTATATATAGGAGCTTACCACTTCGAAACAAGTAGCAAGCTTTAGCAAAACTTTTGCATAATTATGAAGTCGTCTGGTTGGCAAGAAAAACAAAGTATTCAGTATTTCTACCAACTGGGTGTTTTCATCAGTCACTTCTGATAAATCCTGTAACAGCTCCTGGTTTTTATTTAGGAAATCACTGGAGGTAGGAAAAAAAAGAGATTCTGTTAATTGTTTTGGTAAGGACAATAGGCACGTTACTGAATAAAAATATTTTACTAGATTCTATCTTTTTCACTGTATTTTTTAGGTGTTATGAAAGTAGTAGAAGATAAATACAAAGAAATAAGCCAGATATAATTAAAAGAATTTCCCTGCCTATAAAATGGGATTTTTGAGTATACAAAGTAGCCAATGGTAGCAATAGTAACCCTATAATAGAAATGTTTAATCACAGACTTGTGCCTCATGTTCTAGGAAATGAATCATACATCCCACAGTTTCAAGGAATAATTGGAGACCAGCTGACATCATTACCTGTTAATTTATAAGCCTAAAGTCACAGCAATAAATGGCAAGACTAATTGCTCTAATTGACTGTGCTAAACAGAAATACTGATGGAAAGCAAAGCTCTTTGCTGTAACATAATTGTCATGGAATATTAAAATACTTCTAATTTCTTCCTTTTTTTCCTTCAATTGTTGATGACTTAATAAAAGTTTATTATAGGAGAGTAATCAAAAGTTATAGGTACCAGTTTTACAATTAACAGGTAATAATAAAGCAAATTGTATATGAAGATTTCAATGTTGAGATCTTCAAAGGCATTTCAAACTGAAGTCAACATTTAGTTTCAATTTTTGGTTTTATGTAAGTTCATTATTAAAATTTTACTACACAGTTTAATGCTGCTCAGTGCCCAATGCAACTATGCTCATCAGACCAAAATATTTTTGTAATATTTGGTGGGACAGAATAATAATTATTTTTCATTTAATGAGCTATAATTATGTGCCAGGCACTATACTGAGTGCTTTACAAGCTTTATACTACAATTCTTAGCTACAAAGTCTCAAATATGACAATGTCACACATATGGCAAGAATGAATCATTTTATAACCCCTTAGAGACCTATGAAATAAAGAGATGTGTTTAACTCATAAATAATGAAATATTATTGTGGAAAGATGGAAAAAGACATAACAACTTCCAGGAATCCCAAAGTTCAATGGCACAAATTGGATTATTTTATAATGCAATTAAGAGATCTTAAAGAGAGTACCCTGGGGAACACAGCCCAGATATTTATTTAAATTTGTCTTGTGTGAATGTTCCTACTTCCTTCTCCATGTTCTGCTGCTAATGTCAGCTAAGGAAACTCGTTTAAGCCTTCAGAAGTGTTCTGCTTTGACCTGCTCCTGAGAAACAGAGGTATCACAAAGTGAACACATACTCCCTCTGACTACCTTTCTAGTACTGAGTGTCCAGTACTAGACAGAAATGTTCCAACTCCTTTGAACCCTATTACTTTTCAGGACTTACTCATGTCCTTGCCAAAAGACCTTCCCAAAAGGAGTCATGATATGCTCTCAGGAAATCTGAACCAGAGACTTGACTTATTTTATCTTCTCTTGGGAGTTTTTAACCTAATGATGGTAAATATATTTAATAAATATATGAAAGGTAGAAACAACCCAAGTGTCCATCAACAGATGAATGGATAAACAAAATGTGGTGTATATACACAATGAAATATTATTCAGCCATACGATGGAATAAAATTTTGGTAAATGCAACGACACGGATGAACCTTGAAAACACAATACTTACGGAAATAAGCCATACACAGGACAAATATTGCATGATTCTACTAATATGAGATATCTGAATGTATAAATTCAGAGAGACAGGAAGGAGAATATAAGTTACCAGGGGCTTTGGGGAGGGCAAAAAGGTAAGTTATTGCTTAATGAGTGCAGTTTTGTTGGGGATGATGAAAAAAGTTTTGTTTATAGATAACGGTGATGGTTTACGAAACATGTGAATGTGCTTGATGCCACAGAACTGTACACTTAAGAATGATTAAAATAATTATGTGCATTCTATTATAATAATTATTATAACACTAAGAAACCATCTATGATGATCAAACCACCAGGCTAGCCAGAGGTAAGTAGCTAAGTGATAAACCAGTGATGAGAGCCTGAGCATTATCATTCAAGATCTACTATCTGCTACACGGGCTCACTAGCTATGCTCTATCGGTTCTCAAACTAGTCTCTTTTAAAATGAATACTTAAAAATAAGTTTAAATATTAAATTTGTATGTGGAAGTTGGAAAAAAGACATTAATACTGTCTTTAACTGTGTAAAACCATGGGGTTCATAAACCACTGCTTGGGAAATGCTGCCCAAATTCAGACTTAATATCTGTTGCCACAGCTCAGAGTCACTCTGTGGTCATTAACTGCTTTCCATCTGTCTAGGCTCTAGAAATAACCCGTTCATTTACGTCATTTGATTAAACTGCTCTAACAAGGAGTCAGATCAACTCTTGAGCACTGTGAACTCAACTCGGAAATACTAGAGGTAGGTTAGTAATAAAGAATAATAAGGCATCAGAGTCAGTAACTGCCATAGTCCTTCAAGTCCAGAAGCTTCCTCATTTAAATTTGCACAAGCCTCCACCTATTTTTTTATCTTCCTATAATTAAACTTGTTTTTTTTTCAGACATTACTATTTGTAAAATAACTATTCAGTTTCTTTCTGCTTCATTTAATTATTGATTTGGCTGCAGTCATTTTATAATGCAATTATATTTTCTTTGGCTAAGATTCAACATTTTACTAACACTAAAGGTTAAATAAGTTCTTTTAGTAATTGTAATGTACAATATAGAATAAATGTAAAATCAGAAATATCAACAAATGTAAACCTGTCCGTTAAAATTCAAAAGCTCTCAGATTGAAAAAACAACAAAGCAATAAGTCCATCTATCTCCTGCTTAAAAGAAATGCACAAAAACATTATAATACAATGCAGACAGGCTGAAGAGCAGAAAATGATATCATTATATTAAATTAAACAAAATAGCAAGATCAAGGATTTTTAAATCACCACATAACATTGAAATATAACACTCTTTAAGCTGTCACTTAAAAAATGAAGACCAAACCTCTATATTTTGAAAACAAATGAGCACAACATGAATCAAAGAAGAAATCAAAATGCAAATTTTAAAGAATTTAGAATAACTATAAAAACAAAATATATCAAAACTTTTAAGATAAAGCTAAAGCAGCACTTAGAGGGAAATTTATAGCTTTATATAAACACATTAGAAATAAAAAAATAAACTAAGTGCTAAGAGATTAATAGGTGAACACTGAGAAATTAGAAGAAAATAAAAGGTAGGAATTAATGAAATAGAAAACCAACTATTAACTAAAGCTTAATCTTTGAAAATAATAAAAAGGGATAAACTGCTGACAAGATTGACAAAGATAAAAATATAAAAGGTTCAAATAAAGAATAAGAATGAAAAATAGGGGGTACAATTACAGTTATTATGAAGGTGAAAACATCTTAAGGCAATGGTTAAGAATACTAGGCCAATACATTTAAAAATAAAGATGCAATGAACAAGTTTCCAGAAAAATATAAATAATTAAAGCCATAGGAAGAAAGAAAAACCTACAGAGATCTATTCATTAAAGAACTCAAATCAGTAGTTTAAAAACTCCCTATAGGAATTTCCCCATGAAGGCCATATATTTTTACAAATGAATTCTACCGAACCTTCAAAGTACAGAGAATCCCTATTTCATGCAAATTATTCCAGAAACTAGAAAAAGAGAGAAAGCTCCCCAACTCATTTTATAATTGCTAATGCAATCTTACTAAAACTGGACAAGTTCAGAAAAGAAGAAACATATCTTATATTCACATAAAATGCAAAAATCTGAAATATTACTAAAATGAATCCAGCAATGTATTAAAAACTGAGTACAAAGACCACTGAATTTACCTTGGAACTCAAGAATATTTAACACTTAAAAAAAATCTTTTTCAACTTTTAGGAATAGAAAAAGTTTTTATTAATTAAAAATTATTGGACATTGATCAACAAAATCCAGTAAGTTTCATGTGTACAATTCAACAGTATGTCGTATCTTGCATTGTGTGTTCACCATACCATATAGAAGGGAGTTTTCTGACCCTATAAATGACATTTACCAAAAACCTAAGGCAATCATCTTTAATGGTAAAATATTAAAAATATGCCCTTTAAAACCAGAAATAAAGATATTACTTTTTCTTTTAGGATATAAGATCAAAAGTAAACAAGGCAAAACATTTTAACATCCATTAAATCTGGGTCATGAGTACATATTTGAAATGTTTTCTGTTAAAGTATGACTGAATTTTTAAAACCGGCCTTTGTTGCTGGGTCAATACTTGTTGAGAAATTATACAGTTCAGAATGATTAGACTCATGTAAGGGGCTTTTATATTTATTACTTATTCAGAGGCTAGATGCAAAAACTCTATATTAGTGCAACACTTTGCACTTTTCTATGTAGCATCACACACATTATTTGTTCCTCACAAGCAGGAAAAGAGTATTCCCATTTTTCAGATGAAAAAAAATTTGGCTCAATTTGGTGAAGAGTACTGTCCCTTAAAGTCTCAGAAATAATAAGTGGCAGCACTCAAGGGCTCAGATCTTGTGGCTTTTTCAATACCATACTACTTCCAAAGTAATCAGAAACTAATTAACACCTGTCCCTTACAAGAGTTAATGAAAGTCTACATTTTGATTTATTTGGTAAAATGACCAGGTCAGAGCTTTTCATGGGCACTCAAAAACACAAACACTATAAAACATGATCTTTGGTTGTTAGAATGAAAACTGGAAGGTAGGTATTTGCTTACATGGCAGGCTTAGCAAGAAGCTGAAATCCTCCCATAACCAGGAAATTTGTAATAGATGTGCAATACCTTGAGCAAAAAAGAAAACATGTTCATTAGTGTTAAAAAGTAAATTAGTTCTTCAGGGTTTTTGAGCATTTGGAACAGATACTTCTTGGTACCTCGCCAATGAGTTTCAGCACTTTTGTGATGTTAACATTCATGAACTATAAAGGACCAAAGAGAAGGGCAGGTTATGTGATAATCACAATAATCAAGGGGATGGAGAAGCCATTTTAATAAAGATGTTAATATAAGAGAAAATTTAAAAAATAGTCAAAACTCTAAGCTAGAGTTTATGTGATAGAGTTTACTTTGTAACTTAATAAGCTTGAGAACATATGATTAAAATTGTTGGATTTTAAATGAAAAATTCTTCTAATCATCACTTTGTTTTCCCAATTAAGTCTTCAGAAATAAACAACAGACACAGTAAGAAAATATGTTAAAAGAGGTTGAGTGAAATAGTATTAGAAAATATAGGTTAAGTATTTATCTATTGCTAGAGAATAACTCTTGATATACTGCTTTGAGCCATGTATATTCTTCCCATACTCCTGGGCTGGCAAATGGAATCCACTGACTTTCAGAGAGAAGACAAAATCCTATCATAATAGCCCAAGGCACTGTACACTTAAAAATGGCTACAATGATAAATTTTATGTTATTGTACTTTACCACAATTAAGAATAATTTTAAGAATTCATACATAAATCAAAATTTTTACTTGCTCCATCTATATGAATAAATTGTTAAAAAATAGCCCAACTTATCAAAATAAAAGCATTTTCAAGCATAAGTTCTGAAGTATCAGAGAACTGAAACAGACTGAGATGAATACAAGTCAAAAAATATTATACTAGCAAAAACTGAAACCTTCACACAAACAAAATCTAGTTTAAAAGATTAAGTTGGTATCAAATTATGTTATTTTTCATGTCCGAAACGTGATGCGTTAGAAGACTCCAAACAGGGTGTTTCCAATAGCTTCGAGTATATTTAATTTTGCTTAGAATTAAAATCACATACATCTATCTATTTGTACATGCATTCTAAGTCTGAAAGAAAACACACTAGGATTATGAACAGTGGTTATTTCTGATGGTAGGATTATGGGTGACTTTAAATATCTTTTTCATTATCTTTACTTGTTGAGTTTTCAATTATTTATATTATAAATAACCTAAACAGAATGCCGACAGAACATGAACTCCTCAAGGCGGATGCTTTTCGTTGGCTCTGTGCAGTGGTTGCTGTGGGCTAGGAGCTCCACACAGTGCCTGGCGCTTGGTGGGTATTCAGTCAATATTTGTTGGGTAGATGAGGTATGAATAAAGAAAGAATAAAACCTACACTTCAGATCAACACTGTAACTTAATATACATTAACTTAAATCGTAAATTATGCCTCACGTCAAAAATGTCAAAATACAAATTAAGAAAAAATGAAAAGTATTTAAATTTTCAAATATGCTTGGGATATTTCACTTGAAAAACATGTAAAGAACCTTGAAAACTATCCTTGGTTTTATTAAAGAAATATATTTATTTTAAAGATAGTTTGGTCTTTAAACTCTCCATTTATACAACAGTAAAAAGCAGATATTGGAACAGCTTCGTATTTACAATCAGCAGTTGGTCTTCAAATAATTTGTTTAGTTACTTATTTCCTCAAATTTAGTAGAATTTACTTAAGTAAACAAATTTGTTCTCTAAAGAACTATATGTATTATAGTACATTTTATATAAAGTAAGTATATTATCAACCATTCTGCTGGAATATAGAAGGAAATACAAGAATTCATTATTTTTAAACCTTTTTCCCCTTAGGAAAAAAATAAAATTTTAGCAATGCAGAACTATAAATGGCTTAAGATTAAAATACTGCTTTGCAATTTCTATTACCTTATATCACTCTCCCTAATCTAGTCTCTTCTGATTAAGGAGCTGTTCTCCTTGGCAGAAAAACCCTGCAGAGACTGAACATGACACGGGACTGGATACTTGCTCTGTATAACTATCCAAGAAGAGACTTGCATGCTTCAGAATGACCAAACTCCTGGCTTCCTTTAGCCCATGAAGGAAGCTGCTCAGTGAAGCTCCATGCTGACCAATTAGGTAACACAGCTTGCTGAATCGGCTTGCCACGTCCTGCAACAGCTGGATCGTGTTTGCAGTGCCCAAATTTTCTGTAACAAAATGATGACAATGCTAATGATGACATAACCTAAAGTATTCATTCCCTGAATACTTCCTTATGATCAAGATTACCAATTCCCCTTTTCTAAAAATACTTAACATGTTGAGATGTACTCTCAACTACAAAACCCCAAAAATCACAGTGCTAAATCACAGAGATCACAGGATCCAGTCATTTGAGGCACTTGTTAAAAACACATTCACAGGGACTCACAGATTCTGATTCAGTAGGCCAGGGTTGAGATCCCAGAATGGATATGTTAAAAAGAAAAGCTTTCCAGGTAATTCTGAAGACCAGTCAAATTTGAGAACCACTGAGCTAATCTAACTCTCTTGTCATTTTGAAGATACGTAATCTGAAGCCAAGAGAAGGGAATTATCTAATTTCATACAACTGGTTAGTGACAGCAGGAATTAAACTCACTTCTGCAGTTATATCTTGGTTAACATTTTCAACCTTTTGTACTGACTTCTGCTTGACCTCAGACAAGCCCACTTCAGTGCAGAGAGGGCAACCCAAAAACCAGACTTCCTATGCTGCTCTAAACTTTATAGGGGGCATCAGATTATTTGCTTTTTCCCAGCTCAAAGTTCCTAATTTCTAGGACTTCTCACCAAGCAGCGAGGCTGACGAGCAGACCAGGTAAACCAAAACAGAAATCGGGAATCAGGACAGAGAAAAGGCAGATTTCACTGTTCTTTCAGCGTAATCCCGGAAGCTTCCAATCTAGATTGCTTTCTTCCCCTTGCCAAAGTCCTGGGGTACTGGGCTCACCCACTTGAGGAGAATTTGTAGATGTTTTCCCACTAAAAACAATGAGCTAACTAACAAGGTGGAATTTAACAACTAGAGCATTGGCCTGAATTCTGGGCTGTCAAAGGGGGCCAAGGAGTGAAGGAGAAAGAAAGAGAAAGAAAACTTCCTCTCCATGTTCTGAGTGTTGGGCAAAATCAAGAAATATATTTGAAATAAGGAAAGTTAACTTTTAATAGCCACTCCCTCCAATCTTCATTTTGTATCTTTTCTGACCTCCTAGAGCCCCTAGGTACCTAGCATATCTGGACAGTAGCACAACATCTAGGACTATCATAATCCATTTCCTCTGTAACATCCACCTGCAATCCCTCTTTGTAGATGATTACAGCTAAGAAACTGGATTTAATCAATTCATGCTAATGTAGGATAAGAGCCTTAACACTTACAATTTTAAGAGACTACTTGTAAATCCAAATGAATCTCTACTTGATATAATTCTAAGAACTAGAACAAACAAAATGAATGATTCAGGCAGTATAACATAAGGTATTTTAGGACTGGTGGGGCCAGAAATGTTTAGGCGTCAGTTACCAGGATCAACTTTCCTAAAGTTGTTTGGGCTTCTCTGCCATGAATATTCTGAAAGCTCCACTTCCTAGTTCCACAAGTAAAAGCTCTAGGAGTGGCATAATAGGGGGGCAGCTGGACTACCGACAGAGTGGAAACAGTTTGTAAGTTGTTGACTGCCTGTGTACAAAAAAGAGAATGGAAAGAAAGGAATAAACCATAACTCAAAGGTTTTGTGACATAGGAAGAACAGATAAAACAAGAGTGCTCTACTTACCTAAACTGAGAAGAGGCCTGAGAATCTGAGATTTGATATCACTTAGTTTTGAATAGAACCGTCTTTCTGTAGCAGCCAGCTCATGGAGACTGGCAATATATCCCATAATGTTCTTGTCCACCAAGGCTAAATAGCGGTCTTTTCCTGCTGTCACTCTGCTTATATAACCGAGCTAAAACAGAGAAGAAAACAATTAAAGATAAAATGTAATTTGCTAATAGCAATTTGGGCACTGAAGCTGGCTTGTATCAGTTGGTGAAAGCCAAATGGTAAATATTGAGGAATTTTGCAAGCTGGTAATTAAACCATTGGTAGCCTAAAGTTGGCAATAGTGAAATTAACAAAAACACTGGCAAATACTATATATCAGGGCATTTGGGTTTTGTTTTGATTTGAGTTTTAGAGCTGGCTTACCAGTACACCATTGTTAAATATGTTTCTCTGGATCTATAGATAACTACATATACTATACTTCTATTTATTGCCAATATCTTTTATTTCATGTTACATGTATTTAGAACCACAGACACACGCTCTAAATATACAAAGATCCAAATGATGTAGTTACGGCTCAGGACTCCTTTTTGCATAAAATAGGATAAATGAGAGCAGAGAGGATTTCTGTGCTATAGATTAAAATACCAAAGATCTGGGGGTTATCTTAAAAGTACTATACGACATAAATGGATTTTCTTCAAAGGGGACATTTTTTTTCATTTACCTATGACACCACTGAATAAAAACATGCAACATCTTTATTCACATGTCTCTATTAAACTAAGTGACAAAGTTGGAGACCCAACATGCTATTAACATCCCATAGTAACTAAAGAAGTATATTAGAGCCTCATGCCTTCCATCAGGCTATTTCACGCTTTATCTGGACTGTGGAATCCTGCATAGAAAGTGTGGAGCCAGGGCCAACAACTACAAAGAGTCAATTAGTATGTCTGGAATAACAGGCTATATATAGGATAAGAGCCAAATCTTGGCCAGTGTTGCCTTTAGCAAGAAAGATCTTGTCCCTGTACATTCATAGCTTATACATTTAACAAGAAAAACAAACATAAATGATAAAAAAAAAAACAACAGTCTACAGGATATATCATTCAATAAGAACAAGGAATCCAGAATGTACTAGCTTTAAGGGTTAATTTCCTTGAGTTTTATCACTTTGAGGATGTGAGTTCCTTTAATGGCAGGGGGAAAAAAACCAGAAAGAGGCCAATGGTTAAGGTTCATGAAAAAGAGATAGAAAGTAGGTCAGCAAAGAAATTCAGATCAACAAATGAAAAAAAGAGTAAACAGTAGAATGGGAAATAGAACACTTGGTGGCTCGTCAGGTCTGCCAGAAATCCACGTCAGGACCTTGCAATTTTTACTTCCCACTTATAGTTAAAAATTCATCTACTCTATTTCTATCTTAATTCACTTCTAAGGGACTCGTGAATGTAGTCAAGAAACTTCACTGTGAAATGCACTTTTTAATATTCCTATATGAGGGAATAGCTAGCACACACCTGTGCACATAAACATTTATATAAAGTATTTACTATGAAGATACAGTAGTAAATGAGAAATCCTAAAATCCCTACTCTTATGAATCTTATAGTTAAGGAGGACAAATGGACAAAATAAGCTAATTATATAGTGTATTAGATGGTGATAAGCACTATGGAGAGAAATAAGTCAGGAAAAGGAGAAAAGAAGTGAAGAAGAGAATGGAAGGGGCTTGCAATTTAAATACAATAGTCAGAGATACTTAATAACATGCATACATACAAATAAAAAAAAAAATACTTCTCAGGTATTAAAGAATGTGGGCCTTAGGATCCAATTCCTGTTCACCTTACTACAGGAGAGGAGTACTGGAGTCTTAGTACCACTGTGATTCTCTGGAAGGTTGTCACCTTCTGTAGGGTCCTGTCGGCCACTGTAATATAAGGCAGGCTGGAAGTCTTCTGTATCCACTAAAAACAAGGAATAATCCTGGCCTGCAGCTACACTCCAGACTCCATTTCCATTGTTGACCTGCAATGACAGTAAAATATTGTCAGTCCAAGATGAAGGAATCAGACAGAACTTCAGACCCATGGGAACTAAAATGTTAAGATTACTTAAACTGGTTGTGGTACAAACTCAGTCATATCTCAGAGGGCAAAATTCACCCAGCAATCAAATGCAGAACAGAAACACGAGTAAGAAGGAATCCTTTGTTCAGCTTTTAAATTTAGAACTAGATTATTTTTATAAAACTTCTAAATAATTGGAATTAAAAAATGAAAAACCATAGACATGATTTTTTAATTGTCATTTTTGGAAGTTCCCACAGGATATAAGCCTATACTACAACAGCCTAGAAACTTCTAAAGCCCTATTCTGATAGCTAGCACACACCTGTGTACACAAAAATCAAGGTTAAAAAAACAATCTAACAAGGGTAAATTCCATTTTGGCCAACTAAACCTTTGGGTCCTAAAATTCAGTTTTTCCACTTAGAACTCATTATCTCTCTGATGTGACTTCACTGTGCCAACTCCCAGGATGCTGAAACAGGCAGGACCCCCTAGAAGCCCATCTACATGGATCCCCTAGACCAGTGGTTCTCAGCGAGTAGTCTCTGCTGCTGCAGCAGCAGCAGCAGCAGCAGCAGCAGCAGCAGCAGCAGCAGCAGCAGCAGCAGCAGCAGCAGCAGCAATCACCTAGGAACACGTTAGAGATGCAGACTCTCAGGCCACAGAGCTACTAGGGGGTAGGACCTGGCAATCTGTTTTCACAAGCTCTCCAGGTGATTCTGATCTATGCAAAAGTTTGGGAACCAATGCCTTAAATCAATGGTTTTCAAACACTAAGATTCCACATAGTGATTCAGGAGCCACCATGAAAAGGCAGGTGCCAAGGCTCTGCTCCCACCACCCTCCATCCTTCAACTAAAGTAGTTCCAAGTTTATCTGTTTTATGTATGGGATTCCACATAAGATTTCATTTGAAGAAAGTGTTCTGCTATAAAAAATACTGCCTCCAACATCCAGACACAGTTTCAGCCATGGCTCCTAGACAGATGAGCAAAAAAACTTCTCATCTATTAGATTCTTTGTGTCTAGGTAGGCTCCCAATCCTATGTGTCAGGTGATTGTGTAAGAGTGAATGTGTACACACGTATGTCTGTGTGTGTGCATGCACAGTCTCCATTACTTTATAACTATCCTCTTCCAGCATGACACTATCTTCTCCAATTCTTGCTATCCAAATAACTGACTTCTGTTAATTTTGCAAAAAACGAATTAAAATTTTTTTTGTAAGAGGAAAGTCTTCTTAGTAACTAATCAAAAGGTACCAAATATGATACAGCAAATTGTTTTGAAAAAAGAGATTCAGATCTCACTCTACCTTGACTTTAATCCATAGATCAATTAAAATGACTTCAAAATGTTTTTCTCATCTTTCCCCTAAATAAAAAAAAAAAAACCTAAGCTCCTGATGTTATATTTTTATATGTACAGTTAAAGAGTAATGAAACTAAAGCTTATAACAAACTATTCTCTTTTGTTTGACTCTAAAATGTTAAAAAGTTTATTCCCAGGGTCTCCATGCTATATTATAAAACTTTCCTTGGTATGAATAAATGTATGTTCTATTTTATTCAAATAAACAACGACAACAACAAAAAACAAGGAACAATGATTTACTATATTTTTGTTTGTGGTACAACATTATAAATTAAATAGTTTACCACTAAAATGTTTTATATTGAAAATATTTAAGATTAGAGCTAGAAGTAATAACTATTCCCTGGTGTTTTATTTAAGTCTTTCCTTCCCAGTAAAATTAACTTTGCTAGAAGAAGAGGCAGCATGTAAAAGTCTTACATAGTGATGTATGCACAGTGCACAGTGAATACATGAATCACGGGAATATGTATTAACGTGAATCACTGGATTGAGACAACTATCGTTTTTCAGTCCTGTTAATCATATTACTCTCAGTGGAGGAAGCATGACTTGGGATGGGAGCAATATCAGAATCAAACTACAAACACATGAGCCCCATCTTCCATTCTGTTAGGCTATTACCATGCATACTCCCCATCCACTTTCTTAAGGGGAGACGGCAACATCGTAGGTTAGGTGTGGAAGTGGGGGTGGGGGGAGGTGCAGAATTAAAGAGGGGAAAAAAAGCATTGTCACTCAGAATTATTTAAAAAAAAACAAATCTTGTATAAGGAGTCTATACTATTGATGAGGATTTAGTATTTCTTCAGGGTTGTTGGGACAGGAAAAAAAGGTTGAGAAACACTCCTCTAGGAATTGCATCAAAGGGATTAGAAATTAGCAATCTCTGAATAGCATTACATAAACTAAAACCCATTCACATGACAGTGAAAAAATCATTTATAATTTTAGCTTCACTACAGAAAATGAAAAGATTTACAAAAAGGTTTTACTGCTATGACTATGTATGGGAAGGAAATCAAAAGGAGACATAACACCACAAATAATGTTAGGTAAAATCAAAATTAAGTGAGAAGTCAAAGAGTAGGCATTTATTGGTATATAGTTCAGAAGTCAACATCATAGTCATAGAAACATTTGTTTTTTTTAAAAAGAACTTTTTCATTTTTATTTTTTTAAAAAAGACAAACTATGAATGTTCAATAAACAGTGGAAACTAAGAAGAAATATAAACTAACGCATTAAAAGAAGAACATTTGGCTTGAAAACAAGTGGCTTCATATCTAAAAAAAAATAAGTATATTAAAACAAATCTAGATTACAAATATACAGTTCTTCTAATTTTTTATAATAAGAAATAAGAAATATAAAGTTATAACTTAGAATTTGGGAATCAATTCTATAGAAGTTACCAAGTTCACAAAAGTACCTTTGCAAGACGAGGAACTGTTGTTGGAAAATCGGAATGCCCAAGCTGACCAAAGGTATTGCTACCCCATGAGTAAACCTATTAGAAAACCACAGGAAAATGGGTAAGAGTTGTGAATCTGATTTTGCATGTCAATTCTGAACCTTTATAACAACATATATATTCTGTATATATACCAACATTTATACATAAACTACTTATACTAGTCTTTCCACAAATTACTTACATTAGTCTTTCTATTCTTTAAAACATATTAAGAAAATTCATTTTTAAACAAGAACAGAGATAATGGGCAGACAGAATACACAGAAAGACACAGAGTACAAGGGTTAATTATAACAATCACTAACATTTCAGGGTTTACTATCTGCCAGGCCTTGTTTTAACACTTTCTGTGTATTAAAAATGTTTCATTCTCACAACAATTCTTTTTTTTTTTTAAAGATAAGAAAACTGGCCCAGAGAGAACACAAATTTGTAAGTGACAGCCAGGATTTAATTCCAGGCTGTATTCTATACTGTCTCTTACAAAGAACATGATAAAAAATAAAGCTAAGTGCTACAAAGAAAAAGTAATCATGATTCTTTAATCTGTATATAGAAGTATAATGGAACGACTAGAAAAGCCTTTTCATATACAAAAAGTCACTGAAGGAGAAACACAAGTACCTATGCTTCACTACAGACAAAAGAAAACTAGATTACAGTGACTATGTATAATAAAAATCATTTTGTTTATTCTGATTATAAGAGTAATTCACAGTCACTCTACAAGACTATGACAGGACAAAGAAATAAAAAGAAAGTGAAAACCACTGATGAATAGAACACTTAGAAACGATTCCGATTTTTTTTGGAAATGCACACAGAATGCTTCCAGAAATTTTAACATCTACTAGATATAATGTATACGCAAAATGTAAAATGCAAAATGGAGCTATACTATCAATGCTATTTTGTGATCTGATGTTTTTTACTTAATGATATGCATTGACGTTCTTCTACGTCAATAAGTATACAGCTACATCATCATTTATAATAACTACATAGAACACCACTGTGGGCAGAGTTTAATCATAGTTTAACCTAATGAAATAAGCGTATTTGTTAATAATTTCTTTCCAATTTTTTATATAAAAATTAAATTAAAAATCCTTGAATAGATATATTTGTGTGTCTATTTCTTTTGGATAAATTCCCAGGCAAAGAACTCTGGGTAAATGAATACCCACATTCTGATTTTTTGATACAGACTGACAAACCGTCTTCTAGCAAGGTCCAATGAACACTCTCGCCAGCACTGTGTGTACCTTCTCCTCACATCTTCACCAACACTTAGTATTAAATGCAATCTTTGCTAATCTGATAGGCGAAAAAATGTTTTATTGTTGTTTCAATTTAAATATGTTTACTAAGTGGTTAACTACCTTTTCATTCATTGCTGACCATTTCTATTCTTTTATGAATTGAATATAAATACACTAAGACAATTTTTTTTTATGTATCAGGTAGCCAGGTAGCAATACTTTGTCATATATGTTACAAATATATTTTTCCCAGTTTGTTATATATCTTAATTTTGTTTGTGGTATATTTTTTGCTGTTTAGGACTGTTAATTATGTAGACAAACATATCTTTACTTACTAATTTCTGGTTTTGATGTCATTTCATTTTCTACTCCCAAGGTTATTTTTTAAATTAATTTTTTTATGGTGACATTGGTTAATGAAATCTGATAAGTTTCAGCTGTACATTTTAACAGTAAGGCATATATATATATGCATTGTGTGTTCACCTCCCATAGTTAGATTTCTTTCTGTCACCACATATTTGACCCCTTTTACCCCATCTACCAAGGTTATTTTTTTAAATCACCGAAATGTGTTCTGTTATATATAGTTTTATTTTTTAACATCTACATCTTTAATTCATCCAGAAATAGAATATGTAAAATTATCTTATTTTCTTCTGCAACCAAGAAGCCAGTAGTTCCAACACTATTTATTGACTACTCAGTCTTATTTCCCCGATTGATTAAAATGCCCACTTTTATTATATACTATTATTCTCATATATATTTGGGTCTATTTCTAGTCTACAGGTATATTTCTGTTTTCCTGATCAGAAACATGTAGTCTTTAATATATTTTATATGGCTAATTTTAACCCTTCCCTTCTGTTCTTTTTCAGAATCTATGTGGTTCACCATTTATGTTTACTGTCCTAGAATAATTTTGGGATAATTTTATCAAGTTGTAAATATTATACTGGAATATTTTGGGGATTGCATTGAATTTGCACTGTACTGATTTAATGATCTAGGGAGAAATAATGTTTTTGTTAACATTGATTCCTCTCATCTAAAGATAAAATCTCTCTCCTTTTGCAATTTTCTTTTATAACTTATTAGAAGAGTTCTTGAGTTTATGTCATATGGGCTCTCCACATTTCTTATTAAGAATATTCTTTTTTTCCTTAATACTTTTGTTGTATTTGTAAACAGCTTCTTTTTTGCTAAGTATGTTTTGTTTTACTTTATGTAGATAGGCTAGAAATTTTTATATGCTTATTCTGTAGCTGACCACCTTCCTAATCTCTTATTTTTAAGACTTTTGGATGATTCGTTATGTTAATAACAGTAAGTTATTTTTATTTTCCTAATATTTATTTATATGGACTATGTTAGTTTTTTGGCTAGCCTGCTATGTGAAATTTGAAATAAAATATTTAAAAGGTTTAGAATCCTTCACTGAGTTTTTCTAAAATGATAAAAAGGATTGATGAAGAAGCATTATATGTATATATTTAAGAATAATTAAAAACAATTATTTTATTAGGAGTGTTTATGTATACAGTCATGATTTTAAGTGATTCTGGAGGTCACTTTCAGGTCTCACAATTTTAAAAGAGAAAAATGCCTTTTGTTTTCTTAGTGTCTTACTTATAGATTTTCTTTACCAAAGAATATACAGCAATTCACCAATAACCTGGAAAATTTTGAGTTCTATTTTTCAATGAGAGCACATTCCACAAAAATTCTATGACTGGTATACCAGTGTTTAATCCAAACTCTACTATCACATGTGTGACTTTAGACAATTACATAATTTCTCGAAACCTCCCTTTCTTCATTTGTAAAATGAAAACGATGCAATGCAATGTAAAACACTGGAAAGAGCAAATGAGACATGATATTGCTGCTTGATAACATAGTAGATATTTAATAAATGATGGTCCAATCTTGTCATATTGGCCTTCCATGAAATTAAGATCAGCTTTTAATAATTTGTTTCCTACCTGGGATTTCGCAGTAAGAGCAAGAGAATGGACACCACCTGCCTCCAGGTGGATTACTTCTTTACCGTCCAGACATTTTACACACAGTGGTTGAAGTCTTCAAGAAAAACATAACACACAAACTTAAAGTAAGAAGTATTCTCAGCAAGAACCGTGATCTTTTTCAAATTATAGAGTAAGTGCTTTCAAGTAAAAATAAACATTTAGAAAGAAAACATTGAAATAAAAATGATAGATACATGTTCGATCTATTTCTACATATATATAATTTTGGATGGTTTTACTCTCTCAATCACTAATTAACCACCATAATTCAAAATCTGTTAAGAATCATCAAACTTAAATGATTTACATGGCAGAGAGACTTCTTAGGACACAATAAATATAACCAGAGAGGGGAGTAGTCTTTTTATTTTTTTTAATGCCACACTTGCCTACACTCTGCTAAGAAGAGATATTAATATTAACTGCTTTTAGATAATTATTCCATTTATACATCTTCACAAATGTCTAATTTGTTAATACAAGAGTTCCTCTTAAAACAACAGTTTTTCCTTGAGGTACATGGATGGTTTAGCACTGTGGTTATAGTTATTCTGGCAGCAGTAGAAAGACATTTTTCAAGTTAAAAAAATTGTTGGTTTTTATAAGTTAAAAATTTGAATAATTCAAGTTCCAATAAAACACAGCCTTATCCCAAACACTCTTTTCTGTGTTCCAAGACAAATACATGTCAAAGATGGGATGGAAAGGTAAACTGTAGATACTCAAGTCCTTTATTGTTAAGAACAAATTCAAGTCTGAGAGTTGTTTTTTAAATCAGAGTTAATGGTACATAATAATTTTGAGTTAGAAGAGACCGGATTTCCTCTATGAGGAAATAAAAAATTTAGAGACCTTTGCAGGGGAGAGATTCAGCTAATTCCCAATAGCAAACATTGGCAGCACTCACCTAGGCAAAACATCGCCATGCCCCAGCTGCCCGTCCTTCCCTTTCCCCCAGGTCCACACCTCTGTTCTCAGAGAAGGCAGAAGAGCATCTGCTTCTCCACTGTACGTAGGGGTCAGAACCACTGTCCGTGTTTTCACCCGTGCAGCTTTTCTTAACAGCCTGGGGGAAACTGAAAACAAACCAGAGAAGGGGTGAGGAAGCAGATGGGTGGGGAAAAAGATACCATTTTGATAAACCGTTTATTTTCAAAGAAATACACATGGTTTTGTGAAGCATATTCTATAGGTTCTCTGCAAAAATGGAGATTTAATAGTCAAATGAGTTTGGCAAATGCTGCCTACTAAATTCTATCCTCCCACTACCTGCCCTGTAGATGCACACATATATTAGTGTGCTGAAAGGGCTGATATGTACTGCAATTAAGTTTAAATTTGTTTAACCCAGACCCCCTTCCAAATATTTGTCTAAAGAATCCTTTTCTGTATAACATTTATGTCTGTGTGACATTCTGTAGAACTTGTATTCTAAAAATAAGTTTAACAAAATACTCCACTAAGGCTGACAAGTATTTTTCCCATTTCAAAGTAGAATTAAAAGATAAGTCTTTCCAAATCAAGGTCTAAATTCAAATACTTCATAAATATTAGAATAAAGAACTTAATTCTCTGCCTGTTTCAAATTATTTTATAAAGAATTTAATCTTTCAAAGAATGCTGACATCCTTTATAGTGTTCAACATTATGACAAAGGCACACAACACTATGTAAATCGTGTATACCAATTTGGGGAGAGAACATGTTTTGAAGAAAATCATCAAATGTCACAGAATGTAGACTTAATCACTTGGTCATTTACTTGTGAGCTACAAAAAAAGTGATCATCACTGATTAAGATCAACATCTTTTCTGGTAAATGTACTGTCCATGTGGACATACTGAAACTCAAAGAATCCTACTTGAAGTTTCCTCAAAGATATATTCTAGATAATTTAAAGAGAGAGGGAAAAAGAGTACATGTAAATTTTTTTTCTAAAGATACTTTAAATTACTAAGTAAAATTTAATCTAAGGAAATAAGTGTGTCAGTGGAACTGTATATTTCATATGGTCTAATGACATGACAAAAATCAATATTTCCACATTTGTGGTTCAAAGAGATCTCAAATATATTTATACTGAAAATGCTATTTAAGGATATTTAAGAATACTTTGGCATAAGATTTTCCTTCAGATTCAATACAATTCATGGGCTTCCTTTACACACACACACACACACACACACACGCACACACACAAATGAATCAGGACTAAAGACTTTATTTGTATAGATGAAAATCTAGTGGGTATGAGAATTAGGAAGCAAGATTACAGAAATGCTGAGTGATGCAAGAAAGTGCAATGAGTAAGTAGAACAAATGTAGGAAACAGACAAAGCAGAAAACGTAAATTTTATTACAGTCTAGGATTTATAACTTTAGAGCTCTGCACAAAATGGTGCAAACCAGGGATTGATAAACTAGCCAGTGGATCAAATACAGCCCAATGCTTGTTTCTGTAAATAAAATTTTATTGGAATGTAGCCTTGCTCATTCATTTATGAATCATCTTTGGCTGCTTTTAAGCAACAGCAGCAAAGCTGAATAGTTGTAACAGAGACTATATTGGCCTGCAAATCATAAAATATTTGTTAGCTTTTCACAGAAAAAATTTGTAAATTTCTTGTCTAATCTTATACTCCTCAAACTTTAAAGTGCACACTGATCACCTGGGGATCCTGTTATAAAGCATATTATGATTCATTAGGTTTGGAGTGAAGCCTGAGATCCTGCATACCTAACACATTCCCAGATGCTGCTGAAGTTGCTGGTCTGTAGGACACATCTTGAGAAGTAGAAGTCTAGATAACTAAGATTCCTAAACTGATTAAGAAATGTAGAAGAACCAACTCTCTAATATTCTTAATATTACAAGATTTTATTGCTAACAGTTTCAGAAAATGAAATGTTCTCTTATTGAAGTTTAAATTCCTCTCTACTTTCAGGTCAAGCATGGTAATTCCTGACTTATCCAACGGTCACATCTGCAACTTCATCTATCCGGAGTATAGGTCCCAACTAGGAAATAAGGGAGGCTATCGCTACATTCTAGAACGATAAAATAAGATTCATCGTAAGGTTCAAAAGCAGGAGCAGACATCACGGAAACGCTACGTTCTAAGGTTATCTAAAGCAGACAAGCCCGCCCGCGGCCAGGCTCCCTGCTGCGACCCGCCAGGGTCACACGCGCCCGCTCGCCCGTCTCCTGCCGCCATCTTGGCTCCGCGTGGCCTGCACGAAATGCCAGGGGAGGCCCTGCTGCAGGGCAGGCTGTGACAGGGTCTGGAATAGAGTCTGACAGCGATGAATCAGTACCAGAGCTCGAGGAACAAGATTCCACACTGGCAACTGCACAAACCCAGCTGGCAGCAGCAGCTGAACTCAGTGAAGAACCTCTCAGTACAGCAAAACAGAGCTGGCATGAAAAGAAGGCACAGAAGCCTATGTCCAGACTGGGCCTTTGACAGGTTTCAGGGGTTACTAGGGTCACTATCCTGGAATCTAAGAATATCCTCTTTGTCATCACAAAAACAGATGTGTCTACCTGGTTTCGGATACCTACACTGTGTTGGGGGAAGCCAAGATGGAGGATTTATCTCAGCAAGCAAAGCTAGCAGCTGCTGAGAAATTCAAAGTTCAAGGTGAAGCTGTCTCAAACAATCAAGAAAACACACAGGCTCCAACTGTATGAGAGCAAAGAGGAAGAGCTTGATGAAAGTTAAGGACATAGAATTGGTCATGTCACAAGCGAACGTGTCCAGAGCAAAGGCAGTCCCAGCCCTGATGAACAGTAATGATACTATAAATGCTATTATGGAATTAACAATGTAACCATCTAAAAACAGCACTTTTTTTTTTTTTGGTGTTTCAAGAGTAACTGCAGCTTCCTTTGAAATTTGTACTGTTTCTATCATTAATAAAGTTAAGGCTTTTCATGGGATAAAAAAAATTAAAAAAAAAAAGCAAACATGTAACTTTCTTTTAAACCCAGCTATGATAACCAAAATCTAATTTTAACATTTGAATTATGTCAAATTTAGCAATTAGGAAAGCTAATTCATTATAATATAGCACGTGATGTTACGAGCATCTTGGATTCAGCAAAAGTCAGTTCACAAAACCTGGCTATTTCCTTACCTTGTGACAATAATCCAGGGAGGGAGAGTCTTCGGCTGCCGCCCTCTGATTCCTCTTCTCTGATATCCACAAGACTTGAACTCTTCTTTCCTTGCATCGATTCCTGTTTAACCTGTTCTTCTCTGCTATCTTTCAGACCTTCTGGGCCTGTGGAACTACTGCCTGCTTGAGTTCCAGGTTCACAAGGGGCTGTACTATAGAAGTTCATAACTTTTTTAAGAGACAAGGCCCCAGCTTCATATGTAGCAGCCACTCTCACACCAACAGCAGATGCACAAGAAACCACTAGGCTGTTTAGGGCTGAGGTGCTTGTGGTTGGTGGGCTGTGAAGATTAGGAATTGCTTCTTCTATAAGAGGCTAAAATATATACACATAAAAAAGTATATAAAAATATAATCCCTTATACAAGTAATCAATAAAATAAAGTTTAACATCTATCACTATTTGCAAAATAAGAACATAAAACAAAGGTGTCTATATCTCCAACTTAAAGAGATGCCTTCTTGATCATGAAGTAAATGGAAATGAGTACACAAAATATAGTTCCTCATCAAAAGTACTTCCTTTTGTTTGACTGTTGTATTTTTCCATTGCATTTAAAAATAAGCCCCAGTTGCTTTTATATAATTAAGTACAGTAAAATGAGAGAGGAGAAAAAAGTTATGAAAAACATAGTCTTTAATATGAAGTGCACTGCGACAGCCCTGGATAGAAGGTTGAAAAGATGAAAGTTTTATTATCACCTTTAGGAAAATTTACAAAGAATGCTACTAATAAATATCAGAAAAAATATTTTAAAAACAGGCTTTTCTTAAAATGTTTTATAAATGGAAATTTCTATTTTTCTTGAAAAGGAAATTTAGATACAGCATATATGGCAGAGAAAGAGTTATACCTCTGGCCTATCAGCCCCTAAATTACACTCTTAAATTCAAGTCCTTCTACTGTCTCATCAATGAGTTATTTTCCATGACCCAGGGAATAGATAAACTGAAGGATTACCTTTGCTCTAGCTACCATAGAGAGTAAATGTGGTAGGTTAATAATTAAATGTTTGAAACCAATGTTCTTAGTGTTTGTTATTCGTTGCTATATTAGAAAGTCAAACTAAGTTTTCTAGTGAAAAATATCTTACTGAAAAAATCTGTTGAAATTTATTTTGAGCAGTCAAGCACCATTGTTTACTAAAAAGAAAAGTCATTAAATATACCTACTAAACACACACACACACACACACACACACACACACACACACGCAAAGCTTTTGGCTTATCAGCATATGTCACAATAAACAATTTGCTTCTATGCTACCCTATGGTCCCAAAGGGCACATATACATTGTTTAATTTATTCTGAACTAAAAACCAAACCAAAAAGATTTTTTTAACACTGGCTTCTTAAAGGAAATAATTCCTGTTGACTAGTATAGTGCTTTGACATGTAGTAGGTACTCAACACATTTGTTGAATTAAATATTAAATTTAGAAAAGCTATTTCTGTGCAAGTGAGTCTTTAATTAAAATTCAGCAAAATAAAGGTACCGTATTAAACAAAATATAAACACAAAGCCTGTAACTTCCTTGGTAATATAGTTTCCATGATAAGTGGTTCAGAAAAACTAGCATTACTATTTCTATTCTTTGTTTACAAAGGCTCACCATTGAAACAGTGATGGTATTTAGTAGTGACTATTTTAAGGGGTTCTTATCATTAGGTTAAAAAAGTCACAAAACTCTACCTTATATAAACTTTAAACTATTGTTCTAACTGGCTCCGCTAGTTACCTTTAATAATACATAAAATAAAAAATACATAACCAACGATTATGATGAAAGACACAATTTTAGGAGTTCCAGTCTACCAATAATAAAATTCAATAGTGAGATATAGGCTTCATTGCCAAATATTTTGGTTTATTCCACAAAAGTAAGATACTCTTTCAGTTATATCTGGCCAGAGAAGAAAAAACTTGTCCTAACCCAAATAAATTCCGAATGAATTAGCTGTATGCCTGAGACACTATTTGCAAAATTGAATTAAATTTAGTATAAATATATATTGCCAAAATTAGCATAGGTAACACAAACTTTAAATGTTTAACAAAACAAGTCCAAAAAACAATGCAGTTTCAATGATAACCTAATAATCAAATAAACTGTATACAATAAACTTTTAACTTCCACTTAATAAATTAGAGGAATGATTTTTAAGAAGTCAAACTTTTTTATAAGCATGTACAAGTCTAGAAATTTTCTGCATGCATTCCTGTTAAATTATTACTTTTGTTTTGTTTAGATTTTTGTAATACCTTTCTTCAAACAGTTTATTCTTAATTGTTTAAAACAATATATATCCACAAGGTTCCATAGACCGTGAAAGAAAAAGTTTTTAAAAACCTCTTGCCATGTTTTCATTCTGACAAATGACAGGAATAAAAAATCAAAAGGCTATGTTCCTGCCATAACCTAAAAAAACACCCTTTATGATTAGATGCTTTTGCTTTGTTTTGTTTTCTTAGAGTTTTGGTAAAACAAAATCAAAAGGCTTACCTTCAGAGTAAAAAAACACAATTACCCTTTTAGAACAATTCATTTTAAACAGGGAGACAAACTTTATTGTTTGCTACTGGTAAATAACTTTTTTCCATTTACTACAAGTTTTAAGAATGAGAATAGTTTAAATAAGATGAAAATATTAACCACAACCACCCCTTCAAATTAAGCCCATAGGTATAACTGAAAAAAATTTAAACAATATGTAATGCCAGTAAGTTTTTTTTTTTAAATCCACCTATAATTAAAGGATCCACCACATAGTTACTTTCTCTAATAAAAAATGAATAGACTTTTCTCTACAGAATCTGAAGAATGTACAAATACAGGGCAGAAGAATCTCTGAATATATAGTTCTAATTGTTTAAACCATTCAGAGGGCCACCAAAATTCAGTTCCTTAGCCATGAGGGAAAAAGTACTAAGGAAAAAAACTGGGATTTTGCTACTTATAAAATAAACCCATCATGGTATCTTTCTACATCGTAAAGGGTCAGAATTTGAACATAAAAAATAATTTTGAGTTAATCCAGGTTTTTTTATATAAGCTTACATGATAAGACTGATTTATAGGCAAATTCAAATAAAAGGTGCTATCAAACCTTAGGCATTTTCAAGTTTCTAACAAAAACTCAGATGGTTCAACTCCAGAAACAGCTTTATATTATAAAATTTAGCAGGTACCTGAGATGGCACTGGCTTTTCACCATTCTCTGAGTTCTTTCTTACTGAGAGATCTGACAGTTTCCGCACGTATTCATTTACTGCCTGAGTGTCAGGGTACGATGGTGTATTTCTGGCAGAAGACATTTCAGTTGTTCCCATGTCTTGTTGGGAGGAAATGGCATTGCTACTTGTGGTCTGACCATTTCCAACATTAAGTTCAGTAGTTACAGGCAGATCATTTTCTACAAGAGTGTTCTCAAATACTTCTCCCTGGCTGTGAAGGGTTTCTGTGGAGGGGCTGATGGCAGTGCTGGCCTGGTTTTCTGCCTGGGATTCTGACAGGGTCACACCCAATGGACAACAATGACTGTCTGATATAATCACATGGTCTTCTTTGTCAGTCATGGTAATTAAGAGCTGGCTGCACTGGTTGCATCTTTCCGGTACTGGCTTCAGATCCTGGGAAGGGAGACACTGTACAAGCGCTAAGCTGTGGAATGCACCACAGGCAACCTGCAGCACTACGCGCCCAGCAAGATGTTCTATCTTTTGTGGCTTTGTCACTGGGAAGGTAGTGGTAATGAGACCCAACTGACAACCAGTGCCCCAAGCCCAAATCTCTCTGCTTATTGACAACGCCAGAGTGTGCTCCTCGCCACAAGCCAACTGCAAAATCCTGACTGCTAACAAAGGACTAGTCTCAGAATCAGAAATGCTGACAGGATTAGGTTCTGGAACATACTGCTGGTTAGCTACTGCACACTGGCCAGCAGAGTTCTCTCCCCACATGTATACTATGCCACTTTCTGTCACTGCTCCACTGTGGAAACTCCCAGCTGCCACAGTAACAACATATTGCCCAACAAGGGCATTTTCTAGAATGGGGCTACTTGGACAAATCTCTGCTGGTTCGCTTCTCCAAGGAAGAGTCCCAAAGCTGTAGACCACACCATCTGAAAGTTTAAAAAAAGAAGGGAGTTAGTGAAGTCACTAGAAATTTTATCAGCAAACTTAAATCCCTCTAGGTTTAACAAAATAAGACTTTTTTTTTTAAAGCAGAGTGTAGAGATTTGGTTCAAGCATATAATACTCTAAATTTATCCATCTTTTAATAATGAAGGATATTGCTCCTTTCCTTTAGCCTCATCCTACAAACTGGCATCAATCCACTACTAATGACTACCATCACAGGCTAGTACGGAAGCAGATTCTAAGTGTTCAAAGACAAAATGATCATGTCAAGATAAAATAAGCAGAAGATAAAATAGATGCATTTGGTAATATCTACAACATATGCTACTACTAAGTCAGAGCAGCAGAAAACTTATACAAAGGAATAAAAATATTAGATTCATTTTGGCCAAAATTAAGAAATTAGCTTTATACCTCCAGGTTGTCCAGGAAGCACTAGTGTTAATAAGACGTGGCTGTCTTCATGTTGTATGCCATATTACATATAATTTTTAGATGTTATATATAATGTGTAGTCATGCACTACATAACAACAGGAATATAGTCTGAGAAATGCGTCATTAGGCGATTCCGTTGCTGTGTGAACATCACAAAGTGAGTGCACTTACACAAACCTAGGTGGTATAAACCCACTACACTTAGGCTATATGCTATAGTCTACTGTTCTGTAGGGGAGGAAAAATAATTTCCCTCTACCCTTCTAGGTTTTTTGTTGAAACATCCCTGTAATAAAGGACAGATAAACAGGAGAAAAACAAACAAAAGTTTAATATTAACATGTACACCTCCTACATATATGGGAGAAACTCAGGAAAACTGAGTAACTCGCCAAGGCTGAAGCCACTACCTTCAATACCATCTTCAGCTGAAGTTAAAACATGCTGGGGGTGGAAGGGAGTCTGTTATGGAGGCTACTAGGAAAAGCACAGTAAACAAGGGTTAAGTTATACAGATTTAAGTCATTGTCTTCTGCATTGATAAGGGTTTCTAGAGACAAAATGAAGAAATAAGTACTATTTTTTCCCCCCACAAAGCAGTAATTGAGTTGATGATGGAAAAAAAAAAATCATACTTTATCTTTGGCTATTATACCTGGCAGATATATTTATATACTTAAATTAACTCACCGCAACATGTATGTAAAAAAGAATATAACGGTGGGTAGATATAAGCTTTTATTAGGGAATTTCTAGCTTGGACAAAAAGTACTGAGAAAATAAGTTCACTGGTTAAAATCTTTAAAACTTTTCTTCCCAAGTGATATAGCAATATACACTTGCAACAGCTCACCAACTCTTTCAATTATTATTCCACTAGGGAGAGTACTATTACAAAGAAATGGATATTTAGACACGCCCCTTTGTTTAACCTGGAGTACCTCAAAAATAGTGAATCAATGAGGTATCATCACTGAATATGAGCTATGGTCAAATTAAATAGAGAAAAGAAGCTTGAAAATTTCTAGCATTCAATCAGTACCATTTTTTTACCTAAAAAAGATAACACTGGAGATCTTTTCTCCATTTCGAACTACATTTTTCTATGAGATAAGATTTTCTTTTGCAACTTTAACACGAAAAATCAGAACAGTGGTAATAACCAGAACAGTGAAACTTAAATATGAGCAGTGATAACATATATTTTTTAAAAGTCTTCCCTCAGTTGTCCCAAACTTTTAGGTATGATTCTAGATATTTAAAGATTTTATGTTTCATAAAGGTTCCTAAATATTTACTAAAAGGCTAATAAAACAATAACAGTAACAGAATTCCACTTATATATGCTTGAGAACTATGTATTTTAAACCCATAGGCATGTATTGAATATAGTTCACATTTTCAAAATTAGGATTAGTCCAAATTCTGAACTAATTATTATTACATATTATTATATAAGTTATGCAATAATAAAGAAGATAGAAAGAAATCCATGTTAACCACATAAAACCACCAAGGTCAGATTTAAGCTTTGTTTCCTAGAACTTGTCCTCTCTTAGTTCCTACAAGGAAAATACCAAAGCATTATTAAATACTTAATAAATGCTTACAGAGCAGAAATTTATAAATTAGTGAAGCTGATGGCCATCCTGGCCCAAATCAAATTTGTCATGACTGAGTTGGTAAACTGCCATAAAAATTAAAGACAATTCTCTATATAAATTATAGCCTATGTGTCTGTCTGTTATATATTTACAGATTTTATTATATGTTTTTATGAGCTGCTATTTATATCTTAGAAAACTCTGCTGAAACACTATAACAAAGCAACTTAAAAAGCAGGCTTTGAGGGAGAGGAGGGAGGTAGATGTGGTAAAAGGGGTCAAATATGTGGTGACAGAAAGAAATCTAACTATGGGAGGTGAACACACAATAAAATATATATATATATACGTCTTACTGTTAAAACGTACAACTGAAACACCGATTTCATTAACCAATGTCACTATAAAAAAATTTAAAAATTAAAAAAGAAAAGAGCAGGCTTTGAAATCAGACTCTCTGGGTTCTAATCCTGACTCTGACACTAATAGCTAGCTGTGTGTACTTAGAGAAATTATTTAACCTCCCTGACCTTCAGCTTCATCATCTGTGAAGTGGGGAAAATAATAGCAGCTACCTCATAAGGTGGTTCAGAAGACTCATAGAGATAATACACATAAAGTGCTTAGTGTGGTGACTGGCACATATAATTGTTTAATAAACATTAGCTATTGTTAGCATTATTATTCTGATATATTTAAAAACAAAAGTATAGCAAAAGAGAGTCTGAATAGGTAATCTTTCAAAAAAGTTGATTTTTCATGTACTTATTACTATAAAATTTAAAAATATTTAAAAAAAATTTTTTTAGGCTGGGCAACCCTTGATTGACCTCACAGATTGGAAGGACCTTGTCAGCTTACGATCCCTTATTTTTTGTTTTTTATGCCTACAGCATCTAGTTTTCCTTGGTGGTCTCCCATCAAAGTACTAACCAGGCCCACATCTAAAAATTATAATTCTCCCTTTTACTCTAGTTATGATATACCTTAAATTTAAGAACTAATATGTCTGTTAAAGAGTATATTTTAAATTTAAGAACTAATCTGATTTCTGATAAAGGGAATGAGAACATATTTTGAAAACAAGAAGAGTATAAACTCCAGCAAAGTTCATTACGAACATCTGGTATCCAGTAACTCTTACCTACCTGCTCTTACACACTCAGGCATTTGTTAGTTTCAGTTAGTATTTGTTAAGCCATTCTTTTCAATACCTTCAGTCAGAAGAACTCCGTGTTTTGCTCCCAGGGCAGCTTGAAGAACGGTCTTTCCTCCCCAGCCTGACAATCTCTCTGGTGTTCCAGAACAGGATCCTGCCTGCCAGACATGGACCAGGCCTCTTTCTTTGGATCCTTCTGCCTCTGTTGAGCTACAAACATCAAGAAAAGTCACTTAAATGTTCCTGTAACGCGGAGCTGTAGCTTTTGTTCTTAATATTTTCATGATATTTGTACCTTTTACAAGCACAGAGGGGACTGAGTCAGATAATTTAACTAGCACCTATTTTATGCCTTGGTCATGACACAGGAGTAGAGATAAAACAACTAGTTATATTAAAGGCTTGAGGATAATCTAAACACACAAATTACTTATCTCTAAGGAGTAAATAGAAGTTGAGCTATTTTTTGAAATTTTATGAATTAGTAGCATAAAATTTCAAGATGTAACTTCTCAATACATTAACTCTTTGTTTAGATATTAAAATTATAGCATGTCCTAAGTTGAAGTTTTATTTAAATATTTCAGTTTTTAATGTAAAAAGTTATTTGATGAAAACGAAGGAACAGGGCTCCATATTTCACTTTACACTGAGCTTAAGCTCTATAATTGCTATTTAAATTTTTAAGAACCAAATTTATAACAGATGCCAGTAAAATCCTTCATGCTTACTCTTATTCTAGCTAAAAAATTCTATCCATCTGATTACTCTGGTTCATAGAACACAAAACACACAGCTGTGTAAAATGACCGTATCCTAACTGCCCCCCTGCTTCTAAGAAAAGGACAACTTAAGATACCCTGAGTTTCCTTTGTACAAAATTTTCTTATGTGTCAGCACTGATGGTACATTGTTTTCATATTCTTTTTTCTAGACAATGCCAATATTTTGACCCAGAAACTTTTCTGGTTTTATTTAATAATATCTAGGAATTTCTCTACTTTTGTTAAATATTTCTCTAAATTGTAAATAGGCATAACTATGGTTTCATGGAAGGGAAGCCATAAACCTAATCCTCCTATTAAAATATCATCCATGACTAGTTTTCTAAGGATAAAAGATGATTAAAAATAATAAGGCTATTTCTGCAAACCTGAAATTATTTGTGAGAAAAACTGCTTCAAAAGCTTTAAAATAATGAAGACATTCTGTGCCTTTTATAAGCATAAGAAAGGAATGAGCAACAAAGCTAATCAGCTTTATTTTAATATCTCTTCATGCTTTACCAATTAACACAAATGTCACTATTTCAACTTAATAACCATCAATGACAAAATTAAAGTGAATAGAAGCTACACATATGGTGTTTGTAGTGTTTTCCTAGAAGGATACAGGAGAAAGAAGAAATGGTTTTACCTTCTCTTCTTTGAGTCCATCGGTCAGTGGGAGCACCCCATCACCAAATCATTTCCTCTTTGCAAAAGTATATAAAGACCTAAATGGCAAAACACAGGTAAGCATTAAGAGCAGTTAAACAACACTCTATTTTATCCCACAGATTTAAAAAAAAAAAAAAAAAAAGCCAGCCCTCTAACAAGTGTACATTCACTGAGCAATAAATATGCAGAACTATTTAAACTATTTCATACCCTGCCTGCCAAAGTGGAATATCTAGACTGAGCCTGCCCACTGAGCTTATAAAAATGCCTGTTGACTGTTACATGTAATGTCAAAGGAAGAAAAGACTAGCTACAATTAAACTGTACTTGTCAGGCAACAGATTTTTTTGGTTTTTTATTATAAAGAAGGAAGTTCAATCTGAAAACTCAATGTGCTAAGTATTCATTTCATAAACATTAAGTTTACTTTAAATGCTTCTGCAAAACACGAACATTTAAATACCAGTTAAGTAAGAAAAAATTTCTAAAATCTCTTCAGTAATGTATCAGATTCAAGAAGTTCTAATTTACATTTTTCAGTAATGCACACAAAAAATTATGTCATTAAAATATAAAGTTTCCACTTACTGGAACTAGCAATATTTTCCCCAAATCAACCCCAATTCAAAACTATAATCCAAAGAGCTAGAAGAAAAAAGTTTGAATTTTAAAATAGCTGTTTTAAAATCAACCACTGAACAGAAAAAAGCTCTATGAAAAAAATTATGGTGGAAGTATCATGACCTATCAGTTCAGAAACTTGACGTTTAAGAAAGAGAAAAATAAGGAGACAGCAATGCTCAATGCATTTCAACTAAGACATTTACATTTTTAAAGGCACCGAACTCATGAAAATAAAGGCAAGGAGGTTTTATTTGTGTGAACCATATAAATACTAGGGCCAAATTTACGATTCTTCCACAGAAGGATATGGCATGGTCATGGTGCTCTGAAAACAGCCCATACCGGCAGGAGTGATGTAAGATCCATCTGTTGACTCCAGGTTGCCAGTGAATTCTTACAGTTTCCCATCTGTAGATCTGGAGGAAATTACTCTCTACCTAATGTTAATTTTAGAAAGATTTTGAGTTATCCAAAGTTGTATAAAGAGGACTATGTAAATAAAAGATGTATCTGAATAGATTTAATAAATGCTGTTAACAGATATGATCAAGTGGCACTATGCTTTGTGTGTGATAGTATTAACTTTTAGTAAAATGTACAGTTCATGCTATACAGAGAAATTCTGAAGCCAGGTCTAACTTGTGCTTATCTATGAGAGAGCAAGGAATAACTGTTCCCTTGATTAAAGTTAAACAATACCGACCAGAAACCAGGGAACGACTATGGGAGGGCATGGAAGTGCATAAGTACACTTCACAACTGATTACCTACAGGTAAACTGAATCCTACCGCCTGACAATCAAAAATGTTGAGAATCTTTTTGATAAAGTGAATAAAAAAGTCAATCTCTCTCCACTTTTACTGTACTGTTTTTGAATACAGTGTTTTCTTAAAGGGGATTTCACCTTATACCATATGATTTCTCAACATCACTCATTTTTTTTCAAATCCAAACAAAATTAAAACTCTACAAACTGTTTTGCAACTTTCTTTTGTGACTTACTATATATGGTAGGCAGAATAATGGTCTCAAAGATGCCCTCGTCCTAATGCCCACAACCTATGAATATGTTAGGTTACATGGCAAAGGGAAATAAGGTTGCTAGTCAGCTGACCTTAAAATGGGGAGATTATCCTGGTTATCCAGGTGGACCCAATGTAATTACAAGAGTCTTTAAAAGTGGAAGAGGGAGGCAGAAAGAGATGTGATGATGGAAGCAGAGTCAGAGAGATGCTACATTGCTGGCTTTCAAAATGAGTGTTTGGGGCAGGGGAAGGCACAATAAAACAAGGAACATGGATGGCTAGAATTTGAAAAAGGCAAGGAAAGGAATTCTCTCCTTAGAGCCTTCAGAAAAGTAATGCAGCTCTGCTGACACCTTGATTTTAGCCCAGGGAGACTTGTTGGACTTTTAACCTAAAGAATGGTAAGATAATAAATTTGTGTTATTTCAAGCCACTAAGTGTGTAGAAATTTGTTACAGTAGCAACAGAAAGCTAGTAACATACTATTTTATAGACTTCTTTCTGTATCAGTATTTTTAGACCTATCTCATTTTGTTTTAATGGTGTTTAATGTTTGACTTCTTCCAAAAAGATGTATCTGCCTGAAACCCAAACAGGGCAACGAGAAAAGAAAGAAAAGACTGCAAAGGATACATAACTAAAAAGGAATATTGCAGCTAAACATGGGAAGCTTATAAGAAGTTTTACCTCACATACTTAAATGTAAGTAGTACTTACCAACTCCATTTACTCTAACATCCTTTCTCAATTATAGATCCATACAGAAAAAAATAAAAAATTTTGTTTTTCTAATATTTTTATAAGTCTCTCTGCAGGAAATCTGTAAGACTTTCCTCAACCCATTTCAAATAGCATTTTAGTGCTTCACACTTTTGTTACAAAATTGTCTAATTATGGGGCTTCCTATGGGGATATTTCTCCCCAGGTGAGCTTTAAGGTCTTAACTCTACATTCTTTTGGGGGACAGGATCTCTGTATTCTGCACTGATATAGAAGCTGTGTGAGTTGTACAGAGAGTCAGAAAATATGGAGTCAATTAAACTTTCAGATGGCCCTTTAACACAAAAAGTAAACCATGGTTCTGAATGAATTGACTGAACTCATAGATCCTATTAGATATAGACCCTTCTACTACATTTAACAGATAAATAAGCTATTTTATACATGCAAAGGATATGGTTTCAACGCCATGATCTGAGAGTGCCCTTAAAAAAATCTGGTCTAGAAGTCACAATTATTGCTAGAAAGAAAAACTGTAAACTATCTACAGGTCCATAATACCTTAACCAGAAATCCAATGTCCAAAAAACTCATAAAACTAAAAGTTTTTTCATAATTCTTTTGGTGGCAAAATCTAATCTGGTCTGAACTCATCTGACAGCAAAACATGACCTGAACTAATGTGACGTTATTTAGTTTTTACCCCTTTAGTGTGAATATTCATATAGTTTGCTGCAGAAATCTTAATAGGATTATGGGGTAGTACCAAAGGTCCCACAGGAAGTGTTATATGTCAGGGGTCCCCAACCTCAGGGGCCACTGATTGTTACCAGTTCATGGCCTGTTAGGAAGAGCCACACAGCAGGAGGTGAGCAGTAGGCTAGTGAGCAAAGCTTCATGTGTATTTGTAGTGGTTTCTCAGCACTAGCATCACTGCCTCAGCTCCACCTCAGATCATCAGGCATTAGATTCTCATAGGAGCACCGGTACCAAAAAGGTTGGGATCGCTGTTATATGTGATTTAAGTAACTTATTATAAAGATAAAAAAATCCTGAATTTCAAAACATATCTTGCCTCAAAGGTTACAAGAAAGGGACTAAGAACTTGTATTCTAGAATAGCAACTGTCATTTGTAGTAGGGTCCTCAACTTTTAACTATATTATACTTTAATAAGTTTACTTTATGTACTTCTAACATTATTCAGCTTGTAGAGTAGCGGTAAAGCAAACACTACCTTCATGGCATAAGAAAGCTAACTTACACTTGGCATAGCTGGGCCCTTCTAGTTTTATTCTCCTGTCTCACTTACTGGTTTAAAATAGGTATGTTGATTAAAGTAGTAAAATAATAGCAATAACTGTAGTTACAAAAATAGTGATATTAGTGTTTAGAATGACAAGACATTAAGACAGGAAGACAATAAAAATAATAACAGAGAAGCAAACTATATCATAATGCCCTAGAAGGAATTTGGACATAGACTGAATCTGATATAAAATTACTACAGATTTCATGCAGTCATTTACACTGTTTTTAAGGTCTGAGCTGACTGCATTTTATTGCAATGTAATAAACTGAAGTTTATACTATGAATGTAGTAAACAATAATTTAAGACATCAGTATTTTACACATGGTACATGCTTAATAAATGTTTGCTTTTGGAGGCTCAAGCAATAGTACACATAGTTTAAGGAAATTTTTGACTCAAACACCTGACTTACAACTAATCTATACACTAACTGCTATTTCCTGAATATCCTGCCACCGAAGCATTTAACAACCATTACTGAAGGTTGAGGAACACTCACCTTGCAGTGAAGCCTTGACAAACTAACCACCATCAAATGTCAAGGCCACTTCAAATCCCGGGCTTCTCAGCCTTAACTGCTCCACTGAAGGCATTGTCTGATACCACTATGGGAGCTGACTAGCCCCTTAAATCCTGATCTCAGGGACTGAGTAAACAAATGCGCTGAATAAAGTTACTGGGCTGGCCTAAAAGCACTTGTTATTTACAGGGTTGTTATAAATGAGATAACACACTAAGTCATTGATTCAAAATATAATATAAACTAGAGGTCAGAAATTATGACTTATTTATCAGTATACTCTTGTACCCATAGCAACCACTAGGTACAAGCAAGCTACATTTATTTGAGTACTCAGTGGAAGACAAGCCCTTGAGCTTAAGTTCCAATCTACAGACTTCCAAATGATATAGAATTCTAGTGCCTGTAATAAAAGTCAGTAGCACAAAAGGAAAATGTCATCTCATAACAGAAACTCTCATACATAATTTGCTATTGGTATTTTCTAACAATAAAACACTTTTATTTCATGTCACCTAACAACTGCTAGACAACCCAGGAAAGAAGAGTCCCTTTCTCCATAGGACATGGAGACAGTTTTTGGTGCAATCAGGAACAGTAAGGCTTCATAGCCTCTTTTTTTATGGCCTGCTAATCTCACCTTGAAAATTACTAAAACTGCTCTCTTCTGATTGTGAAAATCCTCTAAAGTGGATATTACCCACTGTGGGGAAGGGGCAATAAATATGGTAAAATAAATGGCCAGAAATGCCCATTTAGCTTTTTGTACCCACTGCATATTTTAAAAATGCATTTTTCCAGATTACTAAAATTCTCATGAAACATTTTGATGGATATCATTATACTAGCAATTGAATCTCAAATTCCTAGGTACTGTTATAATTTGAGCCTATTATTACATATTGAAATATAATTTCTGACATAAATTATTTATTCCTTTACTATTTTCCTACTATTCTTTTATTAAAATGGCCACAATTATTTAAGGCAACATTACAGAAATGCAGTTCAAAGTATGTTGGCTTATTTTACCAATCAATAACATCTAGGGCATAAGGTCATCAAGGGGCCACATAATGGAACAGGGAATATACACGCCAAAAAGTACTGCTCTGGAGATATAAGTTTCACTTATTTTGAATGTGCTAGTAACAGGTATTCTTGATTAGAAATGAAAATACTGTTTAACTCACAAGTATAAATACTGAGGTCGTATTAGAGATCAGCTATTAAATTTACTATTCACTATTCAACTATTTAACACATTGTCATCATACTTACTTATTAATACCTGTAAAGAGAATTATTTTCTTTGAGCGACAACTAGGATACCTGCATTCACAGTATAAACTCAAGTTTACCACATTATAATAAAATGTAACTAACCCAAGCTTTAAAGTGTTAATGACCAGGTGATATCTGTGGTAATTTTATATCTGAGTCACTGTATCAATCTGCTCCCCAATACTTTGAGAGTTCATGATCAATATATGCCTGCATTTCCCAAGAGTCCCTAGAATTGAAATTCCCCTTCAGCCTTTTAGGAAATATTCCTCACATCCTAAGAAAAGCATTTCCTAGAAGCACAAGTCAAACAGCAAAGTAAAATTGACTAAATAATTGGACTGTCTCTTCTCCTTAGAAAAGCTTTACACTGCTGCAGAGACACATTCTTTTCCTGTTGCAGGGAGAAAAAAAATTCTTTTTCCAGAGTCGACTACTTTAGGACTAGAAAGCAAAATAAAGCAATCATATTGAGAGAGAGCCCTAATTATAAACAAATATTTTAAAGTGCTAGTTTCGCAAACTATCTTAATCATACATAAATCTGTAAAAACAAACAAAAAAAGAACAAATTCATGTATGCATCAGTTTTAACAGATATTAGTGTATTTTCATATTTGCTTCAGTTCTATTTAAAATAGAAGAAAAAGTTATAGAGATCTGGGGAAACTCCACCCAAACCTTTCTTCTCCAGAGTTAGCCACTAGTCCTAAAGTAACTGTGTCTTATTCCCATGTATGTTCTTATACTTTTATGTACTTTCGTTAGATATATATGTATCAACAAACAATGTAAGCTATTACTTTAAAACTCTACATAAATGTAACATAATGTACATATCCTTTGGCAAACTGCTTTTTTAACTCAATATTATGTACTTAAGAAATATCCATCTTCATAAACAGATCCAGTTCATACATTTTCACTAGGGGATATAACCCTATTCTACTGCAATAGTATTCTACATCAATAAACCATACTTGATCCATTTCCTTACTAAAGTAAAGCTGGATTGTTATACTTTATTGCTATTTTAAGAACTGTTATAATCATCTTCGCTACATGTTTGCTTAGGCGATTGCCCCAAGTTTAGTTAAGAATTTGGCTCAACAAAAATTAGGTTTGAAAGTAAAGAACCCTAGAAAGAAAGTCATCCAGATGCCACCACATTCGTAATATGGAGGTCATGCGAACTGATGAACTGTATGATGATTCAGATGAAAAATATTTAAATAATATGTGATAAGGAAACATAAGTTAATCAATTTGTGAAATTAATGAGACTAAAGCTGATCTTCTCTCTGACCATAATTTACTGGCAGCCAACTAAAACTCTATCAATGGCCCTAGTCTTTTTCTCACAGGAGTTGAGAGAATTGCACTTTTTTTTTTTCAAAAAAGATCTCTACAATAAAAGAGTAACTCCACAAGAGCCCCCCAAAAGTACTCATTACCTTGCTGACTTAAATATTTTTGTTCTACCCACATGGCTCAATCAGTTCAGCTACTTTAACAATCGTTCACACCTATTCTACCATTTCATGATGCATGTAAACATCAAGACATAATGTAAAGACAGCACCAAAGCATGTCTAAAGAATTGGAACATGGAGACAGGTAAATAAATGCAATACTAAAAAGCACCAAGTCATAGTTTGTTGCTATTTTATTTGTGGTTACCATGCATTTTCTTAAAGACTAGATATCCTACAAAATCTACTACTCTCTTATTACTGACTGAAATATTTGTTCATCAATGGAGAAGAGCTAAAAAAAAAAAATTTTTTTAAAAACTATCAGCAAAATCTGTATCCCTAACACAACTGGAATATGTGATAGGTTTAATTCCACAAAGTTATAAAAAGAGCTAAATGATTTAGAAGTCATGAAAATCCTTACCGCATTCCTCTGAGTGTCTGAGAAAGGGGCTCAAACTCCTACTACATCAGCACAGGCCCTGTTTTACATCAGTGCAAAAATCACCACTCTTTACGTTCTTTCTAATTTTTCAACTCATAGCTTATCTAGTTTCATAATAATACAGAATTATAGATGGTTTTTACAAGTCAGTCATATTCTTTGGAAATACCTTTAGACTGTACCCAACAATACTACATCAAACTCATGTTTTTCATGAAAAGATAGACGATTAATAGTTGACTTTCCACTTAACCACATAAAAACTAAAATCAGGTCTCAGGAAAGTTCTTAATACACCTTTGCTTCTTCAACAGTCAAAATGTTCAAAGTAAGTGTTTCAAATCAAGCTAAATTGTGAAAGGCTGCAACTTGGGAAGGGATTCCAGTTCACATTGCTTAAATCTATTTTTAAAAAATAAACATATAATGCCACTCAAATTTCCCCTCTAAAATTACCTGTTTTGTACTTCATTTTCTTTGCCATTATTTTTTCAAATGTTAATATTGTGAAACAGCTTTGAACTTTTCTTGCTATAACCATGAACCTTGAATCTGTCAATAGTCATAATTTGTGAACTAAGTATTAAATTTAAACTAGGTGTAGGTTCCATCAGCATCTTTATCACATCAAAAATGCCCTTATGGAATACCAAAGTTACCACAGACCAGCCTGAAATCATATTTTCTCTAAGTCTATATATCATAAAATTATCTGGAAACTATCCCTTGGTTTTAAAAAATGAACTGTATTTCTTTTCTGAAAACATTCAGTTCTTTCCTACCATTTAGAAAAATATATCAGTTTGGGGCATGATACAATAAAAGATGAAAAAATAATTATAAAAGTAGCTAATACATACTGAATATTTACCAGGCTCTGTAATAAATAACACATGAACCATTAAATGGAAGTTAAGTAACTTTCCCAAAGTCAAAGATGCCAAGTGCATGTGACTCCAGGTATGACCAGATTCAAAGCCTAGGATTTTAGTCACTATGCTTAAAGATTAAAATATTGCGATTTACTACAAAAGCAAATTTTCCACTGTTTTAAATTCTTTGAGTATTCATTAACTTAGAGGTCAATTGGAGACTCCAAATCATTCATATTTATGATAATCTGAAAAAATATTGGACCAACAGGTTTGCTGAATGTTTGTAATCGTTCCGAATAAACACACATCACCCAATTGTAAAGCCTTTTAAAGTGCATTCACAGCCACCAACAAATCTAAAAGGCACTAACTAGACCAAGGATCTCCATGTGTTCAACAGTTACTTCCTTTTCCATCCTAAACCAGAATGAGAATACTGTGCTTGGAATATGCACTTAAGCCAGAGTGCTTTTCCTAGTCCCTTATCAAAGGCCTAAGCTGTAGTACAACACTTCTACCAACATACAGCTGCTGGTCTCCAAAGTAGCTCTCTCTATTAAGAGTACCAACACCAGCATCAAGAGAGACCACTGCCTTAACACAGCCCCTACGTTATTTTCCTGTTTTCGCATCTTCACAAGAACTTACCACCCTCTGGTGGATCACTTGGCACACCAAAGGACTTGGCTAAACTACTAATTTTTAATATCAAAGTCATTTTCTTTTTCCGCAACCGCCTTTTCAAGCCACCAAAACCTGGGTCTACTCTCCACTGCGATCCGCAGCCTGGGGCAAACACGCCTGGGGATCTCACCAAGGTTTACGGCTAGGGACCCGAGTTTATCTGCTCAGCGCCTGGAGTGAGCATTCAATAAATTCTCATGAATGAATGGGTGGAAGGCAGCGTGGCTGGAACCGGGAAGGGGGGGGCGTGAAGGAATTTCACGCGGCTGAGACCACTGCAGTAGCGTCCAGTCTGCCGAGGGAGGAAAGAGGGCGAGTGGAAGAACCTGGGGTCGGAGCCACGGGGCCGTGTCGGTCGATGCTGGCTAGGGAATGCGCGGGCGCTGTCTCCGTGGGTCACCGCAGCGCGCTCCCAAGGCCTCGTCCAGCGCCACTGCCTCTCTCCCAGACCCCGCCTCCCGCACACAGGAGGCCGCGGCGGGTCAGCCCTCCGAGTCGGCCCGGGACGCGCGCTCGCTCACCTGACGCTCCGCCCGCAGCACCGCGGTCTGTATCCGGCGCGAGCTTGCAGCCCGGCGTGTCGGCGAGATCAGCTGATTCATGCGGGGCGGGGCCTCCGGGCAGGGGCGGGGCCGCAGGGCAGCGAGCCAGCGTGAAGGCGGGCGGGGGTTGCTCCCAAAGTAGGTGGGGTTAGGTTCGGATGGCGTCCGGTACGGAACAAAATTACCCAAGAGGCATTGGGCCCTGTTGATAACGTCCTCCGAAGTACTGCCCCTCCCTCAGAATAGGGCGGAGCCACCAGTCCTGAAACTCTCTTGGGCGGTGACGTAACATGGAGTCGCTGGGGCCTAACTACCCCAGTGCTACCATGGTAACTGCTGGTGGAGCGAGTGGTTGGGAGTTGCAGTCATTTGTTACCATCTGGACCAGCGTGAGTTAGAAGGGTAAGCTCTCTACCCTTGACAGCGAAAAGGCTAAAATATCTTCAAACTGCTTCTATGGACTGTACCCTAACAGTAGTCGCTTCCGCCCCAGCAAATGACGTCGTCGCCTCGCGGCGCTGGTTGGCCCTAGTGTCCACACTGTTTTCACTAGCAACCCCAAAGGATGGAATAGGATAGGAAGAAATGAATTGGCCTCTCCTATGATTCCCACGAAGCTTCCCAAGATACAACGAGTAAAACCAGTTTGCTTTCCCAGCACACAGTTTCACGACAGTGCTTGTCGCGGCCACAGCCCACCCCGACTCAGCTAGCACCCCAGTCCTCTCGAAGATTTTCCCTGGCTGCGCATTCTGCTGCTAGACAGAGTGTCATCGCTGAACCTTAAACCTGTATTCAGACCATCAGCTACAGATGTGCAGTCAGGGTCAAAAGTTCTTGGCATAAATGATCTATGACATTTCCCAACACCCTTAATTCAATTGCTTCTTTTATCCTTCGACCACCTGCAAAACCGTTAGTCTCCAACAATTTTACCAACCTTTTGCACCGGGGCTGGAAATCACCTAACTCTGACTACTGGCACTAGTGGAAACCCGAGTTGTCCAACATCATTCCGGATTCCCATGGGCCCAGGCGATCTTGCTAAGCCTAGAACATCCCTTTACAAATTGCTACTCAGAATTTCTCCTAGTCCCAGTCCCTGCTGTTCATTCCCAACCCGCACACTCTCCTAACTTCTTACCAACTTCTACCCACCCCACCCCTTTCGGTAAAAATAAAAATAAAAACTTTACCTCTATATTTCTGGGAAAATGATACCACTGGGGAGGAATTTCCTTAACTCCTACCAGACAATACTACAAAACCTACCTGCAGCTCTACCCTTTCCTTCCTTCTTAGCAGAGGTGTTCTGAACTCTCAAGGTTAATCCCTCCACCTGAATCCAGGATCTCTTCCAATCCCCTTAGAGACTTTGCTCCATTATTGTCCCTTCTCTTTTGTGTATCTTCAATCTCTACCTTTCTTGTCACTCTTATTCTTCAGTATATGTTTGTTCTTGCCTGTCCCATCTTTCAATTTCTTTTTGCTCTGTCCTCATTTTTTTTACAACCTAATTTTCTACCTCTAATTTCTGACCTCCCACTCTTCCTTATCCCAATCTGCAGTCTTTACTTTTTCAGGTCTACTAAAACTAGTAGTCACCTTTTAATTTTGGAATCTAATGCATTTTATGCAACCATTTAAAAGAAAGAGAGTGATCCATATGTATTGATATGGAATGATCTGGAAGTTAGATTAAGAGAAAAAAAGCTAGATGCTGAGTCATGAATTCCATCAATTGTGTGTGATGTGTGTCTTTGAGAGAGAGAGAGAGAGAGAGAGAGAGAGAGAGAGAGAGAGATGATATATATCCCTGTCTTTGTATATGCATGTATTAGCTCTGAAAGGATACATTTAAAAATGACTAGTGCTGGGGAGAATTGAGAACAAAGGTGGGAGGAAACTCACTTTTTCCTCTGTGCAATATTGTACTGTTTGAACTTGTAACTTCTGGGGCTTCTGAATTAAGTCCTTAAGAACTGGCAGCTTCCAGCTCTCCCTCTGAGAAGCCAGCTGCCATGCTCTAAAGAAGCTTCAACAGTACTATAGATTGATGAGAGAAAATGAGAAGAGATAGGCCACATAGAAGGGGCCAGAATGTAAGTGATGCTATCAGGTTCTTTCTAGACCAGACCACTTACTGGCTGAATGCAGCTGAGTGATTGACACCAGCTAATGCCAAGTGGAGCAGAACAGCCTCCTCAAGTCTTGCCTGAATTTCTGACCCAAATTCCTAACAAATAATACATTTTTTCTTTAAGCCACTAAATTTCAGAATGATTGATTATGCAGCAATAACTGAAATAAATAGAAGAGCTGACTCTTTTGCTCTGTGGAGAGTGATCAGAATCTAGGAGTTTAAGAAGGGAAGCGGGGAAATCAGTAAGAGGTGATTGCGGTAGTTGAGGCAAATAGCCTGGAGTGGCTTGGAGGAGGTAAAAAGGAGTTAGATTATAAATATATTTTGGAAGTAGAGCCTATAGTATTTGCTCATGGATTAGACATGAGCTTTGAAAGAGAAGAATTGAGGCCTGAGTTATTGGTAAAAATGTGCTATCTTTTACTAAGATGGGAAAGACTAGGAAAAATAGTGTTTGGGGATATGGGGAGGAAGTACCAAGTATTCACATTTGAGCATGTTATAGTTTATATGGCTATTGGGGATCTGAATGAATATGTCAAGTAGGTAGTTGCACATAGGAGTCTTGTGATGAGAAGAAAGATCAGGGCTGGAGATATAACTTTAAAAGTTGTTGATGGAAAATGGAAGCAGCCTGAGGCATGAGCCCTGGGACATTCTTTATAGAGATTGTGAGGATAGGGAAGATCTAGCCCAGAATCCTGCTGAGTTTACTGATGGGAGAAATAACATGTGTTTTGGAAACAAAAAGAAGACAAATATATCTAGTAGAGAGTATGTGAGAGAGATGAGTGGTAGAAAATGAGTTTGTAGTGATCATGTAGGGGTTGGTGGGCCAGGATGTGAGTTTGTCTTTTATTCTAAATGCAACGGGAATCATCAGAAGGTTTTAAGTAGGGGAGTGACCTGATCCAACATATATTTTTGAATGTTTATTCTGTCAGTGCTTTATATGTACTTTCTACTTCACTACACAGAATATTAGAAAGTTTACTCAAGGACTGAGGTTTAACAACATTAACATTTTTTTGTTTAAGTTCAATCTGATGCAGGAAGTAAGAATAGAAGCATGGAGACCCAAGTAGAGGTACTGCATTAGGCCAGATGAGAGATGATGATGCCTTGGACTAGAGTGATAGCAGTACAAATTATGAATTGGATAAATTTAAGATAGATTCTGGAAGTAGAACTGGCATGATTTAATGATGAATTAGACATGATATTTGACTTGTATGCTGCCTGGGGTTTTCTTCTGAGCAACTGTTTAATGGGAATTCCATTTACTGAACTTGAGAAGACTTGGCATGGTTCAAAGGTCTGTTTTTGACATAGGATTTTGGGATACTTTCTTGGCATCCAAGTTGAAATGTCATATTGGCAGTTGGTGTGCCATGAAGAAGTCAAGGCTGGAGAAAAAAGAAAGTCATTTGCACATATGTGCCATAGAAAGCTAAAGGAAAACAAATGAAATTACTTGGGAGGAAAATGTAGGTTAGAAAGTGTAGATAAGGCCAGGACTGAGCACTGGGTTGCCCAGACTTGGAAGTGGAGCAGAGGAGGAGCCAGGAAGGATGGTATGCAGAGGAGTCTGCAAGGAGATAGGAGAACAGGTGCCCACTTCGCAGAAATCAAAGAGGCTTTCAAGAAGGGTGGCATGGTGAATGGTGTTAAATGCCGCTAAATAGTAAAGGTAATGTCTGAGGAGTAGCCTGAAGGTTTGGTTTGATAAGATGGTATCTCTGGTGGCTTGCCAAGAGCAGATTCAGTGGAGCAGTAAACACAGAGGCTTTATTAGGAGTGAGTTAATGAGAGACTAGGAGGTGAAGAAGTAGAGACATCTCCTTCAAGAAGTTTTGCTATGAAGTGGAATAAAAAAAAAAAAAAAAACCTAGGGTAGTAGCTGGAGGGGCATGGAGTCAAGGTATAGAACAGATGCCCCAAACCCAAGCCTTAAAAAAAGCAGTTAATATGATAGCAAACTTAGATTTTCTGTTTCCAAAGAATCTGGCCCTACAGGGGAAAAAAAGAGTAGATATCCAATATGTTTTTCTATATATTGTCATAGAGTCAATACTCTCAGTGCATAATCTTAGTTGAATCTACTTATAAACTTTTAACATGGTATGTACCACACTAATTCACAAACCTGTAAGTCTCTGTCTCTCTAGTTAAATTCTAAGGTCCCAGACAGTATTTTTCTAATTTTTTAATTCTCTAGAGACTAGTGCAGTGCTTTGCATTTTAGCAGTCATTCAATAAAATTGTTTATTGAGATCTAGCAATTTAACAATTTTTCAAAATGCAGTTCACTGATAGAGACATAGATAGGTACTTGTTTGCTTCTTCTGCAAGCTACCCTGACTGACATTGGTTCTAGTTCTTGTTTTCTCATTGATTACCCACTGGGAGAAATTCTATCCTTACAAGTCATAGAAGGCAAGGATTCTCCTGGGCTCAATTCAGGACAATTCATGAGTGAGTATGTAAATGTGTGTGTGTGTGTGTGTGTGTGTGTGTGTGTGTGTGTGTGTGTGTAGAGGGTGGGGGTGATGCGACCTCTGGAAGGTGATGCTATTTGGGCTAATTTTGATAATATTGCAGTACAATATATTTTACAATATATTATTTGCAAAATGCTTCATATGTATATTTTAGGCTTAAAACAATCATATGATAGATATAATTATTCCTAAAATACAGATGAAGAAACTGAGGCCCACTTGTCCAAGTTAATCCAAGTACTCTAAGTGGCAGAGGGACTCAACCCCAGGTCTCCAAGTCTGAATCTCCAAACTCAAATCCTCTGTTCCCCACTCTACACACAAACACACGCTTCAACTCCCACTGGATGGTGAATAGAGAGTTTAGGACTAAGATAAAAAGGGTTCAGAAAGAGATGATAGAAGATGAAAGAAAAGTAGTAATAGGGTCAATGAAGGCCGGTGTTAGAAACTGAGAATAAGACACATAGAGGGCAGTGTACAAGGATATGCTCAAAGTGGGGTCAGAATGAAAAAGTAAACCTGGTTCTAGGCTCCCATCCTTTATATGTATGTGTATATGTGTGGGGATGGGGGTGCCTTCACATACATGTATAAATGCTGTTTTTAACAGCCATTTACTAGGAATCTGAAAGGAGTATAAAATATAATTCATACCTTTAAAAAATATACTTACCAACTTGTTAGGAAAACAATGAAAATAGTAATTAGAATGCACAGTTCAGACAATCAGTGATCCAGGAGCTCAGCCTTTGGAGAGATGGGGATAAGGGTTGGAGAGAATCAGAGAAATAAGGAAAGGTTCAGAGACAAGGTGGCACCTAAGTCAGGCCTTGAAGGAGGGATAGGTACAGCCAAGAGAAGAAAATGTCAGATGAGAAACACGTGAGGGTTGAGTCGAATCAGAAGGAAGGTCTATTGGACAGTGAGCCTACTAGTGTGGCTACAGTGACATGTACATGGATGATTAGGCAGGGCAGGATAGCATCAGGTTGTCAGAAGCCAAGCTGAGGATTTAGACTGATGCCATTGGGAAAAAGGGGGGTCTTTAGGGATGTTTAATCAGAAATGATCGTAGGCTTTCAAAGCAGAGTTGTAGTCTCTGTGTGTATCTTCTACTTAATCATTAAAATAGAGGCTCTGTGTACATTTGTTTGTGTGTTACACTTTTTATTCTTACTGAGTTAGATTATATTTCTTTCCCAAGTTAAAAAGGATGGTTAAAACAACTTAGACCTTTGTTTTAAAATATAGATGTTGAAATTCTGAGTGGTTGAGATTCTAGAAAAGGGGCACCTAACTCTTGTTGACATCTGGGAGCACTTTATTATGCGGCTGAACTTCATGCAAGAAGATAATGATTAAAATGAGGAGCAAAGACCTGTGATGACATATTTTAATTTGGGGGTATGATTTAAATAGAAATGCTTCTACTCTTCTCATACCAAAAATAATTAGTGGATTAAATGACTAATCACCAGATGTAGGTAGGCAGATGCTAACTTATTTTTAGAATAGAAGCACAAGGCTGTATGAGAGTTGTTGAGACACATGTTCATAAATCCTATATTATGACATATAAGTAACCATTAGAGCAAACATTTTAATAAAATGTAAATATCTACATTTAAATAAAATATTCTATATCTGAATTATTTTTATGTAATATATGCCTAATAATGTTACACTTTTCTCTCTTATTCTTTCCTTGTTTCGTGTTTTATTGGCAAAACCTATTCTGGCATGTCTTAGCATTCTAACCTCAAGCTGGAGTCAGAATTTTTTTCCCTGAAAATGAAGAGCAGTGGTTTGGGCTAAAGGGCCTCATTTGTATGTGTATTACAATTTATAACATGTAAATTATTATAAACATTATAATAAAGCATTTAGGTCCCAACCTATAAAAAATAGTATCCCAAGTATTAATTTGCAGGGGAGTTGTTGAAACTTAGAACGTATTTTCCCATAGAAACAGTGAGATAAATAATGATTTAGTCCCTGGACTAATAATCTACGAATGTTATGTGATCTATGATGTTCAAATACTGTGCATTTGCAATGAAAAATATGAAAAAAAATGAAAGCAATACTTTTGCAGTTCTTTATAATTTAAAAAAGAGAAGGAAAAACTTTGGGTATTAAGTAATTTTTCGTGAATAAAATCTGCACTTAAAGCAGATTTTAGGGGTCAAGGATGAAAGTTCAACGGAAGTTGTGGAGCTCTGGAGCGCAGAGGGCAAGGGGTAGATGAGTGGGAATCCTCATCGCATCCAACCATAACGAGAGCCTCGGGCAACTGGAAAAACGTGGTCTCTTACGCGTACAGGGATCAAAATATGATATATATACATATGTGTGTGTGTATGTATATGTATACATGTAAAATCCCACGTTGCTAATCTGTTCGCAGACCACTGTCAACCCTCATAAACTCACCCTACAGAGCCGCGGTTGGGGTTGGGGGCAGCCGGGCTTGAGGGCAGCAGGGCTGTGAGCAGCAGGACCCAGCAGCCACGCTGCGGGAACTGCTAGCTGATTGGAAATGCCTTGTTCTTTTTGCAGAGACACGGAGACGTAAAACAAGCAAGCAGCAGCTTGTCTTTATTTAACATGTCGTTACTGTATTTTGTTCATCATAGATTTTTTACATTTTTATTTTTAAAATTTTTTATTTTAATATTGCATTAAGATTATTTTGATTTGTCTTTACCGAGGGTTTTTGGGAGGAGGGGACACTGGTGGGAAGCATTGAGGAAGGAAGCCACACAGGAACCCGAAGTTAAACTTTTTTTTCTTCTTTTCTTTCTCTCCCTCCTTTCCTCCCTATTATTTCTTCTCTCTCCTCTCTACCCGCTCCTCCCCGCCACCTACCTTTTTTAAAAAAAATTTACTTTTCTTACTTTGGGTCTCCAGCTCCATCAACTTTCCGTCGCTGTTACTGAAGGCTCTGCCAATGGCCAGGAGCCAACTGGTTTCTGAGGGCTGGGAGCTGGGGAGGGCAAAGTATTTCTGAGGGGGAGAGACCTAACCGATTGCACAGTATTTAAAAATACTTTAATTTTTGAAAACGTGGTTAAACTCTCTAAAATTTCAGAGCCTTGGGGACAAGTCTGGTTTGCCCAGCCCTAGCAACTGCTAGGCTTACGTATGTGATAAAGGCAGTTGGAGGAATAAGAAAAATTGATGAATTGGGTGGGGTTATGTACACAAAGAGTTTTTTTTAAAGACACGTAAATTTGAGAAAGATATTGCGTGGGGTGGAATTACATTGGCTGTGATTGGCAAAATCCAGAAAAAAAAATTGGAGGGAGTGTGTGGCGAGAAGAGAGATTTGGGGTTTGGGAGGCTGTTCTCGAGGGAAAAGAAGTTTAGAGGGAGCACAAGTTGATTTGGCCAGTTCTCCATCCTGGCCACCGAGTGGCGCTGTTGTTACAAGGCTGGCTGCTTTTCAGACTCGGGAGTGAAGGAGTTCAGGGATCCTAGAATAGAGATAGGAAGAGAATCTCAGAGGGTCTGCCACACAGTTTGTGGGTATCAGATATTTATAAGTTAGCTTTTTGTAAGTTATGTTTATTTGTATTTATGTATCCACAATATATGCATGTTTTAAGGTAATAGTAACTTGCAGGAGGCATTTTCAAACAGTACTTGAACTCTAATGCTTCTAGTAGAGTGAAGTGTGCTACACGTCGGCATGAAAAATACAGGTTTCCAAGTTAGACCGCTTGACTTTTAGGGCAAGAAATTTTAGGGCAATGTTAAAAAGGTTATGGGAGCATTTAATTTCACAGAAATTGACAAGTTGTACAAAGATACCATTATTCTTTAGTCAGCAGCCTGAACACTTCTATATTGAATTGTTCTGACTGTCTATCATCTGTGAGGCACTGCTAGAAAGAGAGGCATGGAGTTGAAAACTGACTGGAGGGCACTTACCTCCACTTCTGCTTTCAGGGATGCATGTTTCATATGAGTTAGGAAACCATTCTGAGTACTGAGAAACAAAATTCCCTTCCATGTACAAGGGAACAGTGTGCTGAGTTGATGGACACCCTGTGTGTCAGGGGAAAAAGTGCTCACATTACCTGGGTGCTCATTATATGGTGATGTGGTTAAAAGCACAGATCTTGGAATCAGTACCAGTGAGTTTAAATTCTGACACTAACACTCTTAAGAAACTTCGGACAAGTCCCAATTTTTCATCTAAAATTGGGGTAATATCTACATCACAAAATTTAAATGAGATAATGTATATGAAGTGCTTGTTTAGAAGAGATCAAAAAATGGTAGCTGGTAATGTCTAATAAAAGAAAGGAAGACCAAGAACAGGCATAGGAACTCTTTGGTATCAAAAAGGAAAATGGTCAAGTAGGTTTAAGTATGGACTTTGAAGCTGCTCTGTCTTGATTTAAATTTGGTTCCACCACTTCTTTCTTGTGTGGCCTTGAGCAAGTTATTTAATATTTATGACCACAAAATTGTTATGAGTAAATACAGGTAATATTATCGTCATTTTTTCCCCTACCAATAGCCAGAAGGCTTTGACTAAATATGTGACAAATTGCCTTACTATGGACCTGATTATGCTGTATTTACAAATCTATTCTTTATAAAAAGAACATTAAATCACTCTTTTTTAAAAAAAACAATCATGCTGTTATGTCGAAAGTGGAAAATTAGAATTTCTAACCAATGTACTGTTTACTTGAAACTAATAAAATAAAATTTTTAAAAAAGCAGAAAATTAGATATACAATTGGCATCCTCCATTTCAGTGGGCAACGAATTATCAGTTCAGTCATTTCTGGAATTTTCTCTGAATGCATTCAGATTCAATAAATTAAAACAAACAAGCAATCATACAAATGCAAATAATAACGGAGAAAATATCTGATCTGTAGAATTATAATTTTATTTTTTGTTTATACCGGAAATAGGGAGTCTTCCACATTCCCTGTATCAACACATTCCCAAGGATTCCTGTATAGTTTTAGACAAAGGATCCTTTTTAGGTATAGTGTTCAGTATAATTGCACTGATTCTCAAACTAAGCCACTCTGTCACGGGAACACCTTGCGTTAGATTTCTTTACCTGCCTATGAAATGTCTCTTTTAACCTGTCATTGCTTTCCAGTAGTTTTAGAATGTGGGCCTGCACATATGGAATCACTCAGCATTCTTCAGCCTTCTGTTGTTCACAGTTTTGATCCACAGGTTAAACTACTCTTTTGTAAGTGAACGCCAGGATGTGAGGAGAGCCTGAACGAGAGGCAGAATCTAGCATTACAGCCAGGAGCACAGAATTTAAGGCTAATTAATTGATAACTGGAGCATTTGATGTTTCTGAGCAGAAATTCCTAGGGCTCAAGAAATTGCCTTCTTAAATCAATAAGAAATTGTGAAATTTGGAAACATGGTCATCTTGCTCCACATACTTTTTCATTAACTCATTAGTTTTGAACCTTACTCTTTCTGGAAGGCAGTGGGAATAGAAGATAACAATGGAACTTACATCATCAACTTCACTGTGAAAATGAAGTACAAGTAACCAAATAGCACACTAACATGCAATAAAAGGATGTAAAGAAATACTAAACTGCATGTAAAGGTGCAAAGGAGACTGATACCTTGTGCTTGCAGTTCTGTGTTTTGTCAGCAGACAGCACTCTCAGCATGTAAAAGTTTCAAGTAAAAAAAAAAGTTTAAAATACTGCAACAAGTAGGAAGACATGTGATTTAAGAATCACACTCTGTAGCTCTTACTTGGATGGAAGATGATGTCGCATGCCTCCTGATTAATGAACTTGAGTTACTTACCTATTACTGGTTCATTCTAAATATAGTAACTAATTTAAATCTAGACCTAATAATTAATAAGGAATGAGACCAAACAGATTTTGTGCTTTTTTGTGCAAATACAATTATCAATGTCTCCTCATTAAATGAAATTTGGAAAATTTATTAGTCTTTGGGAGGCTTTCCTGTGTTCCTGTGACAGAGTGGCTTAGCTTGAGAAACAGCACAATTATACTGAATACTATACCTACAAAGGATCCTTTGTCTACAACTATATAGGAATTCTTAGGAATCTGTTGGTGCAGGGAAAGTGGAAGACTCCCTATTTCCAGGATAACCAAAAAATAAGTATTTTCTACTATTTGCTAATTTAGTAAACTTGGAAACGTTATTTAAATTTTCTAAGACTTGGTGCCCTCATGATAAAGGGATAATAATGGTGCCTACCCATTGTCATAGAGTTGGAAGATCAGCACAGCATCTGGCACAGAGCAAGCTGTTCTTATAAATTATTATTATTGTATTATTATTATCTCTATTGTATGCTTATCTAAAGCCTCACATCCCTGCCTCCCCCCCCCATTGGAAGTAGGCAGGAATATAAGAAAGTAAATAAATAATCAAAATATATGGATTTCATGTGAATGTGTTTTTAAGACTATTGTTCTTTTTCTATTTTCTTATTTTGAAAATTCTTAAACACACAAAAATGAACGTCCACATGGCCATCACCTAGTTTAGACAATTATCAACATTTTACCAATTTTTTTTTATTCCCAATATTATTTTTCTGGAATATTTTAAAGCAAGGAAATTATGTCCTTCTACCTATAAATACTTTAGTATGCATCTTTAACTATAGGATTGTTTTAAAAACATAATAACCATGCAAAATTAAAAATAAATTCTAAGGTCATCTAATACCAGATTTAAATTTCCGTATTTATCTCAGAAATCTCCTTTTACAATGCTTACCAGAGATTAACGCAGGGTAAATGGGGAAATGTTGGTCAAAGGTACATATATATAAATTCGGATATGTAGGATGAATAAATTCTGGAGTGCTAATGTATAGCACAATGACTATAGTTAACAATACTGTATTGTATACTTGAAATTTGCTAAGAGAATAGATCCTAATTCTCACACACAAAAAAGTTAACTATGTAAAGGGATAGATATGTTAATTAGTTAGATTGTGATAAACATTTCACAATGTATATATTATCAAAATGTTACCTTGTACTTTAAATATGTAAATTTTTACTTGTCCATTATACCGTAATAAAGCTGGGGGGGAAAGATGTCTATTTACAGTTGATTTGTTTAAATCAGGATTCAAACACACTGCACTTGTTGTGTCTCTTAAGATCATTGAATTCTCTCTTTTTTTGTACTATTGATTTGTTAGAGAAATCAGGTTCTTTGTCCTTTCTGATTTGGCTGTTTGCTTCCTTGTGGTGTTATTTAACTTCTCTGTCTTCTGTATTTTATATAATTTGATTTTAGATCTAGACACTTGATTAGATTCATACTCAATTTCTTTTTAGTCAAAAAATACATCACAGGTGGTGCTGTGCCCTTTCTGTTGTACCACATCAGGAGACACATAATGTCTTGACATCCCAAATTTAGTGGAGCTGAGATTGATCAATGGGCTCAGGTGGTGTCCACCTGAGCCTTCATTGCAAAGCTCCTTATCAGTTTTTTACCTAATGATTTTAGCATCTACCGATGATTGTTTTTACTTAGATCTATCATTGCATTAAAGATTGCTTATGTAAATAATAGTGAATTTCCCCTTTCTTTGCCACAAAAGGTAACACATAAAAGCATTTTGCTTTTTTTTCCCCTTAACAGTATATTTTGATGATCACTGCAAGTCATATATAGATTTTTTTTAAAGAGCTATACTCTATTGTGTGGATGTATATGGATTATTTTTAATGTTTTTTGACACAAACATCACATTTCTCATGTTATTATCTGTAAAATGCTTGTGATAATCTACATATTCTGGAAAGCTTATAATTAACCATGATTCCTAATAATCTTCTAAATTCAATAAAGACAGAATGTAAATTTTGGAAACGTGCAAACCCTCAATTAAACATTGTAGCTTGAATACACACCAATGAGAAAGAAAAAAAGGACTCCAAAAGTGTAGGGTGGGAGAAGTTAGCCTGGAATTATCAATAACATAATTTTACTGCTAATTAAAAAATGGCTACCATTTGTCTTAACACAGGTTCCCTGGAAACAGAGCCTCAAATGAAAGCTTATATGCTGACACTTAATTTTGAGGGGGAGGGGTCATGTGCAATCTCAGGGAAGTAGAAACGAGGGGAAAGGGGGAGTAAAGTAGAGAAAGAGAGAGCGAGCAAATAAATGGAGCATGTTTCTGAGCTGGCCTCAGCTCCACAACAAACATTGCTGGTTTCATACTGGAAGTGCTCTCCAGAGGACCGCCTGCATTTCTCTATCGTGTCACCTGGGCCTTGCAGGAAGTTGCTGGGGAAGGCAGAGCCTCTGTTGGCCCATTCAGGGTGGTAACCAGATATGAGGGGGTATCTCCTAGTCGTCAGCTTCTTGTGTGGGGCTCTTTGGTCTATGACAGCAGCAGGTATCAGCAGCAGTAACCCTGCTTCAAAACAATATCGTGGGCTTCCCCCACTAAGAAGCAGACCAGGCCTCTGAGGTAGGTTGGGCCAACCTGGAGAGGAACACAGACTGGGTCTAATTCACAATTAAAAATGAAATCATCTAAGTCTTCTGTCCTTATTCAGAAACCTTTGGTAACAAAAATTGTTTTAGAAACAGAGCTAGAAAACATCTTAAGAACTCATTTACTATTTTTCATTGACTTTAAACAAGACCATAAATTATTTTATTTTTGGAAATTCTGAAAGATCTTTCACAATTTCCCTCAGTAGCCCATTCAGGCTATTCTGTTTCAGTGACTTGTGACTTAGGTAAATTATACCCTAGGCCAATAATAATGCTAATCATTTAAAAAAAATTTAAAGTTATAATAATTAAAGAGTGATAATAAAAAACTGTCTCAAACCCAGTCTGGGATATAACTTTTGTATGATGAAATTAGCAATCTCCTTTTAGAAAGAAATGAGCATCTGATCAAATATAATCTAATAATGATAAATTCTAATGAAATTTAGAAATAGTCTGAGAATCTAACTTCTCTTACTCTCTGATGATTGTCAGTCAAAAGCTATTAATAGTCTTTAACCAAATATTCTTTTTTTGTATTAATGTAAGTAGTCACTTTTTTTTTTTTTTACTAACTATCTCTAATTTGGGTGAATCTTTTGAATTGCCCTGTTCTAGGTCTCTTTTCTTGTGGCTATTTTTAAATAAAAATTCAATACGTGCTCATAATTAAGTTATCTGAAAGGTTTTCTTTAACCTATTGTGAGTTTCAGATATCACATATGCATTAATATTATTGTGATAATAGACATGAGTCATCTTTTCCCTTAATGATAATGATTTTTTGTGGGGGGGGGATAGGGGGTGGATGTATCCCCACATTCTGTCTACTCAGATTAATACATTATAGTAGCAATAACAAACCTTAGGAGTCTATGAGAGAAAAAAAAGTTCTGTTCAAAGAATAAAGACTAGCTTAAGCTAGGTAGATACTTGACATGTCATTATATTAATATAGTAAACATTTATTACATTTATGTGGAAAGAAGGAAGCAGGGGAGAGGGAAGGAGAGAGGGAAAGAAGATACTCCATGCAAACTCCTCTTTCTCCACCATTGAGTAACAATTTTCTGTATAGTGAGAATAACATAGGTGCTCACTAAATAGTTTTTGAATCAGTGAATGAATGACTAGCCCTCTGGGACTATTGGATACACTATTGCTTGGAGGCTAAGAGATGTATCTTCAGCTTTCTTCCTGTTCTGTGGTGTCTGCCTACTAAGAGTTGGCTAGGTTGTAAATATATTTTAAAATCTGAAAAGCAAAATGTTCTCAGATGAGAGGCAGGAAGAAAATAGTTCTCAACATGTCCACTTTAGCACCAAGGAAGTTTAATAAATATCATTTACATGGATAAACAGTCAAAACATAAAAATGTATGTATACCAATAGAACTAACTTGTGGCTGAATTAAGAACCTTAATTGTGCCAAGTTTTATTCTATCCAATATTAGCCCTCCTGAGTTTAGTTGAGTACATATGAGTGCAGGCAACCGCCTTTCCAATGTTTGGTTTCTTGCACTGATGAGGAAAAATTGCTGAAGTCATGAGGCTGCTCCAGGCAGAACTCTCATGCGAGTCATATGAAAGCTCCGGCGTCTCTAACCTCTGGCAAAAAGAGAGTGAACAAGGACAGAAGAGACAGGGGGGAGAGGCTCAAGTGCGAGTTTTCTCCTTAAGCCTGGAAGATTATGGGTCAAGAGCTGTGTGCAAAGATTCTCCAGCCTGGATGCAGCTGCCATGGCTGTTGGGAGGGAAGCGATGCACACAGCTGTCAGAGGAGTGCGCCTGCGACGATGGAGTCTGCGATCGAGGTATCCGTATCCCAGGAGAGCATCTTTCTCTCTTGATAAAACAAGTAGTTCAGAGACTCCCTCTCTGTAGCAGGGTCTGAGTTTTCTGCGGTAGGTCTAAACCAATAAAAAGAAAATTCTATTAAAGTCACAGGGAATTTATGGCTGTTGTCATCGAACTTGGGGATTTGCTTGTAAACTAAGAGGGAAAAATAATCTTAAGCTTTGGGCTGCATGAAACTCTTGGCTTGTAGTTGAGAAAGGAGCTATGCTCTTGAAATCCCTGCAGTACGAAACTACAGAGCTGAGCCTCAAAAATCAAGCTGCAGTATTGGTATGCTATGGATTCAAAATTTCAATAATTAGCTCGTGGTTATTAGCAATGTTGTACCAGGAAATTGTTTCCTTAAAGATAAATGAAGGGGATGTGAAAAAAAAGTTTGAGTTAAGCAGAGAGAAATTGTAAACCATCCATCAGAGAAATTAAGGTTAACCTGAGTGTTAAAGTCATATTTTCAAATGAAGAAAGAATGTAATGTTTCAGCAATTGATACATTTCTGGGTGTTTTTAGAAATCTAACTTTCAGGAAAGGTGCCTTTTGGGGGTGTAGGAAGATTAGAAAACATTCAAAGAGTAAAAATTAGGCAAATAAAAAATAATTTATGTCGGCCACTGAGTCTTGACTTTGCATAAATTTTATTGCTGCACTTTCTTTTTTCTTTAGCTAACAGACCTAAAAGAAGCATCATGTTCCATGACTTCATTTCACCCCAGGGGACTTCAGGCTGTCCATGACCGGAAGTTCAAGAGTAAAAGGCCACGGAGTAACAGTGATTCTTTTCAGGAAGAGGATCTGAAGCAGGGTTTTCAGTGGGTGAGTGAGCAGCTGATGTTGATCAAGAAGAATTTAATGTGTGCTTGACTAGGGAGGCTGGCCCTATTTCGAGGGTGATTACTAAGCAGACCTTCCCAAGTACACTCTGGCAAATTTCTCTGGAAAAAAAAATCAACATTGAAAAAAGTGCTTTTTCTTTCTTTCCCATCTCTCACCCCTCCCCGTTCCCATTTAGCAGAGAAAGAGCCTCCCTTTTGGAGCAGCTTCATCTTACTTGAACTTGGAGAAACTGGGTGAAGGTTCTTATGCTACAGTTTACAAGGGGATTAGCAGGTGAGTGACTCATAGCTGGGAGAGACTTTAGAGATGAGGCTCCCCCACCCCACCCCATATGACATTGTAAAGCCAGATTACACATGGCAGAAGTTTAGGACTTGTGCAGGACACCAGAGTCAGTAGGGAGAGACACGATGATTTAAATAACCTTGAAAGAAAAACAAACTTCTTTACCCCAATTAAAAACAGCCCACTAAGATGTTTATTAGCTTTTCTTCTCTTTCATTTAATTTGAAGTGGACTTTCTTTACTACTGAACCCAAGAACAATTACTGCTCCTCACTTGGTTGGAAGTGTAGTTAGTTAGTAAGGTGTCTCTAAAGGGTTTTTCATGTCCCTTCCTAAAACACAATGGCAGAGGTTTGCAATGGCAGCCTTAAGTTTGCTCCTGCATTCTTCCACTTTGCCTTCGTAGAAGAAACTGAAATTGGTTTCTACAAATTATGATAAATGCAAAAAATGATTAATCCTAGGTTTTCTACACTTGCAAAATACACAAAATGTCTTGAGAATAAAAGTACTGCCAATCCGGAAGAAATGTGCCCATTTCGGCTAATAATAAATTTTGTTAAACATATATAAAAGATCCATGAATTCCACTGCTTTACAGTCAAGGTGGGAAAGTCAGAGTTCTGATTTCTTTATGTTATTACGATGTCAAAAAAATAATGGCTCAATAGTGATTAAATGATAGTTTAAAATTTTTGGTATAAATACTACATGACTAAATAGTTATCATTTATCATAGTTCTTATGTTATTTCTTTGTTAAAACAAGATTTAGGAGAAATATTATTTTAGACATAATTATGTAGAAACAGGATTTACTACGCTTCCACATACTATCTTAGGAACAGAGAATATAAAAGATTTCCTTCAAGGGACTCAGCCTAGTAATAAGATAAAAAATACATTAGAAATACCTGTCCAAGTACACAGGGATATATGTAAAAGTGTATTCAATGCAGCAAGATTTATAATAGAAAAAGTAAAAACCTGGCCACAAATATCCATTAATGGAAGACTGGCTAAATAATCACCATACCAAGAAAAAGTATGCAGCCATCTAAAGTATGAGATAGATTTACTAATAGAAAAAGACATCTAATATTTTAAGAGAACGGGAAAGCAAGTTATAGAACAATGTGCACCCTCTGATCTCATTTGGAAAAAAAACATTATGATATAGAGTATTTCAAATCAACAGCCCACAGTACTTTTTTGTTGTTGCTGTTAAATATTAGAGACATTACCCTTAAGTTAGAGGTAGAGCAAGAATGCCCATTATTATTTTTATTTAAAGATTATCACTAATGTTCTAGCCAATGCAATTGAGGAGAAAAAAAGAACAAATATCATTTTTGTGGATTATAAAATTTTTTACCTAAAAAACTAAAGAGAATCATCTAAAAAACAATTAAAAATTGTATGATAGAAGAATAAGGTGATCAGTTACAAAATAAAAATATATTTATCACAAGTTGTCTCATGTATTAACAATAACCATTTAATAGAAAATATAGTAGGGGAAGTTACTGTTACAATAGCAACAACAAAAATCATTAGCATCAACAAATGGGCAGAATTCATATAAAGATTTACTAAGGGATGTAAAAGACTTGAAGAAAGAGCAAGACAGGCGTTCATTTTATTTTTAGACAGGCATTCATTCAGTCTACTAATATTTATTAAGCACCCACTATGTGCCAGGCACTATTTTAGCCAATAAGGATTCATTGGAGGACAAGAGACAAAAAAATCCCTGCTCTTATGGAGTGTACATGGTAGTGGGGTGAAATAAGCAATAAATAAATTAGTAAAATACTGAGTTTGTCAAAGAGTGAAAAGTTCTTTGGAAAAGAATAAAACAAGGAAGAGGGATGTGGAGTGCCAGAGTGGGGTGGCGGGTTACCCTTTTAAATAGAGCGATGAGAGGAGGCCTAACTGAGAAGAGAACACTTGAACAGAGACTGTGACAAAGGAGAAGTGTGAGCTGTGTGTATGTGTAGTGGAAGAGAGCTTCAGGCAGAGGGAACAGCAAATAAGAAATCCCAGAGGCAGAAGCAGGCCTGGCCCTGGAAGGGGAAAGCGGAAGGAGATGAGGACGGGGAGGAGTTGCAGCTGCTGGTTGTAGTGGGGCAGTTGTATGTGGTCTTGTAGACCATTCCAGGGATTGTTGTAAGGATATTTGGATTAGAAAATCTAATTGTACAAAGATGTCAATCATTCTCTGATTTTTAGTCTTAATGTATTATAAATGTGTTAAAAAGCTACAATAATTAAAATGTTATAGTACACGTATAAGATAGATCAAAGAAGTGTTAGTTTAAAAAGTCCAGAAAAGTCGCAAATCCAAGTATTAATAAGGTCTAATATACAATCATGGTGGCACACCAGTCAAATCAGCAGAGACGAGAAGACAGTTCAATAAATGGAGCTGGGACAATTGTTAGCAATTTGAAAAAGGTAAATATACAATATAAATTCTCAGTAGATTAAAGAGTTAAATAGAAAAAGAATTTAAAAACTAGATGAATAGATAAGAGAATTCTGTGTAACCTTTGGGCTGGAAAGGTCTGTCTATATATAACACTTACATCAGAACCCAAAACGGAAGATTGGAAGTGTGCATGGTGCCCCATCTATCCAAATATGTTCTAGGGAGACCCAATTCTGACACACCTTAACAGAGGTTTCACTGAAACAGTTACCATTGTCAAACTGACACAGGGAACCCTAGAACAAAATCAAATGTGATCTTTTATTATAGATGCTCTCAGCATCTTTAAAATGTTAATGTATGCAGGACTATTGAAGAAAGAATGAGAACATTTTAAAAGTGTGAAGCATTTCCTAAACATACTTGACCAAAAAACCTTTCTGGAAGTATGGGGAGAATTTCACAGAGCTATGCTCTGAAGTAAGACATTTCAGAAAATACTAAATATCATAAATATTTTAAAGTTCAAAATTTCAAAGACATGGTAAGGCAAACAAAAAAATTGGTGAAAAGTATGTGTGAAACAATTTCAATAAAAAGGTGGGCAAATAAGCAAATCACAAAAAAGCAGAAAAGACCAATACGTTTATGAAAGTTCAGTTCCACCAGTAGTTAAAGAAAGATAAATTAAAATGTGATAGTTCCTTTTAACCTATACACAGGTCCCCCCAAAATGAAGATAAAAGCATGCTCCAAAAAACAATTATGGGAATTTATCAAAGAACACAGGAGCCTACTGAAAGAGTTCCCAAATGACAAAGCTGAAAAAAAAATGAGCAACAAAATAAATAAACTATTATAGTTTTGGGTTATAACCCAAAGTATAAAATATATATCTATGAGTTTATACTAATATAAATAAATGATTCAAAAAATTAATAAATGATAGAGAAGAGACAAATTTCTCATGTAGAATTCCAAATAATTTATGTAGATAACACACCCTCAAGGAAGTGGAGTGTAACTCCCCATTCCTTAAGTGTGAGCTATTCACAGTGATATTCTTCCTAAGTACAGTGTGGAAGTGGGGGGAGGATAATTACGGTGAAGAAGCCTGACAAACACTACCTCAGCTAAGTGATTAAGGCCAACATCAAAAGTCATAAATTATGATGATAGTACATACCCTTAATATGATGTGATGAAAATGGTACTTTACCTCCTCAAAACCCAAAGTCCCGGTCTACTCATAAGAGAGACATCAGAAAAAATTCCAGTAGAGAGGTATCCTACAAAATTCTTCACCAGTCCTCCCCAGACTTGTCAAGGTCCTCAAAACCAAAGAAAGGCTGGAAAACTGTCACAGCCAAGAGGAGCCTTAAAGAGACATGACAGCTAAATGTAATGTGGTATTCTGGATGGGATCCTGGCACAAATAAAGGACATGAGGTAAAAACGAAAGGAATGCTGGCAATCATATTACAATATATAAATATGTCAGATCAATGCATCATACACCTTTAACTTAGACAATGTTATATGTCTCTATATCAATTTTAAAAAGACTGAGATAAAATGATTGATTTCATAAATTTATACATTCCTACTGATATCCACTTCAAAAGAGATAAAAAGAGTAGTTACTGTAAGAAAATGTTTTGAAATAAAATTTTAAAAGCCATAATAAACTTATAAATGCTGTAAAAATAATAAAAAGAAAAGGTAATATACAACAGCAAATTAATTTTTTAAACTTAAAAATCATCCATAATCCATCACTTTAGCACAGCAATTGCACATGTGCATTTTGTTTTCCACATCCACACAGATTAAAGTTGACCCTCGAACAACATGGATCCACTTATACATGGATTTTTTTCAATTACTATAAATGTATTTTCCTTATGATTTTTTAAATATTTTCTTTTCTCCAGCTTAATTTATTGTAAGAATGCAGCGTGTAATACATATAACATGTAAAATACCTGTCCATCAACTGTTTATGTTGTTGGTAGGCTTCCATCAACAGCAGGCTACTCATGAAATTTTGAGGAAGTCAAAAGTTGTATGAGGATTTTTGGCTGTGCAGGGGGTTGGTGCCCCTAAGACCCACCTTGCTCAAGGTCAACTATACTTAAAGTTGCAAAAATGGTATGCTTGCTGTTTTGTATCCTGTTGTTCATTTGATCACAAATCTTTCCCTGTTTTTTTTTTTTTTTTTTTTTTTGCACATGTCTCTGGACTTGAACTTTTGTTATGAATGCAAAATATTCCATTGTATTGATATACTACAAATTTTTAAACTGTTCTGCTAGTTTTGGACATTTCAACTATTTCTATTTGTTTCTGTTATAACTAACATAGTAGAGGATATCTTTCATCCATTTGGAATTTTTTAAATTTTTATTAAATAAGTTTATCGAGAAAAATTCATGGGTATGGTCCTTTTATGGCTTTTCTTATCTATTATCATGTTATGTCCCCCCCAAATTTTACCAATTTATGATGCGACCCACAATAAACAACACAATTTTACTGCAAAAAAAACAAAAACAAAAACAAAAACAAAACTAAAGAATTCTAATAAATTGTGGGCTTTAGTTAGTAATAATGTATCAATATTGGTTCATTAATTGCAACAAATGTACGTACCATACTAATATAAGATGTTAACATAGGAGAAATTGGTTGTGAGGTATATGGGAACTCTATCATCTCAATTTTTCTGTAAATCTAAAACTGTGCTAAAAAATGAAATCAAAAAGTAAAAACAAAAAACAACTCTGCCCGGTGCTGGTGAAAGAGTACTGGAATCGCCACTTTCATGACTAGCTAGTGGTGTGGCCACTCTGTGGCACAGTTTAGAAATATGCATTAAAAACAATAAAAATGTGCACAGCATACTCTTTGGTTTAGCAACTGTACCTCTACCATTAGAAAATTATAGGGGCTGTGTGGAAAGATTGATCTACAAATATGATCATCACTGTATTTTTATACTTGTCAAAAGTTAGAAAACATTTAAAAGCATTTGGAAATGACTAAACACATTGCAGTATATTTATGTGATAAAATATTTTGTCGTCATTAAATGTCACATAATACAAGGATGAATAAGAGAAAAAGTTAGGTGGAGGAAAAACAGGTTACTAATAAATGCTATGATATGACATGAATCTCACTGTACTAAAATAATAGATTAATGCTTGCATTAAAATCTTCTCTGTTCTCTGGCACTTAACTTACATTAGCAAATGAAATAATGAATAAGTGGAGAATAGGAGGAGATGAAGAGAGATAATTGTGGGACTGGGCCTGGCTGTAGCACCTAGAAGGCCACAAAAATTTGGCTTTTATTCAGAGTGAAATGTGGAGATAGTGGTGTGTTTTAAGCAGCAAAGTGACTTATTTTGACTTTCACTTAAAAAGGATGTCCCAGGCTACTCTGTTAAGAGGAGACAGTAGGGGTACAAATGTACAAGCAGGGAGACCGTTCGGAGGTCACTACAATAATTCAGCTGAAAAATAAGGATGGCTCAAGTAAGTGTACAAAGAGAAATAAAAGGAACAACATATATCAAAATATTATGAGGATGGATTTGGTTGGTATGCGGGGAGTTCTCTGCTTTTCTGTATTCTCCAAATTTGTAATAATGAACAGATCTCATTTTGGTGAAGAGAAAAAAAGTTTTGAGATAGATATACACACACACACACACATACACACACACATATATATATACATACATACATATATATACACACTATCTATATCTATATCTAAGACTTTTAAAACTTTTTTTTTAATTGTAGATTAATATGCTGAAATATATTTTGAGGAAAAACTGCTTTTGTTAAGCTATCCTTAGTATAAAATGCTGCTTTGAATTATCTGAAAGTGTACACTTTCCCCCCATTCTTCTAGGATAAACAGACAACTAGTGGCTTTAAAAGTGATCAGCATGAATGAAGAGGAGGGAGTCCCATTTACAGCTATCCGGGAAGGTAAGAACAGTAAAATGGACCTAACAAATCTGTTTTAAGTCTTTGATTTGGAAAAAAATAATACACTGAGTCTATATATTTGGCATCTAGCTTTTGATATTTCTAGAAGAAATGTTATAATTGTAATTTCATTCTTCATATCAGTCTTCCAAGTTCATTTACACTATCATTTTATTATTTATTCTTGAAGAAATTAAGACTCAAAACTATTATATTAGTTGACCAAGACTATGAACTCAATGACTGTTTACTAAGTACCTTCAGTGTGTTTGGTCCCATGCTAAATGCTAAGGCTATATCTATATAACTCTGGAAAAAAGCCATATAAAAGATAAGATAAATAATGTAATCACACAAATTCTGAGTAAGCAGTTTGCTTGAAAACAATATATTTGTTTAAGTAGCATTTGAAAAGCTCTTTGGGAAGGCATGTGATTTTAGTGTTGTCCCTGTATTTTCTCTGTACCTTGAGCAGTACAGCAAGTGGGTGAGGAATCTGGTGTCAGATGGACTTGAGTTTGAATCTTAGATCTGCTGATTACTAGTGCAATGACTGAGGGTAGATTGCCTATTTAAGACTCAGTTTATTGCAGAAAGAGGATAATAATAGTATCTATTTCTTTGAGTTGTTATGAGGATTAAATGAGAATAGGTATTTAAAGCACTAATCACAGAATCCATTTTCAGAATTCTAGAAATGTTGACGATTATTATTCCATTCTTGTTCCTTTCCCTTAGTGATGTCTTGGTCACCATCGAGATAACCAATACTTTATAATATATAAAAATCAAGAAGCCAATATAGTGAAAAATAATTAAAAATGCAATTTATTAACCTTTTTATATGAGCCATTTGAAATAAAATGGTAATAGGATTGCTATTTATTTCATCAAAAACCCAAAGAAATGGTGATTCCTGGGCCTTACTTTCTCCCCAGTTAATGACTTCATCTTCCATTCTTCATGAGGACATCTTGTATGCAAAATATATTGTTGAGTGTTGTGATGGATGAGAAGAAAAAGCCTGATCTTTGCTCTATAGCATTTTCAAAAGTAACAGAGCAGATGGTTCCAGTTACAACCAGTGTTATAATGGAGGTAAAAAAACACATAAACTAAGATGAGAACCAGTTAGTGTCAGTGCGGCTAATGGAGTCAGTAGATTTTTGAATGGAGTTTGGAAGGATGGATTATGCAAACAGGCATGGAAAAAGCAATTCAGAAAATGAGTTCATAACTGAATTTGATGCCATTTTCAAAAGTCTTTTGGAGCCCCTGGGAATTGTGTTATTTTGAATTTAAGTAGAAAGGTCAAATTGCTATCAGGTTAGTCAGAGATTCAGCCTGATAGGATCAGGTGCCTTCTGGAGGAAAAGCATGGTTTTAAGTGGTTAATATAATGGAAGTTGCATTTACTAATGCACTTATTAGTGATCTCCATAAAGGAATGATCAGATTTAGAAAGAGATGTGAGATAGGTTAAGGAGTATTTCTAAACATAATAAAAGTCCCTAGGTCACCAGCATAGGGAGAGTCTCTAGGCCCAGTTTTGCACATTCGTCTGGTGTTTCCTTCATGCACTTGAGCTTATCCATTGCATCAAGCTTGCCTCGTTCAGATTTTGCCCACAGCCAAGTTTTTCAGATTGACATTTGACAAAACCTTTTGCTAGTTTTGCTAACAGATGGTTCTCAGCATGGTTCAGAAAAGCTGGATCTGTATTGTTCCTTATACTAAATGTTTCTTTTATTGCATATTTACTGAGGAATTGCCTCTCCATTGCAGGTGTTTGCAATTACATTTAATATTCAACTGTGGACTTTTTTGATTTGCTTTATGGACTTACCTTACTGAATGCTTTGCTTGTATAATATTAAAAACCAGAAAAGGATTTTTGACACATTGGAGGTTGTTAAAGCATCTAATTTCCAACAACGAATGTTTCTTTTTCCACCAGTGTAAAAGCTGAGAGCCCTTGTTAGAATGCCCTCTCCCCTCAATGAGATATGAGACCTCATTTGAAAACTTTGGCACCGTCCCATTTTTCCTGTAAGAATTTTAAGGATGTGAGACTAGGGAGACAGGAGGTTAAACGAGAAGGGCTGGAAAGCAAAATAAGAACAGCTGGAATTCATTAGTTAAAATCCAGGGTCACTAGCTAAAAAGGCAACTGAAAGCCACATGCAGAAATACTGAACGAGTAATGCAGATGTCTTTTAAAAGCCTTGAAGCAGGAATTACTTTCCCTGAACAGTTTGGCTGCACTGACTATACCAGCCAACGCTTTATTGAGTAGAGTTTTACTACATGTACAGTCTGTCGCCATGTAAGTGGAATACATGTGGCAGCTTATTAATCTGGTCATCGAAACACCGTTTGATCTTAACATGTAATGTTATGAAATTAGCGAAAGTATGAACAGCACTAAGGAAAACGTATCTTAATACCCGTGCCAGATAATTTTCATGTGTTACCTCTTTTAATCTTAACAACCTTTGAAGATAGATCTTCTTCTAATATGTAGCTATAATTCAAACCAAATCTCTCTGATTCAAAAGTCCATACGCTCTCTGTGCATTCATTCTACAAGCATTATTGAGCACCTCCATGACCAGGCACTCTGCGGACTCTAGGTACAGAGCAATACACACAATAGACATGCTGTCTACCCTCACGTTTTTATTAGTTAAAAAGATTAGCTACCTTCCTAGCAACTTAGAAAATCTGTCATAACTGACTCTAGAATTATATTTTAAATGTTTATTCTTACAAGGAGAAAACACTTTTATTTGAATAGGCTAATATTTTAAGTTTTTATATAAATGCACATTCCCTAGTTTTATTAAACTGTGTATCACTATTCTAATAATGTGCATTTAAAAAGTCTTTCTATAAAATTAGAAATGTTTGGGTTAAACCCAGGACATTTAGCCTGTTAGCAGCACTTGTTTAGGAAGCAGTCATATAACTAACCTTTTTTGAGGACTAGGCATATGACATAATCTTCCCTGTTTCCCCTCCCCACCCCCACCACCACATTATCATTTCTTTAAACTCTTACTTCAACTCTGGAAGGTAAAGTGTGTTGTTTCTGTTGTAGGGATGAAGGAATCTGAGCCTCAGAGAGGTTAGGTAACTTGTCTGAAATCTCAGACCTAGTGATAAGAGTTGTTAGGTAGCAAAATCTAATCTCTTCTATGCAAAATTCTTTCTACTTTACTACAATAAATTTAGAACTCCTTAACTCAAGGATTTCTCCTTTAACAACAGTAAAAATAAAAAAAATTCATTTTTATGATATATTTTGTATAAATGTTAAACAAATGCAGAAGAAACATTTTAAAGAAAATTATAATATTGTATATTTGTCAATTCTGATTCTATTGACTCTACAGCACTAGTAATTGCAGTGTTTAAATTAGAAACAATTTTAGCTGAGAATCCCTTAAGATTATTCTTTAGTAGAAAACATTACAAAGTAATTATTCCCAGTCTGTATATGAGAAAACTGAGCCAAAAATAGGCTAAGGAACCTCCCCAGGTCATACAGGGAGGTAGAGGATACTGGTTAGAACTACTGATTTTGGTTATCACAAAGTGATTGCAGCAGGCCAGATTGACAAGCAGGTCTCCATCAAATGCAATCAAATTACATTATGGACATGGCACATTTACCTCTGCGTAGTTACATTTTTATAAAACAAAATGATGTCAGGATGATGGTATACAATCAGGTTATAATTCCAAAGAAATCAGATAAAAACTACTTATCTAATATCTGTATTAATATTTATCTTGATGATTTCTTTTCTTGGAATGCATAACAGGACTCATTGACTTGATTTGTGACACGTAGGCCAGAGAAAATGAGATATCAGGAACTACAAACTCTTTTTAATTCAATGCCCAGTGGGGGGATGGGTTGAGAATTGGCTCTACATAAACTCATTATAACTCTCTGGTCTTCATTAATTCATAAGCACTTCCTGAGCACCACATGCCAGGCCTATGCTAGGTCTTGGAGAGGCTAAGACAGGGACAAGGACAATCCATGCCCTCAAGGAGCTCACAGCTTAGGTCTTTGACTACCAGACTCTCACTCTGTATAGCTGTGTCCTAGGACTTTAAGAGTCAGCCTTGTTCCTTCTGGTTACTATCATCTTTTACCTTTCCTTCTAACCTAAAGCAGAACAGAATAGAGTAATATCAAAACTATTACCCATTGGACTAGCAAAGCATCAATTTTCATAAAACTTCACTGAACCACAAACCTCAATGAAATGAAGAAAACTGAAAAATTAAATATTCTCATACCACTGCAAGAGGAAAATGATAATTTTTTAACTAAATTGTTAAGTATCTTATATGAGAATCAAATAAAATTCTATGTAACGTTCAATCAGTTGGTCATACTAAATACATTTTTGGACATTTATAATAAAGAAAGAAATACTTTGCATTTTTACAACAAGCTTAATAACTTAAAGAAAATTAAAAATGTTCTTTAGAATTAGCACGACCATATAGAGCCAAAGAGTAACTTAGCTTATTTGCACCTATAGAAATTCCTTCTTTACTTATTAACACCAATAGAAATGCCTTCCTTCTGTTCATGTAATTGTTCCCTTCCTTTTCTCATAAAAACCCTTCACTCCCTCATTTGAACACTATTTGGATTCCTGTCTGAATCAGTGCTCCCTCATGCTTCCTGTTAGATTTCAAATAAATGCTTGTTGCGTCTCACTTTGGCCATTTATTTTTAGGTTAACAGATCCAGGCCACTTCCATCTTTGGTGCCTCCATCTTTCAGCCATAGGTCATTTTTCCTGATCTTTGAGATTATATTGTTTTCTTCCTTGGATTTTCTCTTTGGTTTTTCTGGGTGTTCTCATGATCGTACCAAGGTAATATGTGCAGCATTCTTACAATACCTGGCATGTGATAAATACTCAGTGAGTGTTAGCTATTATCATCATCATCATTATCATTATCATTATAAAGGTATTTTGGAAGCACTCAAAGAAATTCCATTGTAATTCTATTTGTCTGAAGCTCTAAGGACTCTCCAATTTATCTTTGCATCTTTTATTTGAAGAGAAACAAAAAAAAGTAGACTTAGAATACGTGAATTATAAAAACAATAATTTTACAGGAATCAGAATGCTCTGATTTTAAGATCTTTCCTTTCTCTGTTGGCTTTTGCATCCCTCAGCTGATTATCCTGTAGAACACACCACATCCTGCTGTGAAGTTTATGAGGCAGCCTTGAAATTATAAGAAAGATCTTTCCTTCCTGGGTTTAAGATCCACACATGTGAGGCTGCAGGCATTTTAGATACCTCTGATGAATGGACCAAACAATAAACCGAAACCATGAGATAAATGCTTTAAACATCATCTACTTTTTCATGTAAATTCCCCACTATTAGTCATCAAAAGTCACAGGTTCCATATAAGTATTTCAGTATTTCTGCAGTGCTAAAAAAGCAGTAGTAGACATGGCCATAACATACACAACATTTATAATCTAATGAGGAAGACAACTAAGAGAAACAACAAATAAAAGCATCTTCATCAGAAACATACTACACCAACAAATTATAGGTATAGAAATGATACTAGGCTATTAGTGACCACTAATTTGATAGTAAATATTTATTAATTGTTTATAATATATCAGACGTTGTTCTAGACACTAAAGATATAGCAATAAGCAAAAAGACAAACGTACTTTCTCTTAATGGAGTTTATATTCTTAAGGGTAGAGACAGATAATAAACAGATATATATAATACGTCAGGGGTAATAAGTGCTATATGTCAGGGGTGATAAGTTCTATGAAGAAGAACAAAGCAGGGCAGATGGATAGAGGATCACTGGGGTGGGCCAGGGGTAAGAGCTGCTATTTCATCAAGAGAGGTCAGGGAAGCCAAGACTTTAATGTGTATCATTTGAGCAGAGAGCTGAGATAAGAAAGTTGCAGGCAGAGGCAAAGGCAAGTGTAAGTTCCAGGGAGGAAATGTGTTTGAAAGTGTCCAAGGAAGAGCAAGGAGGCTAATACAAATAGAGCCAAGTGAGCAAAGATGGGAGTGTGAGTTGATGAGGGCAGTACAGGGAGGTGATACAGGCTGGGAAGGCCATAGTAAGTCATTTGGATTTTATTCTTAGTGCAATGAGAGACCGCTGGAAGGTTTGGAACCAGGAGAGAGACAAGCCCTGACTTCCCTTTGAGAAGGATTACTGTGGCTGGCTGCTCTGTGAGAAGAGACTGTAGGAAGAAAGGAAGGAAGCAAGGAGATGAGTTAGAAGGTATTGCATTAATTCAGCCAAGATATGATGATAGCTTGGCCCAGAATGTTAGCAGAGGAGGTGGCAAGAAGGGAAGGATTCTGGACATGTTTTGATGGTACTGCCAACAGATTTGCTGATGGATTGGAGGAAGTTGTGAGAAAAAAAGTTGAGAGGAGTCGCCATTTACTAGAACGATGAATCCTCATCAAATGGATTAATCATTTAAAAAGGTTTCTGCAATGAAATTGTGATTAAAGGTAAAACTAATAACACAAATATAAGTGAACAACAGAGAATTGGCAAAACTGACACTTTCCCTACTCCTATAAAACAGAAATTATGAAGAAAACGATATGAAATAAAAATTTATACCCACTATTGTCAGCAATGAGCCTCATCCTAAGTGGATATTGTTCCTTGAGCTCTTTAGCAAGTGATAGTATGTAGCCATTATAAATAATATATCATGCTGCCACGATTTTAAAAATAAACATCAGGAGTTTTAGTAATATCATAGTTAAGTAAAATTATATTTTGTATTAAAAATAAATTTAAACATCTTTACAATATTCTTAGCAGTTTCAGCTTTATCATATCCTTTTAAAATCTAATTTTAGTGTACTTTTTTGTAGCATGTGTGTGTGTGTCTATGTAGAGAGAGAGAAAATGAACATAATTTACAAATAAAAATACATATAAAATACAAGCATTTTTAACTGATGATCAGAAGTCATTGTAAATATAGAAGGTGCTGAAAATTCTAGCATAAGAAAACAAAAATTTTAAGAGATTAATTTGGGAATGAGAGTTTACTGGGGCTCAAGATAAAGGGGAGAGGCAAGTACCTGGTGGTAGGGATATTAATTCTAATTTGTAACTGTGTAATGCTTGACATTTGCCAGGAATCCACGCATGGGATCTGATTCCAACCTCATGTCAACCCTGTGAAATCAAAGGTGTTATCTCTTTTTCATAGGGAGCGAATTGAGACTTGGGTTGAGATACTCTCTCGAGTTCACTTAGATAGAAAGTGACAGGACCAGGATTCACATTAGGGCTTCTGGCTCTACAGTCAGCTCTCTGTTAAGACACTCAATAAATATATTTGAAAAATTAAGTGCTTACTCTTGCTCGAGCATTGTCCTAGGTGGTGTGGCGGCATCCGAATGAGAGGGAAAGTCACTCCCACTATTTGCATGTAGCCTTCAGTCTGGGACTAAGGACATTAAACAGATGCCTGTGAAACTGTTTACTACATTTACCAAGCAATGTACTTATAAAAGTGAAATAATAAATTTAACTCATAAGGATTCGGGGGGGGGGGGAAATAACATTAGTCATTAGAGCAAAGTAGGGTTAACGGGTAGAATAGGGCTCCTTGGATGGTAAGAAGTTCCCAGCTCAAACTAACTTAAGTAAAGGAGAAAATTTACTGGCTCACAGTTCTGTTAACTACCAGCTACTAGTACCGGCTAACAGGGCACAGATGATGTCACTAGGAATCCATGCCTCTCCTGCTTTTCTCTGCCTTAGTTTTGTTCCTGGGCATTGGCCATCTGGCCAGAGAAGCTCCTTGCTAAATTCTACAAGCCTGGCCCTCACAGTGGAAAAGGAAGCACTTTTTTCTTAATGACACCAGCAAAGTTAGGGTCTCCCAGGCATGGGTTTTGTGCCTGTCTCTGAACCAATCTCTGTGGCTGGTGCTGTTCTCTGATTAGACAGGCCTGGGTCACATGCCCAGTCTTGGCTAGGGGTGGGGCCAGCTTCACCTGAATAGCATGGACTTAGTATGGAGAGGGTTTCCTCAAAGATAAATAGAGGTATCCCCACTAGAAGGGAGAATGGCTGCCAGGAGGGCAAAACAACAGAGGATCACTACAACCACATAAAATAAAGAAGGAAGTAATTTTGTTCCAAAATTTGAAGGGAGTATTTGAGTTTGTTTTTAATTTTACAAAATTCCAAAAGAGAGTTGGTGCAGAAGGTTCGTGATGTACAAATTATCAAAATTATACTGAAAATTATACTTAATTTTTCCTTTCCTTTAAGTCTTAAAGACACTCTTTATGCAGTGATGCCCTGTGCTAAGACTCATCATCTCCTTATGGTGCCTTTTCTGGTCTCCACTCTCCTGGTCTTCTTACTCTGGAGTCCCCAAAGACAGTCTTTTAAACTATCTCCCAGCCACTCCTGGCCTTTGTGGAGACTTCTCCCCTTTAAGGCTGCTTTTACTGACCTAATAATAATCTACTATTGAAGATGTAAGAGACAGTCCTCAGCTCTACCTACTCTCACTTCCCTAGATTCCCCAAGTTTGGCCCTGTCCTCTTTTCAAGTTCGTGTTTTCTCTTTTCCACAGAGGTTTGCAATTCTTCCTTTAAGATATACCCCCTACTCCCTATTACGCTTCAACAATCCTTCATTGCATGCTCTTTATCCCTGCCTTCTACCAATCACATCCATGGACCCTGCTGACCCCCTGTGGGACTTTGAATTTTAGAGAATGGTCATGTGCTGCAAAGTCCTGCTCTAGGAGGCAGAACACTCCATTTTCTGCTCCTCCTACGGCCTTTATCTCTCTGGTCCTCCTCTCCTATAACTCTGAAGCGGAGATGATAAGATTCCCAGAGGAAAGCGTTTGCAAAGTGCTCTGAGTGCTTTGATGAAATTGATTGGGTAAATGGAAACATGTTTTTTGCAACTGCCCTCATCTATAAGAAAAATAAGTTATGCAAATACAATGACTTGCCATATAACAAATAAAGATCCTTTGTAATTTTGAATATTATTTCACAAGAGATTTTTTTCCAGCAGTAAAAAACCAGAATGCTTGATTTTAAATGTTTAAAAATAAGTAATGTTTGATACTTTTAAAGCAGTGTACTTTTACTATAAATGATCGAATTAACGTTTTAATTTTTCTAGCTTCTCTTTTGAAGGGTTTTAAACATGCCAATATTGTGCTGCTGCATGACATAATCCACACCAAAGAGACGCTGACGTTTGTTTTTGAATACATGGTGAGTTGCCCCAGTATTTCACAAAGCATGAGGAAAAGCCTGGTACTTGTGTAATAAATCTGTTAATATTTTATGGCATGATAAAACTTTCATTACAATGTGGAAAGTGCCATGGAAATTTTCATTATTGTGATTAACAGAGCCTATTGTTTTTATGCTTATTCTTTAGTCCTGCTTTTTTTACCCACTATCTTTGCTGTCTTTTCTGCCCTCACAAGCAATAATAAATAAGCACTTTGAGTTTGCCTCCTAAATAAAACTTTTATACTTTCTAAAATCTATTTTTAATCACTATCTGAGCAGAACTCAACATTTTTATCATTGATAATGAAGATGTAAATCACGTTTTAAAAAATTGTATTCAAGTTCACCAAAGAAAAACTCATTTTTGTATTTTCGAAAGGAAAAATGATTCACATGTTAGCAGATATAAATCATAAAGTATGTGTACTTGGCTTGCCTTCAAGGAAAGTGAAAAATCTCTGTGTCATTGTGTTTAGTGACAGTCATTTTATACTGAGCATCTCTTTGTGCTGAGAAACAAGCTACCTTTTAAGAGTTAGAAAGACATACTGAGTTTGACTTAAACAGTAGGGTCTCAGAAAACCTGGTTATGTGCCTTTTGTACCTATTCTCAAAAATCCTGAACTTCATAATACCTGTGACAGTCACGTCTATGGTCTGCTTTAGGACACTGTTCAAGCACCACTAACATCAGTTTCTCCACCATTTCGTGTAGCACACAGACCTGGCCCAGTACATGTCTCGGCACCCAGGAGGGCTTCATCCTCACAACGTCAGGGTGAGTACTTTGAGAGTCAGGGCTCTCCTCTGGCTTGTCCACAGCAGGAAATTTTTTAAACAGGCTGCCATTACAAAGGCGAGTCCCAGGACACTAAATGAGAAGATGGCCATCATTAATATTCTAGAGATAAGTTAAAAAAAAAAAGGATTGCCCTGAAGATATAAAGCAATGTTTAACCATTTTCTGGGCGGCCTAACCTTGTCAGTCATTGCCATCATGTAAATGTCTTTTCAAAAGTATAAACCAATTAGAAAGAATTGCATTAAAAGGAAAAAAGTGAAGCTAGGCCATCGTAAAATAAATACTTCCTTCGTGGCAGACTACTGTGGTCTGCAATAAAGTTTGTGTCGTACAGTTCTCCACTAGAATTAGCAAACTAACTACATTTGTTAGATCTTAATCAGTTACCTTTTTGCCTGTTCTGTCAGGTCCTATCATATATGGGACCAACTTCCATTTTTCCAGTCATTATAACAGAAATCATAACAAACTCTTAATTAGCTATAATCCTACATCTGTTATAAAGTTTAGAAATCATTTGTATTTCATACTTTTTACTCCCTTAGGTTTTATTGACACCAATTAATCAATTGGCCCTTAACCATATGAGGTTTGTATATCATGTACTCATTTGTTTAACTAATACTTATGTATTTATTTATTCATTCAAGAAATATTTATTGAATACTTAGTACTATATTAAGTTTTGAGGTTTCACTAATGCATAAGTTGTGTTTTTTATTTCCAATGTGCTTAAAGCCCAGTAAAATATATGGACTTAAATAGTCAGTGAGAAGCAAAGTAATAAAGGTCATGATAATAGGAATATTATGCAAACGCATAATAAGGGGCCTAATCCACTCTTAGAGGCAAGGGGGAAAGGTCTAAGGACAGAGGGTTGAGGAGAGTAAAGGAATTTTAAAATAGCTATTGGAGAATGGGATAGAGAACTAACTAAGGAAACTGAATGGGTCTACTAGTATATTAAAGACTCTGGTGAAGATGAGAACTATTAAATTATCTGCATAATCATGGGATTTTTTTTTAATGACAGTACTTAGCAATTTGAATTGAGGAGCAGAGAAAGTAGACAGCTGGATTAATTTAGAGTTAGGGTTTTGCCAGATATGTGAGAGGAAAAGAGAGTTGGGCAAGAGAATTGAGGAAATTGTCAAGAGAGGTTAAAATGATGATCAGCGGCTTCTAAACTGGGTCTAATCTGAGGAAAGGAAGTGAAGATAGGCAAGTTGCTGATAGCTAGGGAGAGAGCAGAAGAGTCAATGCTGATTAAATAGAAGAACAGTTGAAGAAAGAATAACTGAAAAAAGATGATTTTGAGGCTTATGTGACTCTTACATCCCAGATACTGTTCTAAATGCTTAGAAGGACAAAAAGACATAGAAGACATAATTCCTGTCCTCAGGCACTTGTATATAAATCAAGATAAAAGAAATATACACCAGTATTATTACAGGACATTTGTGAATAATGCCAGGTAAGAAATAAGATCTAGTATTGTAGATGTGCAAAGAAGTAAAATATATCTTTTCATTTTAAGAGGCTTCATTAAGCCAGAACTTTAAAAATGCATTGTATTTCAAGAGGCTGGAATAAGGGAAGATGTTACAGGAAGAAGGAATATTTTCAAACAAGGTACAGAGCAGGGAAGTAGAGGATATGTTCAAGGAAGAGGATCCCAGGGTCCTGGATTTTTAGGGTTAGAGGGCCCACAGTGGTTTTCAGCCTTCAGGTTCTGACCCATTACTAGATTATGAAATCAATTTGGTAATTAGCAACCAACATTTTGAAAAATGAAATGGAATGGGTGAAAAGAAAATAAAAAATATTAGGGTGCATTACACTTAGTAAGAGTAAGTATTATTTTGTGCAACATTTGTTCCAGTTGATACTGTACTTATATCTATGTACGTATATGACTACTGGGCACTCATATATTACTTACTGTCATTGCAGTAAAAAAAAAAAAAAAAAAAAAAAAAACTTTAAAAACATCGGGCTGGTCTAACTTCTTCATTTCGCAGAATTAGAATCCAAGGTTTGAGGACAAACATTTTGCCTGCAGGTATAGAACCAGCTTCTGCCATTGTTAAATATGATTTTTGGTTAAGATTCTTTTCCACTAGTGCCATACTGCATTTCTCATCCCGTTGGCCTGGAATATAGAATATATTTGTGGAATGGGTTACATAAGTCTGGAAAAATAGATTGGGTAGGAGTCTTACTTTCCAAGATGTGGACTTTATTCCTTAGACAGTAGAGTCATTAGAGGGATTCGAATTGAGAGAGAATGACATGATCGGAAGGAAATGTGTGTAACTGTGGTCTGTGGGTTGGCTTGAAGAGAGGAAAAAGGAGTCAGGGATTCCTTTTAGGAGTTTGATGTGGCCTAGTCCAGTGCTTCTCAAAGTGCAATGAGCAGACAAATGACCTGGGGTTCTGACTTAGTAAGTGTGGGGTGAGGCCTGAGCTTCTGCTTCTAACACGATCCAAGGTGCTAGATGCTGCTGACTGAGGACGAAACTTTGAGTAGCAAAGATCTAGGTAAGAAGTAATAAAGCAAAAAAAGAAAGAAGAGGAGGAGGAGGAGAAGAGAAGGAGAAGGAGGAGGAGGAGGAGGAGGAGGAGCAGCAGCAGCAGAAGGAGAAGGAGAAGGAGAAGGGGGAGAAGAAGGAGAAGAAGTAATAAGGACTAAATAATGGTAGTGAAGGTAAAAATGGAAAAGGATGTGAAAAATGGAAACAAGGAAGAGTTCATCCAGGACATGGTGACTAAGTAGGCATGAGGAGGAGAAGGATGAGGCTGAGTTTGATTGACCAGGTGAATTATAGCTCTATTAATAGAGATAGGAGAAGTTGGTTTGGAGAGGAATAGGAGGAGTTCTATTTTAGACATGAAGAGGTCATAGTTGGGATAATCAAAGGGAAGTGAGCAGCAGGCAGCTGAAGAGGAGACTGGTGCTCAGAAGGGAGGTATGAGCTGGAGATGCAGATTTGAGGGTAATCCACCCACGGAGTTTATAGTCAAAAACAAGGGAGTGGATCGCTGAAAGCACATCCAAATCTGCGAAGGGGGAAGGACTGGTGACAGAAGTTTTGCTTTTAGAGAATGAGAAAAAGAACAGAACAGCAAGGGACAAAGGAAAGCAGCTTTTAGGAATGCAGAGGATTCAGAAAAATGCATGTTCGTGTAAGTCAAGGGAAGAGACACTTCCAAGGAGGGTATGGTTGAGAGCGTCACAAACACCAGGAATACAGCTGAAAATCATACTTGACTGCAAGGTCTTTGTGCATTTGTGAGGAACACACACAAAAAATAGAGGGCTGTATTAGAGGCATCTGGAGGCAGAAAGGAAGAAGTTATCCAATCAAAGCTGGTGGGAGTAGGGATGAGTTCTCCATAGTAGAGGCAGCAGTGAAAATGCTGGGATGCCAGAGAAGACATGGTATATTCCAAGAACTAAAGATAATTCAGTAAGGGTGGAGTTTAGAATTAACAGAGTTGGAGATGGTTAGAGATCAGACTTGAGAGGTAGGTAGGAGCCAGAGCATGGAGGGTTCAGCTATGTCATCCTATTCCATATAAGGTACCACTAAATGGTTTTAAACAAGGAAGTGATAAATTTAGATATTCTTCTTGTAAAGCTCACTTTGATGACACTGTGGTGAATAGATTGGAAAAGGGGCAGTACTTTTGGGGGAAATGTTATGGTTCCCCTGATGCCACTCTCTTCTTGTTTTTTTCTACTCCCAGTCCATACTCCCATCTCCTAAATGCTGGTGTCTGTTAGGGTTCCAGCTTTGGCAGTGAGGCTAATCAGGACAACAGCGGTGCAGATGTGAGATGATGGTGGAGGAAAGTGGACATATTTGTCATCAATTATTTAGCCAGAATTAACAAGAGATAGAAGATTCAGCAATAATTTCTCTAGCTTTTAGTATTTAGATGAATAATGGTACCATTCACTGAGATAGAGAAACGAAGGGGGAAAGTAGATTTTAGAGAGATATAATGAACTAAGTTTTGGACATTCTGAGTTTGTGGTGATTAGGAAATGTCTAACTGAACTTCAGACTATGTGAGTCTAAAGCTCAGGAAAGAGATCTGAGTTAGAGATAAATATTTTGAAATCTTCAGAATACAGTTAATTGAGGCAATCAGTGGGTAAGATGGCTAAGGAAGAGTGTGTAGAGATAAGAGAAGAAGGTCTAGGATGGAGCCCTATAAAAAGAATAGTAGTAAGAGAGGTAGGAGAAAAATTAAAAGATTGTGGTACCAACAGGAGAGAGCTTCAGGAAGGAAGACATGGTCAACAATGCCCAATGCTGCAAAGAGAAGGAACGAGTGGTAGCCATTGAATTTCTATAGCAAAAGGCATCGGTGACCATGAATGATGTGACCATTGCAGAAGCCATTTTATATGGGCATGGTTTTCACATTTGAGAGAACAAACAGTTGCATATGATGGCAAGATCCACTGTGTTACCACAGGAGTGAGAGTCTGAAGTTGATTGGAAAAGCAGGTCACTGGAGTTCGTTCACATGGGCATGGATATAAAGGAAACAACAGCTGTGATCCAGGTGCCCAAGTCTCGAGAGAATGATGGAGAGTGGTGGGGAGTTGTGTGGATGATAGTGAAAAGAGGAGTAGAGGGAGGTGTAGCTGGATGGCAAGAAAGTCCAAGCAACAGGGACTTACGGGCGGAGAAGTAATGGCTTTGAAGTGGTATTGGTGAGTCAGGAGGTAGCTGACCCCACCTTGCAGTGATCAAAGGTATGAGTTGTAGAAGAACTAGGATCCACTTGAGAATGCTGTAGGAAAGCAGCGAACCCAAGGTACCATTTAAGGAAAGGAGCCAGAAGGAAATTCATCAGAGGTTGGGTGTAGGGAGTTTTTAAGCCAGCATTGAGGAGTGAAGAGTAAACAGTGGGAAGGTTTGGGAGAAGAAAGAACGATGGATGGTGGGTTAAATGAGAGGAAGCACAGAGCAGTATGGAGATGAGCATATGGGAGGGAAAAGAAATCGTCAGAGAGGCTTATATTTTGAGTAGTGACCATAGAAGATAGGATGGGAATCATAGTGAGGTTCGCTTGGGTTGCATTTCTAATAGAACAAGCTCCAGGGATTCCCTGATGAGTGGAAGGGCTCAAGTCACTGCAGGAGTTGGCTGACTGATGGGATTGTGTTTTGAGGGATTCTTAGCCCAGATGGCACTAGCCCAAAAGATTTACATTTTGTTCCCAAGAGCCTCATTGTGTTGGAAACAGGACCAACCCCTAGGGTATGGGAAACCTCTCTGGAAAGAGTCACCCACGGTTTGGCTCAATGTTGACTGAGAAAACACCATCAGGTTGAGTATTACTGGTGAAGCTTCAGCAGTGTGGAAGGAAGAATCCAGGCTGTAAGAGATTAAAGAGTGAGTGGGTAGATTAAAGAGTTAGCACACACTGCAGTTTTGAGAAGCGTGGCTGTGAAATACCATACCTTCACACTGCATTGCTTTACCACTTACAAATGCTCGTAGACAGATGTGGAGCCAGGGAGGGAAGGGACCCAGAGCAAGAAGGTGAGAGGCAAGTGTTACTAATTAGTGAGAACAGTCTATCCTTGGACCTGACAGGCATTTTAGGCTGGCCCACTGAGAAGCTCTGTCTCTGACTCAGCCAGCTGACTCTTTTTCCCTGTCTTTTTTCCAACTTCTCAGGATGGTATAGTAGAATCAGGCAGGTCTGAATTTGAGACCTGTTCTTGACACTGCAGACATATTTTCAAAGTTTCCTTGAGCGCTATTTTTCTTATCTGTAGATTGAGGACAAGCATATCTTTTTCATAGGGTTGATTTGAGGATTACGATAGGTGCTAGACATTCAATAAATGTTATTTTTCCTTCCTTCCTTCCTTCCTTCCTTCCTTCCTTCCTTCCTTCCTTCCTTCCTTCCTTCCTTCCTTCCTTCCTTCCTTCCTTCTGGCTCTCTCCTTTACGGGTCACTATCTTTCTGTCTTCTGTCCCTCACCTTTCTCCATTTCCATCTTTCCTTAGTAATTTCCCATTGAAAAACATATACTATGGCACCTTGTGTTTTTGCCCAGAATTTAAGTTGGTTCTGTATATTGTCTATGAACATTTATATTTATATAATCAATTGGAAGGCTTAAATGTTGGCATAGGAATTTTGTTCCCTTTTAGCTTAGGGATTTGATGAATGGAAAAATGAATAGTGTGTGTGTGTTTAAAGCACCAAGAAGAAAAAGCATTGGGAAGACTCATAGTGTCAGTGAACAACTGAAAAAGGAGCATCAAGAAATTTTTAGCATTATAGCTTGTGAACCTGATGTGGGTCCTGCATGGAACCTGCATGGCCACAGCTGTGCTATGGTAGGTAAATTCCCCATGCTGCTCATTACCTTGGCTCCAATGTCACCAAGTCATTGCTGGGTCAGTACAGGTTCTAGCATCTCTGAAGTTCCTAGTTTCCAAGATGTGATGGGAAAAAAGAATGGATTGATCTGCACAGCTCTCTATCTGCTATTTTGCCTGTGTCCCCAGCAATGCTGGGGCTGGCCCTTTCTATTCTAAACTGCCGGAACATGTTCTCATTTGGCATATGTCTTTGTAAACACTAATGTTGGTGTTTGAATTCTCACTTGCCAGTGGCACTGGAAAATAGCGAAAGACACTTGGAAAACTAAGCATTGCCTTTTTTTCCCCTTAAACTTCTATGTTGGTGGGAACTTAATAATGACTTTGGTTTCTGTGTCTCATAACCACATGCGACATCTTAAAATTTAGGGCCAAAATGTGTTTTTCCTATTGTTTTATCCCCCCTTTCTTCTTTTCTTTACTATTTATTCCTTATTCTCTCTTTCTCTCTCTCTCTCTCTTTTGGGGGGTTGGGGAGTAGAAAGGTCTAATTTCTTTTGGTCTCCCTTCCCTCTTAATCTATACTGTATATTTCCCTTGTTTTCAACTTTGAACCTAAGACTTTAGAAATAGATTTTAAAAGATAATTGTTTTTTTATTACCTCATACAATCGAAGGATATATTTCCCAGTCTTGTCTCCTTGTGTTTGTGTTTTTAAAAGAGTTTTATATCAGAAAGCTTGGAAAACTTAAGCAGTTGTAAACCTTAGAATATCATTTCCAGGTCAACTTTGATCTTATATGCCAAGTTCATCAGGGAAAAAAAATTTAAATCTCTCACATCTAAATCAATAACTAGTGTTCCAAGGGAAACTTCAAAGTTTCACTTTAGATATTTAAGGAAGGGTAATTCCTTCAATATCAAAGAAATGAAATGTCAGGAAAATCCAGAATCCCTTTGTTTAGGACAAGGTCTATTTATTTTTTATTTGACTTTCTTTGTCCGTTTTTCCCCCTCTTAATATAAAATCTTCACTTTTTTTTTTTTTTTGTCTCTCAAGAGACACTTTTACTATATTCTTTCAGATGACTGTTTTTGATTTAGAGAAGAAATCAACACATAGTGACTCAAATCTGCTTAGATAAGGTGTTCATTCCTTCCAGCTTTTCATGTTTCAACTTTTGCGGGGCCTGGCGTACATCCACCACCAACACGTTCTTCACAGGGACCTGAAGCCTCAGAACTTACTCATCAGTCACCTGGGAGAGCTCAAACTGGCTGATTTTGGTAAGCCGCCCCTCGAGTCTCCTTCTGGGCTGTGAACAATGGTGCTTTTGTGTGCACGTGTTTAAAGCATTGATGAAGCCTGGCCTTTGAAAAAGAGAGGCCTGGGGAATGTGATGCTTTATGAGGGTATCAGATAACCCTCTGGGTAGTGTAAGACAAGAAACAGGGAGAGATTGGTAGCTTTTTAGAATTCCAACAAGCCCCAGTCTAATCGGATTCTAAAACTTGGGCACCTCTCCTAGCCCAATGCCATTTCTGACATAGAGACATTTGTAGAGTGAACTGGACTTGGTGGGTTTCCCTAAATCTAGGTGGATATACAAATTCTTTCAGAATAGATCAAGATTACCCAGAATGGCAGGATAAAGCACTTAACCTCAGATTGTAGGATGGATTCATGCTAGAATGGAGACTCCAGGATATCTGTTCCTGCTCACCTATGTATTTACATAGGTGTGACTGTATGGGTACTAAAGGCTTTTATCTCATCAAAGTGATGTAGATTTCCCCTGAGTATTACTGTAGCTTTTCATTTTAGCACTTATCACAGTTTATAATTACACACACACACACACACACACACACACACACACACACACACACACACATTTATGTGATGATATTTTTTCTCCTCCACTAGACCTAAGCATTATAAGGTCAGCCTGGGTCCATTTTTGCTTTTCATTGGATCCCTAGTGCCTGGTACCACCGTAAGTGCTCAATAAATGTTTGTTTTAAAGCTGGTTCCATGTGAGTTGAGGAAACACTCTTCTCGGTTTGGTAGATGTCAGATAATTGTACTATAGCTGCAGTACTTTATTCTGTGATAGTAGCTTACATCTGGGCATGTAAGCATTTAACAGACGTTCATTTATCAATTCAGACTCATCTATTAAAGTTTTCTTTTTTCCAGCTCTGGATCATGGGATCCCGTGAGATAAGTAGCTGGCTGACAAAAGTACCCTCATTTTGTAGAGGAGCACTTGAAATGTCCTACCAAACTAATTGGGATTAGCAATCTCCACCCTTTATCTAACTGGGGACTCCTGGACAGCAAAAATAGAGGGTGGACACATAAGTTGTGAACTGGGTTCCATTGTTTTACCAAAGACCCAAAATTACAGAAGTGTAAACATACTAGAAGCTTTCTCTCACATAACTCTCTGAGCTAAGCAGTTAGAACTCTTCAGATGCCCCCTGGTAATTTGGCACACGTTTCTTCTGTCCTGTGGTCCCACCATCCCTGGGGTATTTGCTCCAACTGCATATTTCAGCATGGCTGTGACCCCCTTCTCATTACAGCCTGGAGGAAGGAGAAAAGGGAAGAACACTTAACCCCTCCATTATGTGCATGATCTGGAAATTCACATATCACTTCTGTTTGTATCAAATAGGGAAGAATTTAGTCACCTAATTATACTTAGCTGCCAGGAAGGCCACATCTAGCTGCAAAGTAGGCCAAAATTTGAGAAATTCACTTGCTGAAGAAGTACACAAGGATCAAGGTAGTGGAGTAGCTCTATGAGAAGCACCTAGAGTTTGTGTATCATTTTTAAAGTATTGTTTACTCAGCCAGTTATACGGTCCTTATAGAATGTGTTATTGTGGTTCTCCAGGAAGTCCTGAGACAGTGAGTTCTGTGCTTCTCTCCTTCGGTCAGGTCTTGCTCGGGCCAAGTCCATTCCCAGCCAGACTTACTCCTCAGAAGTTGTGACTCTTTGGTACCGCCCTCCTGATGCCTTGCTGGGAGCCACTGAATATTCCTCTGAACTGGACATATGGTAAGAGCTAGAGCCAAAAAAAAAATGAAGCAAATGTGAATCATCCTACCCTTGAGGGTTACTTTATTATATGTGTCACATTCTTTAAAATTTAACATTTATTATTATTATTATTATTATTATTTATATATATATAAAATATATATATATATATATATATATATATATATATATATATATATATATATATATATATATATACACACCACAGCTTCTTTATCCCATCATCTATTGTAGGAAACTTCGGTTGCTTCCATGTTCTGGCCGTTGTGAATAATGCTGCTATGAACTATATATGTCACATTTTTAATAATAATCCTAATGACAATCACATTTGTCTACAGAAACATAAAGTGCTTTCAAATATATATCTCATTTGATTTCTCCAATCATTCTGAAAGTTTTTACAGTTAAAGAAACCGAGACTTGGAGAAGTCTTGCCCAGACATCTGCATCCTGAACTCTTTCTATCATGCCTCTTCTCCTAGCTCTTCTCTTCATTCTCTTTATCTTTTCTTCTTGTTTTCAGAGAAACACACATACACTCCCAAACCACAGATACACACACACACGCACACACACGCTCATACTTATGCACTCGTCTGCACATGCACGCTCACACATGCCCAAACACAGTTAAGAGCTTGGTGAATAAAAACAGTATAAAAACCAAGATTCAGGAGGCCTGATTTTTATACCACTTCTATTTATAATCAGTTACTCTGGATTATGTTATCTTGAAAAAGTCATATATCCTCTTTGTGTCTATGTTTTTTAATTTTTAAAGTGAGGGTAATAAACTCTCCCTGTGAGGGGTTAAATGAGACTGTAATGCAAGTATAAGAACCAGATAGATGCTGTCAAGTAAAACCACATTGTTAAGGAGGCTCTTGGATTAATGGGATGCAGTGATGAGTGTGGGATTTCAGGCACTCATCATTCATAGAGCAGCAGCATTGTTATCTAGATCTTATTCCTAAAATATCCCAGTCATTTGGGGGCCACAGTTAGATGTGTGGTGACTTTGCAATCATAGCCACTTCCTCAAAGGTAACAAAATATATGAACATCTTTCAAGACCTTAGAAGGTCATCTATAAACAGAAGGCTCTGTTTTTAAAAAAATCAATATAGGTTAAAAAAAAAACTTAAACAGAATTCTAACAGACTAAACTAAACTTTTGGATTTCCCAAACAATTGAGAAATGTTGCAAATTTTCCTCCAGCGTATCTGGAGTCATTGATTTTCCAACACCTGGGGCCATTCTGGAAGTATCACCTGTCAGTCAAAACCCTCCTGACACTGTCAGCTCTCATTGCTGTGCGCTGTCGCTTCAGAGCCCTTCAATGGGCTCTGGCTTTCTCAGCTTTTAATGATCACCTCTAGTTGTGCTTCACAGACACCGAAACTTATACTCATCACTTTTAAACTTTGTTTCATTATAGAACATTTAAAACAGTCAAGAATATGTATAACATATATGTGTGTGTGTGTGTATACATATACATATATATACATATACATATACATATACATATACATATACATATACATATACATATACATATACATATACATATACATATACATATACATATACGGGATTCTCAACCAAGGTCAGTGTTGCTTCCCAGGAAGTTTGACAGTGGCTGGAGACATTTTTTTATTTTCACAGCTGGGTGGGTGGTGCTACTGGCATCTAGTGGGTAGAGGCCAAGGATGTTGCTAAACATCCTATAATGCGCAGAGCAGCCCCCCTCCAAACAAATATTTATCTAGTCCAAAATGTCAATAATGTCAAGATTGAGAAACCTGATGTAGATTAAGAAACATAATAAAGTGAGCTCTACAAACCCACTACTCAATGTAACAACTAGAACATAAAAACCAATATTGTCACATCTACTTGTGTCCCTTTCTCATTAACCTGCCCCTCACCACAGGGACTTCTACACTAAATTTTTTCTCTTGCATCATTCTCCTACTCCTTTTAAAAATATTTTAACATTTTAAAATATATTCTTAAAAAGATTGTTTTGTTCTACTTGCTTTTGTATTTTTTATAAAAATAGTATTATATTGTTTTTAGTCTTCTGTGACTTTTTTTTCACTTAATATGGTTCTGAGATTCATCCGCATTGATCTGTGTAACTATCCGTTACTTCCTGTTGATAAACATTTTATTTAGTTTGGTTTTTTGTCTTGTTTGTCTTCACTACTATGAATATACTTAGTATTAATGCTTAAGGATTTCTCTAGGGTACTTACTTAGGAGTACATATGCTGTGTCACAGGGTTTGTGAATGTTCAACTTCATAAAACAGTGACAAATTTTTACCAAAGTGGTTGTAATAATTTATTCACCAACAGTGTATTATAATCCCTTATCTACATATGTACCACTTTTTAAATAACAGATTTCTTAATTTTTGCTAATCAAGTGGGTAGAATGGTATCATGTTGTGATCTAAATTTGCATTTTTCTAATTACTACTAACATTGGACATCTTTTCATGGATTATTTGCTGTGTGTTTTTTCTCTTCTATGAAATACCTGTTTATTTTTTAAATTATTTTCTTTTGGTTTCTCAGTCTCTGTCTCTCCCTCTCTTTCTTTTCCTCCCTCCCTTTCTGTATTGATTTATAGGAGTACTTATATTCTGGAAACTAATCTTTTATCAGTTGTATGTGTTGCAAGTAGCCTCCCAGTTCATGGCTTATGTTTTAAACAAAAGTTCTTAATTTTAATATTGCTGATCTTATCAGTCTTTTCTTTTATGGTTAGCTCTTTTGTTTCTTGTTTATAAAATCTTTCCCTTACTGAGATCAGAATGATATTGTTCAATACATTCTTTTAAAAGTTTTAAAGTTTTTCTTTTCACTTTAACTCTTTAATACAATGGAAATTGACTTTTGTATTTGCTAACCAAAGGTCTCATCCCAATTTCTTCAGCAATCTGCTATGGCAATCTCCCGTAGATCAAGTTTCCATAAATGCGTTGTTCTATTTCTGTGCTCTCTATCCTTTTCCACTGGGGTCAATTTATCTGTCCCTGTACCAAGGTCCCACTTTATTCATTTCTATAGCTTTATAGTAATACTTAATATTTGGTATGACAAGTCTCTCCACTTATTCTTCCTTAGTAGTACATTGGCTATTTTTCTCCTCTGATTTTCCGTATAAATTTTAGATTTAGTGTTTCAAGTTTCATGAAAAATCCTAGTGAGATTTTCATTCGAGTTTTATTCAAATCACAGAACACTATAAGAATAATGAACACTTTTGTAATATTGTGTTCCAAATTTTAAACATAGTATATCTCTCCATCTTTTGAGTTTTTCTTTAATGCCTTTTAGTAAAGTTTTAGAATTTTCTCTCTAAGGTCTTACATAACTAGAGCAAAGGTCTTTGTATGTCTATTTCTGTTTATTGTTTCGTATGGTTCTTGCAAATGGTATCTTTTTTTTTTCCATCTGCGTTTAGTTGTTTTTGACAGTGATATGCTAGTTTTCCATGGAATTTCATTTGTGGGATTTTTTTGGAGGCCTTGAATGAGGTGGGTTATCTCAAAGAGAATTTGCATTTAATTCTGCTAGGTGCATTAATCAAGAAATTTATTATTGTATCTTATATACATGTTGGTCTAAAACCCAGATCTTGATTTCTTAATACCATTCCCTGCTAAAAAGAACTAGGATTTTTTAAAGAAATGGCTGATTCTAAGACTAGAGCAGAGAAAGTACAAAACAGGTCAGGAACTTTTTAGGCCGGAACATTTTTTTGACAAAGTAATCAAAAAATGATGAGAATATGTCAAAAGGACACTGGAAGCAGCTTGAAGAGACTCCCACTAGCCAGAGGTGGTAATATTTGAGCATCCATATAAATAGGGTAATGGATAATAACCCATTGAATAAAATAAGACTATATAAATCTGTATTAAAGATAGCTACATGGTGGATGTTAAGAAAGGAAGCTCCTTATAGTAGAATGCCAACTAATAATTGGAGAAAAGGTGATAGAGTTAGAAAATCACTTTTTTTGTAATACTATAGTAATTGGTTCAAACAAGTATCATCAATGCTAAACTAGAGGAGAAAATTCGATGAGGAATAAGGTATTTACATAGTCTCAAAGTACCTCTCTACAAATTACTTATTAATTACAAAAAGAAAAATAGTAATTTTGTAGAAGAAAAACTTAGCAGATACTACCTTAACCAAGTAATTAGAGTTAATATTATCAATAATAGGACTCTCTGACATGTGTACCTCCTAATATGATGCACTGAAAAGGCTATAATATCACTTAAATTTTCTTGCAAAAAAAGCATAACCTGAGTCAAATCATGAGGACACATCAGATAAACTCAGTTTGAGAGACATTCTACAGTGTAACTAGCCTTCACTCTTTAAAACGGTTGTAAGGGAGGAAAATTTTTTCCCTATCTCCTTAGGTTCAGTGGATGGGCCTGCAAAGTAAACTGACAAAACACACACACACACACACACACACACACACACACACACACACACACACACACACAATAAAAACAGATTAACAGGAGAAAAGCATACAAATTTGACTTGATATAAATATTATGTGGCATGGGGGAGGTGGCTCCCTAGAAAGAAGAGAAACCCTCCAAAGAAGTGGTTAGGCTTAGAAGCTTTTATACCATTCTGACAAAGGACAATGCATTTGTAGAAGTGACAAGACAAAAGAAAGGGGCTTCTGGACTTTTCAAGGGCCATAAATTGTGGGGAAGTAAATCTGTGGGGGACCCTAATAGTAGATAAGGGTTACTAAGCAAGGTTTTTTTGATGTCGATTCTTTCTGGTGCCATCTCTGTCTCTGGTGATAGGGTTGTTCTCCCCTCTTGGTATGGAAAGCGGGGAAAGGATGAGGAGACATCTTCCCAAGGGGAATTTATGCCCTGCTCTCAGGCAGAATGGGGGAGGCAGAGAGCTCATCCTGTTTAGCTTTTTCTCGATGGCCTTCAGCTCAAAATAATCTTTACGTCAGAGTGGCATATTTTGGGGTGGCATTTTCTGTTTACCTACAGGGTCAAGGTTTTAAAATGCAAATAAAGACTGAGGAACTGTTCCAGATTAAAGGAAACTAAGAGACATGCCAGCTAAACACAATGCATGGTCCTAGATGGGATCCTGGGGTAAAGGGAGCTCAAGAACACCACTGGGATAAGAGGTGAAATTTAAATATGGACTATGAATTAGATAGTGGTATTGGAGCAACGTTGAATTTGATAATGCACTGCACTGTTGTTTTTGATTTTGATAATTGTGCTGTTATGTAAGAGAGTGCTTTTGTTCTTAGACAATATATATGGAAATTTTTAGGGGTGAAGATTCATGGCATCATCAACTTATTCTCCACTGCTTCAGAAGAAATAGATGATATGATAGGCAGACAGACAGATAGATATCAGGTGTTTACACTGAGATCCCCCTTCTATTTTTTTTTTCTTTGCAGAGTGATTAGAGGGCAAGTGAGGAGTAGGGAGATTTCCAATTGACAAAGGAAGAAAAGGAAAAAAAAAATTCCTATTTTGCTAGGCCATGCAACTTCATAGGGTTCAAAATGAATGCCTTTTAGGAGACCAATGACAGTGGGTGAGCATTAGAGCCTTTGTCTTAAAGAAACTAATTATGGCACAGTGGTGTAAGAGCCTCTTATTCACAATGAGCCCTGGTAGCAGCAGGGTCAGTGGGAGGCCCAGAACAAATGGTTAGATTATGGAAAAGCTGTAAGTAGGGCATATTGGTTATTTCCAGCACTTACAACCAGTGTTCTTTAATCCCTCATCATCTTTTATTCTCTCTTTGCTACCCTTTCAGACCTTAAAAGATTCCATTAGTAACTTCAGTGAGAAAAACTCAATGTTTTAATATTACACTGTTATGTTTTTGTTTTTACTTTTTTATATTGTGTTTAAATTTATATAACATAAAATTTACCATTTCAACCATTTCAAATGTACAATTTAGTGGCACTAAGTACATTCATATTGTTGTGCAGCCATCACCAATATCCATTTACAGAACATATTATCATCCCAAACTGAAATTCTGTATCCATTAAACAATACTCCCTATCATTCCCTCCCCACAGACCCTGGCAATCACCAATCTAATTTTTTCTGTCTCTAGGATTCCACTCTTCTAAGTACCTCAGAAACTGGAATCATACAATATTTGACTTTCCATATCTAGTTTATTTCATTTGCTATAATGTTTTTGAGGTTCATCCATGTTGTGGCAAACTGGGTTTTGAAGAAGGATTTATTTGGTACACAAAGTCCTCTTCAAAAATGACTTCAGGCAGCTGCAACTTTTAGGGCTACAGAAAGTTGTTTCTGCCTGGGAGATTGCAGATATTTTGCTGCAAACTTCCAAATATAAAGAGTGGCCCAGGGAAAAGCAAATGGAAATGTCATATAACTGCCACATACAGTATTACGTCGTTCTGAACTAACTTCAACAGTTAAAAATGAAATACTGATTCATTTCTCCCAACAACAGTTTTATATGCTCCTTGTACCTCCGAAAACCTGAAACTCCTAAGATGGTTTATTTCCCCAGTGATTGCCTAAGGAATCTGAGGAATCTTTTTCTCTCTTATGGAAGAATTTGTTCATGCTCAGAATAGAGAAAAGGTTAGGAAGAGAGCCAGAAAAAGCAGAAAACATGTAAGCTGTTTCCTCTAACTTGACTGAAGAACCGCAGTTGGAGCAATGAAATGGCCCACTGCATCTCTCCTTTCTGGAAGGATTCACTGTTTGATGTCATCAGGTCTTTTCTTCCCTGTGTGTGAAGTTCCCCTTCATCTACATGGGCTGCCTCAAGGGTATCTCTAAAGAGCAGAAATCCTCTGAGAAGCCTAAAGATATGTAGGGTAAGAAAAGCCATAGGAAAAAAGATTTAAGAACAAAACAGGAATAAAAGGAAATAGGAAACTGGTTCCCTATCTGGACCTGAATGTTCAGAATATTTAAAATGTTTGCTTAAGGCTAGTCTTGGATGGGCAAAATAGATGATAGCCACATGACTTGTTTAAGAAGCAGATAAAAAATATAAAAGCCATATGACTTGTTTATGAAGTAAATAAAACATAAAATGGTTCCAAGGAACAAACAACAAAAATATAAAGATGAACTGTGCAGTTTTTAAAGGACAGTACTTATAACTAGAAAACCCCTTCATCTTTCAAACCTGAGGTGAATAGACTTACTTTCTTACTGAAACATTGATATTTGTGGTACTTATAGATATTCCAGGTACTAAACTATAATTGATTTAGGAATTTCATTTGTCTTATAAGTGATGTAAGTACATTCATGTATGCAGGTGGGTTATATACATATAATCTTAGACTCTAGATTAGTTTGGCGAGAAAGGCTTTAACCCTTCCTTAAGTGAAGCTTAAAGAGAAAGACTCAAGAAAATGCCTATATGGTGCCAACCATACGCAAATGGAGAATTTCAACCAAATATTAGCATTTTATTCCATAACACAAACATCTTCTATTACTTTGTAGTGCTTGCACAATGGCCTTAATGTCCAGCTTTCTTCAGTATATTTTACAGAATTTTGTACACCATCCTAGTGGAGTAGAAGAGGAAGGACACTAAGAAATTGTGCAACAAAAGGACTTCTTTCTTGGTTCCCTATAGCCACAAGTATGAAAAGACATGAAAAGGCAACTAGCTTTTTATAAGCAATGAAAGCTTTTTGAGGGAAGGGGTGGAAAGTGGACTACAGGATTTAAACCTAGTAATGATTATGGTTTTGAACCTTGTTTAAAATGTCCTCAGGCCTCTTGGTGGTTTGTGAGACCCTGAAGTGTCTGGAAGGTGTTAGAGTCCTAGATAGAGGGTTGGTTCAAGTCTTCAAAACCCAGTACATTTTCATTTCTGTTTTATATCAGTTAATAAACAATTACAAATATGTTAATACACACATCCATATGCATATGTATAGCATATGTATATTTATATTTTCACTTCAAAATGAAATAATTTAAGACCTTTCGAATACATACATACAGAGAAAGTGTGAGAAACGGTGGGTGGAGACCATTTGATGGTGTTCACTGACTCAGTTTCTGAGTTGGTTTATCTCGCAGTTAACCATTGCTAGCAACCAGGATGATTTTTAACCATTTGACATTTTTCCCATTACTTTTATTCTCTTCCATATATTGTTTATTTTATACTTTTTATATCTGTTGCTTTAAAGATAAGATGCAAAAAGAACATACATGTTTAACAAACTAATGAGAAACTTTAAAAAGACAATAATTCTAAAAATTTACCTCAAGATACTATTCAACTTATAGTCTTAAGTTACATTTGTCTGATCAAGCCTCATATCACACATCAAGTTGTCACTTGTACATGAAAAATCAGTAAAAAGTAAATATGGTAGCTAGTGTATCCAAACTGGCTCTTTTTAAATTGCAGATAAAAACAACCTGTTATTTGAGGGTAAAAAAATGCTTGTAAAACTCAGTCTGATATCTTTTATTTATATATATACAAAATTCTAAGAATAAGCCTGTTGATTATTTTAAATGCAAACCAAATATTGGCTCATGAAAATAGTTTTTGTCTCTTTTGATGTGAGATACAGTTAAATTTCAATTTTTTAAAAAATACATAATCTTTCCCCAAACCAGACTCAAGATAAAAATTATTCTTAAACTCGTTTACCAAGAAATCTGTTTTCCTTTATACAATTTTAAGTAAATTAAATAGCATGTACCTACAGTCAGATGGAAAAAGTAAAAATATATCATATGTAATAAATACATATGAATAATAGTAAAGATTATATTTAAAATGAATCTTTAATAATATGATGATCTATAATTAAATATTTTACTTAAATATCCTTATTTATCATGTCACAAAAAATGTCAAGATGATTAAAGGAGTTTGCACAATTATGTGTTATGGTGAAAA
>CM053503.1:144724025-144771139 GCA_028627145.1 Eidolon dupreanum
GATACCATGGATAAACACAGACATCAAAGTGTCTGAGTCAAATGGGGAATGTGAAAAGTTTTAGGAGTACCTAAACCAATTTTTTTCACTTAATGTTCCACTTTTTGCATGTACAAGTATGACATGATAAAATAATCTGTCTAATTAAATATATAACAGCCCTTTCAGTAAGTATAAAAGAAACATTCTGATTATGTCATAGTTTAACTTGCAGGTATTTTGTTTCTTAATAGCACATACAATAATAGCATCTTAGAGTCAGTGAAAGAAAGCATTCAATTTAGAGATTTAGTACCTTCCCTGCTTCTCATAAAATGAATAGTTAATGAGCTTGAATGGGGCAAAATGTTATCTATACTGCATTTCTAAATGCTGGCTGCATTCCATTTTAACAAAAAGCTAAGATCTATTCTTATTTTTGGTTGAGAAAGGGACTTTTTTTGTCCAAGACTTAATAGCATGTGGCCTCTATTTAACTATCCCAAATATTTCTTGGGAGAAGAAATGCTATTAATTTGGTTTTGCACGTATGTTTTCCTTGAAAGTGTTGAGTCGACTCTTGTTTCCTTTGCTAGGGGTGCAGGCTGCATCTTTATTGAAATGTTCCAGGGTCAACCTTTGTTTCCTGGGGTTTCCAGCATCCTTGAACAGCTGGAGAGGATCTGGGAGGTAAGAGAAGAATTCCTCTTGGGAAGAAGAAATATCTGCATTTCAAACTTTGAACCCGATTTGCCTTAGAAATGAGTGACGCAGTCCATCTGTTTTGAGCTATTAAGACATGTATTAAGATTGTGGAAACTGTGGTATTTGTCACAGGTATAATAAGCACCTTGGGAATGAGTGGTCAGGAAACCCCCTTTGTCCTGTAGAAGCCCAAGAATCCATCTGCTTTCTTTTATTATTGTCTCAGTCTCCCGGGACAATTTCTGCCATTAATACTTAAGCACATTTTTCTGCCCTGCCACCCCCAGCTCTAATTCTACCATATATTTGGCCCTAGGTCTTTGTCAACTGAAGACAAGACACTAAATTTTCATAGAACCCCAATAAAAACAAAGGCTTACCATGTTAGTGTGAGAGAAGTACAGTATTTATCATGCTCCTCCAAAACCAAATTTCTAAGATGTCGATGTGCTTTTGTGTGTGTTGTTCCATTTCGTTCTTTATTATTTATCCCTGCCTCATTTGCACCATGATGGACTTCATTTTCATGTCCCTTGTAGCCTGTATGCTACAAATTTGTTAGTCATCTGTATATTTCTCTAATTTCTAAAATTGTCATCAAATATATGTAAAATTTATTCTTCTAACCACTTTAAGCATACAGCTCATAGGCACTAAATACAACCACACTGTTGTGCAACCATCACCACTACTCATTTCCAAGACTTTTTTATCATCCCAAACAAAAGCTCATACCCATTAAACAATTACTCTCTCTTTCCCCATCTCCCAGCCACTGGTAGCCTTTCATCTACTTTCTGTCTCTGTGATTTGCCTGTTCTAGGTATCTCATGTTAGTAGAACCAAACAGGATTTGTTCTCTATGTCTGGTTTCTTTCACTTAGCATAACACTTTCAAGGTTCATCCATGTCGTAGCATGTGTCAAAAGTGCTTTAAGCTGGGTTTTTAAAAAATCACTTGTTATCCTGGATCCTGCTTCCTCTCAAGTTTGCTGGCTTCAAGCAGGTATCTATCTGGAGCATTCTTGCTAACAGCCTCCAAGGCAAGTATCTTAGGAAATATTGCCAGAGTGGAGTTTTTGTATGCAGGTGAAGAAATCTGTCTTCTCTCAATTTTCTCAATTTTTCTCCTTTACAATTTTGATTTATTAGCCCCAAACTTTTACCTGTCCTGAAATATAAAATTTTTATTTTCAAATTATATTCCCAATGTGGAGTCTTTCATTTATTTTTTTTTTAAGTTGAGTTTGTCTTTAATACACACAAAAGGGTGAGGAAAACTCCTTAGGGAACACTTGGGGAAAAGGGAAAAGAGTTGCCAGCGTATGGAGGGTCATCAACTCATGTCTATGAAGAAGTTCTATGCAAATCAGTCTAGTGCTATAGATTCATGACCCAGAAGATGTCTTCGGAATAAAATAAAATGTGGTTTGAGAAATTAATACATTTCATAAAGGTTAATCATTGCCATTAAAATTTTCTTTTGGAAACATGGGGGTTTTTACAAGGGAGCATAGGAAAAATTGGGAAGCATTTACAAACTACAAAAATATTTTTCAAACCAAAAGATTTTTTTTCCAAAACTCCCCTGCAAGACAGATAAATGCTATCTTCAAACAGCGTCACTGGATGCCATAACATCATCTAAGCTGGAGATAGCGTAATGTAATAATGCTTTGGACTTTGGGTTTGACTTTTAGCCCCTTTCTAGCTAAATAAATGTGGGCAAGTTATGTAGTCCCTCTGAGCTTCAGTTTCCTTGTTTGTTAAATGGGGCTAGTGATAATGACTTTCTAACCTTGACGTCAGAATTCCATAAGATCAAATGCATAACAAGCTCCATGCACCAAAAGCGCTCAATAAATATGTGCTGCCTTCCTTTCTCATATGTTATTATTGTAGAGATGTTTCAATAACCTAAGTGCTAAAAAGCACTTCCTGATTCATAACCTAATTGTTCTTCCACTTGGTATTACTTCTTGTCCACAATAGAGGAATCACAATTAGCACTGCCTAAACCTGACCTTGCAATGACCTTTACACATTGGAAGAGTAGTTCTTAGTCACTTAATTAGTAACAACACTTACTGAACACTCACCATATAAAATACTCTACAAGGTCTTATAAGAAGCTATAAGGCATGGAAAAAAGGAAGAATAAGAAAAATGAATGATCTGTGCTTTCAAGTGTTCATTCAGTCTAGGTGGTATCAAAGATGAAAGACAAGTAAATATATGTGAAACAAACATACATTGTGTATATATGTGAAAGGATATACGTATAGTTAGTTAATATAAATTGTAATATTGAAATAAGGTATGTTATCAGGATATTTGAAAAGTTGTATATAAACTGATTGTTTTTAATTTTATATACTATCTTTAAAAAATCATGCTTTTAAAAGCAATCATTTTACAGTTCTTTGCATTTAGCACAGCACTTAGAAATCATAGAACAGAAAGAATGGGCTAGACATTTCCCACGACCCGATGGCTTTCTGGTTATTGGTTCAAGTTTCCAGGACTGGCATTGCTAACTGACACTGGCCATCTGAAGATGTTTTAGGTAATTCTGTGAAAGAATTTGGACTTGAATCTGGACATAAAGTGCCAAAACATGAGTGATGCAGCAAAAACAAACATGTCTTAACAAATCAGTCCAACAGTTCCTGCCCAGGAAGCCATGTTTATTTCCACTATTATTCTTATCACACTGCAATCAATCAAAGGGACTTTATTTTGACATTTATGACAACTCATTACAAATTTAAAACAAGTAAGCATATTAGAAATAACACTAGCTTGCAGTCAAGAGACATGCATTCTGAACCCAGCTCTAGCTTCAGGTAATGAGGTAGAGCAAGTCACATAGCCAACCTCCCTGGGTTTCCAGCATCTTAAATGTTAAAGATGCTCCTTGACTTATGATAAATCACCTCCCAATATACACCCACCATAAGCTGAAAATATCATTAAGTTCGGGGATTCCCCAACCCCTAGGCTGCGGACTGGTATCGGTCCATGGCCTGCTAGGAACCAGGCCACAAAACAGGAAATGAGTGGGAGTGAAGCGAGTGTAGCTTCATCTGTATCTGCAGCCGCTCCCCAGAGTTAGCATCACCACCTCAGCTCCACCTCAGATCATCAGGTATTAGATTCTCACAGGAGCACCGGTCCCTGGTACCAAAAAGGTTGGGGACCGCTGGTTAAGTTGAACCATAGTAAGTTGGGGACCACCTGTATTTGATTTTCTGACTCCATGAAATTGTGACTTCTTTAAACAAAACGTAAAGAGAATATTGTAGCTCCTATCATTTTAAACCATAATATTCTTCTCTGTTTATTAGATTCCTCCCCTTCTCGTACTTATTTCTCAAGTTTGTCAACTTATATAGCTCATTGTTGATTTTCGATTTGATCAAGGAGATAGTTCTTTCCATATTGATTAGCCATACTTTAAGGGCACCAGAAAATCAGATTCACTATATTTCATTTTCCCCCAATCCTGTCAGAGGAGATAGAAACCACAGTTTTGTTATCATGTCTGTAGTTCCACACTCTGAGGACAAAGTGAAAAAGCCACCATATTCAGCAGTGTGTTATCTTTAACACTACTACATCGCAAGCGGGTTAGAAATTTAAACATTACATACAGCTCCTAAATTTGTTTTTACTAAATGTGGTGTACACAAATGAAAATAAGAAATCTATTTCCAGTTCTATGATACTGGGTATAGGAATGACTTCTTTGAAAGCAATGTGTCCATTCTAAATCTCCTAACCTCTAACCACAGCCTTCCTCTACATTTATCCTGAGATCTCACTCTTAGGAATAAAGACATAATGAGAAGTCCTTAATTCTTCTTTTACCATCTTTTTAAAATAACTGTGTGTGTGTGCATGTGTGCGTGTATGTGTGTGTGTGTGTTCACATCTGAATAGCTGCTTTCTGATCAATTTTTTAGACATCTAATTCTTTCAATAAGTGTGGTTCTAAAATCAGAATAAAATAAACCCTGCAGACTTTAAATCCATTAATCAAAATGTATTCAGTTTCCATTCCAACAAAGGCAGAAAATGGCCCCTGCAGCCCACTGTGGTTTCAAATACAGCACTTACTAGCTGCCTTTTAAGAGCCTTCAGGGAGGGAGTAAATCAACAATTTTTGGTTTTCAGTTTCCCAGACAGTTAAGTAGAGATTTAGTAATTTTCTCAAGTGAAAATAAATTCAGTAACTTTCAAATAGAAACTGAGCATCAAATTTCCAAATAAAGGACATTGAATTTTTGTTTAAACTTTTAAAATTTCAAGCCTAAAGTGTTTAGCATAATATTTAAAAATTATTGGTATCCATTTTGTTGGCTTTGATTAAACATAATACAAAATAACCAACAATTCTGGTAACATTCACCTTAGAAAAAATATGGATGCGGTAGTTATTTATTTCCTGTATTGCTTTCTCTTTATTATCTTTGCCTTCTTTTCATTGTGCTTTGCCAGTCAACAGAAGATGTATGGGTATATGTGAATCACACCCGCTTGCTTACATGCACATCTTGTGCAAATACCTAAGATGGTACTTTAGAAAAGAGGAATTAGCTACCCACCCTCTGGCCCTCACCTACAAAAGAAGAATTAGTCCATTTGTTTTTTCAACATGGATTCCAGGATTGCTAGTGTTTCCTCAGGCTCAGGGTGGTTGGTAAGAAGAGCCTATAATCCTCTTAGGAGCTTTTCAGTCTGTTTAGAGAATGGATCGAAGAAAGATTTTACTGAGTGGCATGATTTTTTTTTATAAATATTATGAGGGAAAAATAGCACTTCAGCATCTATTGTTTGAGGACAAGCATAACAGGTGCTACAAAGTATCCCTCAGCCAGAGTCCTAGTCAGCAAGCTGGTAAATATTAAGATTCTGGATTCCTCATTGATTAGTATGAGTTAGTTGTTGGGCAGAAGTTCCTTATTATCAGTCAGTTGACTTCCTGCCATTAACAATTGGCCTAGCATCTGTATCGAGCATTTTACAAATGGATTCACTAGACTCTTTCTACAAGAGATGCTTCTAAAAAGAGTTCTATTGAGATATACTTCTAAGAAGAGTTATATTGTAGTGGTGTAAGAAAAACTACTAACATTTTACAAAAACAACGTTATTCTAGCTCTCAAATTTACTGATATCAGGCTGATTATCTTAAAAGAATGGTAAGCTGATACCTATATGGGAACTCACAGAAACAGCACCACCCAAAATCTGAAATGTTTTGACTGTGCTCCAAAAGACTTTCATTTTCATATTAATTCAAAACTAGAGCTTCAGTTTGGTAATCCAAAGTATAAGTGAGCTCTTCTTCAGGTGATGTTGTTACTATTACAATCCTCCAGTTAAAAACCAGTACCATATTCCAAGCTGCTGGCCACAGAAAAAACAAGCAGAGGGATGAATTTGGTAAAAGAACTACAGTTAGGTTTGGGATCATTCTTAGCCAACATCCCACTGCCTAAAGGTCAGTAATCTGAACTCTTTTTAATTTGAGCTCATCTCAGAACAGCTGAATGCCCATGCTGAGGCATAATTTAAGCTGTTGAGATGAATATATACAGATATATATTCATCTGATGTAAGGCAAAGGGACAGTCACTCCTGCTTCTTTATATCCCCAGTTTCTAATGTAGCATCTTAATGTATGGTGGTCATTCAATAGATATTTAATGATAAGAATATGACTTTAAGCAAGGCTATACGATCTGCCTCAGAATAACAAGTGAGTTAGTGAAAACACAGACTCAGAACCTATATTAGGATTCTCCAGGTAAACAAAATCAATAGGATATATAGAGATATATGAGAAGATTTATTATGGGAATTAGCTCCTGCAATTATGGAGGCTGAGATAAGCCATCTGCAAGCTGGAGAACCAGAAAAGCCAGTGGTATAATTCGGTCTGAGGCCAAAAGCCTGAGAATTGAGGAGGCTGCTGGTAGTAAGTCCCAGAATCTGAAGGCCTGAGAACCAGAATCACTGATATCTGATGGCAGGAGATTATAGACATTTTAGTTCAAGAAGAGAAAGTGAGAAGTTGCCCTTCTTCTACCTTTTTGTTCTGTTCGGGCCCTCAGTGATTTGGTCAATGCCTGAACACATGGGCGAGGATGGATTTCTACTCAGTCTATTGATTTAAATTCTGACCTCTTCTGGAAAGACTTCCAGAAACAATGTTTTACCAGCTTTCCGGGCATTCCTTAGCCCAGGCAAGTTGACATGTAAAATTAGCCATCACGAGAAAGTAGGAATATACCTAGTTTTGCTATGGTGTAATGTGACCTACGTCTGATTCTTCCCTAGTCCTCCCTGATCTGTCCTTCTGGCCTTCACACCCGCTTTATCCACCTCGTCTTCCCCCTCATTTTTCTCTGTCTTTGGCTTTATATAGGTGTTGGGAGTCCCTACAGAGGATACCTGGCCTGGAGTTTCCAAACTACCTAACTACAATCCAGGTAATACCGATTTGAGCTTCTGAATGCTCTGAGAATTAGCAGTGTGAAAGATTTGGCTATGCAGTATGTCCTTCTTTTATTGTTAACTCAACAGTGAAGATAGGTTTAGACAAATTTTTGGATTCATATTATTCCCTGACTAACCCTATTATGAGGAGGACACTGAAATTTCCAACTCTGTAAAACACAAGTAGCAAACTAAGTAAGAATTTCAAATGACTATTACTATGGGGTCCACATCAGTTTCCAAATACCCAATATCTCAGAGAAATAACTCAAAAGATAGTCTCACTTTTGAGCCCCATTACTATCATTGACTTGTTTGCTAATACAACAGAGGGGAAGCAGAGGCTCACTGGGCTCATTAGACCTAGGATAAGCAAGGTAAGATGTCACTAGATTATACAAGAGTTCACCCACTTACCTCTAGACCTGATACTTGGTCATTTTCTGTCACATATTTGGTCCTCCAAGACTGGCTCCTAGGGTGGATTTAGAAGTATTGAAAGTGTTGCCCATGGGAAAAGTCTTTGAGATATGGTCCCAAGGCCATAGCTGAGGGGACAGATTTCCCAGTTGTCACATTAAGGATGTTGAACAAAAGGAAGGAGACAAACAGTGAGTTATAGGGTGAAGGAATGTACCGGAGGCTGGAGAAGCAAGGAATGGCCATACCAAAGCTGGACTCCTGCTGGCAGGATTAAACGGGAGGTGCATATGTACAGATAAGGACAAGATCAGGGTAAATGTGGCCTGAGTCACATTTTCTAGTCTTTATATTTTTATATTGTCCCATTAGTAAAAATGAATTTTCCCCCAATTGTTGTCATTACAAACTTTGGTATGAGATTATCCTTGAAGGGTTTTATGAAAGCATGAAACTGTAGAGGGATTAGAAAGGTGATTAAAGAGCAAAACAAAAGACATAGGAAACTAAGGATTTTTTTTAATTCTCTTCTCCAGCATCTAATATATTTTTTTGAGCAGCTATACATAGAGATCAGGTATCTCGAGCTTATCAAGATTATGGAACCCTTACAGCAAGCTAAAGATTTACTGTAAAATCATTTCGGCTACTATGAGAATACCCTTGTGATTGCTAAATGACTTTTGGGTCATTTACAAATAGTTTAGCATTTCTATTTTGCCAATTAAGCACCTGAGAAAAATGCTGCTGTCTGGCCACAGGGCTTTCCTTTTCCTTTTCCCTTTGGTCTAAGATAGAAAAAAGAAGAAGCTTCTTGTGGAGAACATGATCCAGTCTGCAATAGGCCCTATCTCCAGTTTCCATGGTTTCTAGGAGAACCTGGCTCTCATCTTTTCCTACCCTGCCTGTATCTTTCCCTACCCACTCTCTTCTCCGAGTGAAAATAGGACCCCTCAGCTTCCTAAAATGGATGCTAGCAGTTTAGGGTTACAGATGGGTTGTAGAAAACAATTTGGATAATAGTAATACAAAAGTGCCACGGCGAGCTCATGCTGTCCCCCCAAATTTCAAACAGTTGGGTTTCAGGTTGGTTCAGGCAATAAGCAGTTGCTTAATACAGAATGTCTCGATGAGAACAGTAATGATAGAAACTTGGCTAAAATGCTTCCCTGCCAGATACTGTACTAAATAAGGTAACTGGGTTCCAATAAAACAGTGAGGAATATGTTGCATTTTTCATTTTGCTGTCATTTCAAAGTAATGTGCAATTTTTTATTTATGAAGAGAAGTCTCCAGGTACAACATCAATAGGGTTCATACTTTGCATTGTTTTTCTAGTAAGGATTCAATTTAATTCAAATGAATAAAAAAATTGTAAGCACCTACTATCCACCTGGCACCGTGTTATATGCTGGGTCTGCACAGATGGATATGGTCCATTCTTGGGTCTTTAAGAGCTTGGGTTTGTGTTTATTCATCCACACCCCTTCACCAGCTCTCCTTATTAGTGGAGTACTCATTTGTGAGCCCTGCTTTCATGAGCTTGAGCAGTGTGTGCCTTTGGGCTAAGTTTATGGAAGGAAGGGAATTGTAACCTTAGCCACAGCCAAGATGTCTAACCCCGTATTTATAAATCTTAAAAGTCCAGCATATCTTAGGCACGGGGTCACTACTATTGATAACTCAATCCTAAGGACTATGTTTTAAAAGGGTCATCCACATCTGTGTTCTAGGAATATCCCCTTATGTGAATCAAGAAGTGACTTTGAGCTACCCTACTCACCCACCCCCGTCCCTGAGCTGCTGCTTCTGCTTCCTTACCCTTGAACTCCAATGATTAAGAGAACAGAAGAGGGGATGGGAGCCAGAAAAATGTCAGAGCAGAACTGTTAACACCATTCTGGATTAAATTTCCATTCCTTTCCTTTTCATTCTAAGAAGTAGTAAGAGCCCCCAAACTTTGAATTCATCTGGTACAACAATTTTGAAGGATCCAGAGAGCTCAGAACTTGGGAGGATCATCCAGTGTCCATCTCTGGCCACTCTGCCATTTCTAGGCCTAGTCTGGACTTTGTCTAGGAGGACAACACAATTTATCCTTGTAAAAGTTAAAACCCAAACCAAACAAAACCTGACCCAGCTAAACAGATTCTCTGAGCAGGTGCCTGTTATCTTGGGGTGCTGGTGAGCAGGGTTGTAGGTTTTCTAGCAATCAGTTCAGATTCTTGGGCCCGATTAAATCTGGGCAACCTAAGAGAGGTATATAATTTTAGACTGGCCTTTCTTTCCTTCTTTCTTTCCTTCCCTCCTTCCTTCCTTCTTTTCTTCTCGCACATTCCCCACCCCCCAACCCCCCATTTTAAGCAAGCTGGTTGAGAACTCTGTGTCCTCTACTTCAAAGGGCCAGTTGTCTTATTTTGATGTGGGCAGATTGAGAAGTAGGCTTTGAAAAGTAGGCGCTTTTTTTGTTGTTGTTTAATCTTTTCTCCTGGGATAGCTTTCAGAGCAATATATCCAAGTGTCAGTGAGGGGGTTCTGACGAGCACAGATTCCCAGACTCTCAGCAGGATCATTCTCTAACAGAAATATAAAAGTGAAATATTAAAAACCCTGGAACGTGAACTCCATCTGCAGAGTAGCCAGTGTCTTGCCTGCTTGCACCATGGGAAAAAAAGATCTCCTTGAAAAAAGAGGGAGGAGAAAAAAGTGCTTTGAGTAAGAGGTTTACAGGTTTAGTAGAGCATAGTAACATCCCCTCAAAGAAGTGGGTGTTGCTCTGTGACCCCCCAAAATGCTCCTCCTTTGACTCAGCCGCCAGAACACTCACCCTCCCCCAGCAACACACCCCCTTTTCAAATGCTAACTGAGGCGCCTGTGATTGGCTGAACAATAAGCTGGTCACACTTGCTAAAGGCCTGCCATCTTTCACACAATTAGCCAAGACACATTAATCAAACTGGCGGGGAACTGGGCTATGCTGGTCTCCTGCAGTGGGGGGAGGGGAGGAGTTTTGGTAATCTTTAATAAGAGTCTACAGGATGTGATAATAAGACAGCATGCTAGAGAGGATTCTACTATCAGAAAGTCTAAAAAGGCGAAAGTCCCAATCGATGCTATGTCTGCAATGCACTGGGTTTGTAGCACACAGGATCACTGAAGCTTAGCGCTAAAATCTGCTAATATAAGACAGTAGTGTAAATTTAAAGGGTGGACCTCTCTAGACATTTTTACAAAGTTTCCTTGCCCTCTTAGCCCTGCCCCCTTAGCCCTGCCCCCAAGAAACAGCACCCAGGAATGCCTCCTGTTTTAAGCCTCAGGTACTTTAGGTCCAACTGGAACTGATAGGAATAAAGCATGTAAGAAGCATAGAACAATTTAGAATGAATTAAGAGAAGGAAATAACTGGCAAGGTGCTGGTTCTAAACTAAGTATTTGGAGGACATTAAAAATAATTAATTTTGAGAGAAAAAATAAGTTAACATTGGTGCTTTCGATGGAAACATCTTCTGACTTTTATTTTCCACATTTCCTTTAGATTTTCCAATGGTAATCAAGAGCTAATAAGATCGTATGTTAGAGATGAGTTTGCTACAAAATCATGTGAGGCTTTTAAGAGAATCAACTAAATATTTAGACATTTCTCTGCTAAAGTAAACAGAGGCCTTACAACTCTGGAGGTTGTCCAGTCACCATCTCATTAGATGCAAAGATCCCGTGATAAAGAAAAACTTTTTTTTTCTGCCCACATGATTGCAGCCCAGTTGTGGTTTTTAATGTGTCATTGATTGTTTCATCCAGCTCCTTTTGCTCCACTGAAAAGGTCTGTCGTGGCTCTGTTTGCTTCCTTAAACAGGGTTTTTGAAAGCGCTCACGCTGTGTGAGCTCAAATCCTAGCATTAATGTACTGCTGGGTTCATTTCACCACACTCAAAAGCGCTGAGTTTAAATCCCTCTCAATTCCATTTGAGGCACCAGAAGACTTTATCCTTCTCCACTAATGGTTCCAAGTTTATATCTAGATACTGGGGTCAAGGACAGGAGAGGATTTAGAAATAACAGTGCGTGACATTAGTCAATGCATTTGCCAAATTGGCAATTAGTTCCTGATGTGCGTGCAAAGCATCTTATTCCTGTCTCTTTGATGCTTGTCCGCATTGAGAAGGGAATAGAGTCCACAGAGGCCTTCAGACTTTTAAAGAAATATCTGCTGAAAATCATGCCTGATTGTGACATGAGCTCAGCTGCAGGGAAGCATCCGGGATTATCCCGGTTCTTTAGGAAAGAACGCTGCACATGGAAAGATTTTTCCACTGGAGGAACTTAGTGGAAATCAAAAGGCAGGAATGGGGTACTAAAAGCCCTGCAGGGACCCAGACTCAGATGTGCTATAAACTATAGGCAAGTGGATCCCACTGACGCTTATTTTCGGGACACCTGCCTTTTCAACTTTTGACCACCAGGTGGAAGCAAGAAATAACAGGGATGAGAAATAACAGGAATGCTGATATCAGACAGCATTAAAATAGGGCAATCTAGCCTTTCTTTTAGAATGTTTTATTTTGACCTGAAATCCAGTGTGAGAGCTTCACTTCATCTGACACCACCATGGGACAGATGATGATTAAAATCTAAAATGTTCCTTGTTCCTGTTGAGATGATATAGAGCTACCATGATTTGGGCTCAAAGGGTTCCTAGCATGTCTTCATGTGTTTGCTGTCATTGGCATCAGCATTTGCTCAGTCACATGAGCTGTTAACCAAGGGAGTTATTCAGTGGGCTGAACTAAAGGGAAAGATTTGATAAGAGAGATTTTAACTGTGAGCATCAACTCTTAAATGGAAAAGCAAGTCGAAGTTCTACTTTGTACTATCTGGGGACGCTCGAAGAAGTTACTTATTTCCCAGTTCCTTAATCTGCAAAATGGGAGCAATCCTGTCGTTGTAAAAGTGTTCTCTGTGTGCCAGGCACGGACACATGTAATTCCTAATCCTTACCACTGCCTGCCAGGGTCCATGCTGGTGGGAGTAACATGATTTTACACAAGGAAGTGGAGGCTTTCTTCCAGGTCCACTCAGAATTTCCTACATTGGAGATGGGTCAGTCCACAGCCAAATCTTGTTCTCCTTTTGTTAACTATGTCGTGACCTTCTGTCTCATTTTGTAGGATGGTTCTGAGAAATAAATAAAATTATTGAACAGCATCTGCCATGGTCCCTAACTTTTTTTTTTTTTTTTTGAGATATAATTGACATATACCATTGTATTAGTTTTAGGTATACAACATAATGATTTGGTACATGTATATATTATGAAAGAATCACCACAATGGGTTAACATCCATCACCACACATGGTGCCTAACTTTTAGTAGGCGCTCAGCAAAAGTTAGTTCCTATTCTGCTTTTTACACAGTGTGGAAGTTCACTCAGCTGCTCAGTGACTTGCCAAGATTCAGACTCAGCGGCAGATGTGTGAGAACTGATGCTATGCCTGTTTCTTTATGTTGCATTCTTGGCTTTTTTCTAGATGTCAGCCGCACCTCCTAGCTCTAAAACTAAGTTTTGTTTTTGCTTGTTTGGACCTAAACATTATCTGAATTCACACACCCTAAGAGCTGAACTGCAGCTTTCAAACTCCTAAGTCAGTCTGAGGGCCTGCTCAGGCTGTCTCTGCTGATGGAGACTCCACTCGCTTCCCCCTCCCAAACGGCTGCGAGATGCCTGCCTACTCTGTGGCCACAGGCCTCTTGCCTGGGAGGACCATCATTATCTACATGCTACATAATGCGTACCCAGTAAGGGCTACCAAATCACACATAGCATTAATATTATCACTGATGATTTCACCCAAAACATGGCATGATGGAACGAGTGCTAAAGTTTTCTACAGAGCAAGCCTGACCACTTGTAGTGTTTCTGGTATTTTACATCTACCCCCTAACTGGCGCATAATAGCCACTAATTATTTGTTAAATCAATGACTAGGAATTAAATGAAATCAATGACTAAGAGTTAGAAAACCTGGGTTCTAGTTTCAATTGTACCCTATAGGACTCTTAATAATCCTGTCTGCCTGCTTTGCCAAGAAAGCACATGTGAGTTTTCATTCACCTTATTACTAGGTAATAATAACTAATGTTCATTGAGCACTAACTATGAGTTGGTGCTCATAGTTTGTGCTCAGTTAGTTAGTGCTCAGCTACATACATTATTCTACGTTGATTCAAACGGCCCTATCAGATAGAGGCAGTCTTGTCATCCAGACTTTATAGATGGAGAGCTGAGGCTGAGGGGGGCAGGTGTCATGCCTAGGTCACCTACCAAGAAAGGGGTGACCCAGAATATCCAGACCCACTGGACTCCAAGGTAGTGCTCTAACAGTATTCCATGTTGCCTTCCAACTATCAAGCGGCATATGATGACTTGGCAATAAAACAATGACCTCCACTGGGGACCAGCTAATAACACTTTTCCAAGTCCATTTCTAAATGATTACGTCCTTCCACCCACACTTGCTTTTAGAATCTATGAGCTTGGCGACATGTTTCTGGAATGTACTGTGAGTGGAGTTTCTACCCTGAGACTCCAGCAGACCCGATCCCCTTGCTCCAGCTAATGAAGCCACTGGCGTTCACCAAGTCTCTGAACCTCGACTGGGCTCATTACTGTTGCACTTATGGAGCGCTGCCGAAAGCTCCCGGGGAGTTACTATTAACATCTTTATTAACCCGTCCCCCTAATCAGTCAGCGAAATTCATTTAGATACACAGCCCACTTTGATCTTCATTAATAGTTTCTTCTAGTTTCTACATTTATTTTTAGTTTTCTCATCTTTAATTTATTTGGTGGCAATTACTAATTTTTATTGAGGGTGACTAGATAATCTTAAAGTAGTTAAGATTAGGAAAAATTGCAAATGAGTGAAAGCAGGTAAAAAAAATTTTTTTTTTTCAAGTAAAACCCTGCTGTGTTCCTTCCTAGTTCGAGAAAAGAGGCTTTAAGTTTCCAGATATCATGGAACTGGTTCAAGCCAGAGGCTCCTTCCCCTTTCATGGCTGGTGCCTTGTGTCAGTGATCTCTGTAAGAGAGAGGGATACATAAAGTTACTTTTGCACTTTAAGATTTAGTAAATTTATTTCATTTTTATTTTTTACTTGGGCATCGATTTTTTATTCATTCAACGAATATTGAATGCTAGGTGTTAGGACTGGGAGATTCAAAAATAAATAAGACATTGATACCTGCCTCCAAGGAATACAGTCTGGAGGGAGAAACTATAAATAATACACTGTGGAAAGTATTATTATAGCAGCACTCCCTGGGAATCTCTAAGAATACCAGGGGAAAGGCCCACTTGGCTTGTTTGAGAGAAAGAGACATGTGCTGGGTCTCGAAGATGACTCAATGGGCTTTCTCCAGGTGAGCAAGAAAGAAAGAACATTCCAGACAAGGCAGGTATATTTAGTAATAAATAAGCAGGTAAATTGCCTAGGGGAGCTAAGATATTGGCTTTGTGGTAGAACATTGCTGGAGATTAACCTGGAAAGGTAGACAGGGACCAGATTGGAAAGTGTTTTGTAATCATCCTAAGGATTTGAACTTTACTAAAAGACAAAGAGATAACTTTTCTAATAATAATTGGATGATTGTTAGCAGGAAAGTGATATGAAAGGGTTTAAATTTTAGAAAAATTTGCATGGAAGACTATATGTAGGATTAAATTGGCTAGAACAATGTGGCCATGCTCTACATTCTAGAAGACAAACAGGAAGTCTCAACTAGAGCCATGGCCATAGGAAAGGAATGGAGGGGACAAATCTCAGAAGCATCTGGGAGGTAGAGTGAGGGTTAAGTTGTAACTGATTCAATTTGAGTTATGGAGAGACCTATCTCTAGTGGGTGAGAGAATGATAGCACCATTCACTGGCCCAGGAAGTAAAAGGGGGGCGGGGAAGGAAACAGATTTGTTGGGAAGGTGGTGAGTATAAGGTTTGAACATTTTGAAATTAACGTGTTTGTGTGAGGACACTGAATGGTGATATCTAAAAAGCAGTTACAAACACCAACCTATGATTACAAGTGTCCGATCTAGAAATACAAAAGTAGAAGTCGTCTATCTAAAGTGGTATTCAAAGTCCTGGGTGTGAATTCAGTTGCCCAAGGGAGAGTGTGTAGAGAAAGAAGACTATGCTGGATCTCTGGGGGGCCAGCACTAAGGATCAGGTGGAGGAGAATGGTGTATTTGGAAGTTGGAGAAGACCAGGAAATGATGATGATGATGATGATGATGATGATATACTAGGGAAATCATATGGCCATAACCTTGTTGGGGTGGGGACAAGTACCATGTCTATGTATTTCCAGTGCTGAGCACTATGCCTGCATGTGATGGCCCTTAAACGTTTGTAGAGACTACAGGGGAATGATAAATGTTGTCAAATGACGCATTAGCAGATACCATAAACACCAAACAGCATGATCAAACTATAGGTCAAACATCTTTTGTAGGGGTGGATAGACATTAAACATGGCACCACCCCCAGGAGAAAGGAGAGACTCCTGACTATCACCCATTCCCTCTACCTTCTCCATTCACTCGCAAGGATCAAGGCCTGGCCTTCCTCTCCCGAGACCATTGCCTTAGAAACAGACTTCAGAGGATGGGATATTTTCTTAGAATCCACAGAAAGGTTTGATGCAGGGTTAGAAAAGTGATAAACCACAAATATGAGTTGGAGTGCCAAGCTCGAATGCCAAGGCGCACCCACGGTGAGAGCACTGGCTTTTGTCATCCTGATGATACTCAAACAGGAATCTAAAGCCTGGTAACATAAAGCACCAAGAGAGCCACATTTAGACTCCTTGAGCCAAAGATTAAGGACACTTCCAAGCCAGCTGTCTGAAGAAGAGAGAGGCAAGCAGCCGTGAGGGCAAAAGTATGTGTATATGGGTCGGGGTGGTGGAGACAGGAGAATAACTATAGATTTTTGCAGTGCAATTTTAAAGTTACTGTTTAAGATAGTGAAATAAGGCTAACAACATTATCAACTATTTAAATATATGGTATCTTGAGAATTCATTATATTCGGGAAATTCCAGAGGTGTAGTTCAGTAGACTGCACTATAAGATAACCTTATAGGGTGGTCATGGCAAGACCATGGGAACTAGAAAATGTTTTACCTCTAAGTAAAACTCAAAATGGTCCTGGTGACATTTTATCAATCAGCTAACAAATCCCTGTTGACTGAGGTTACCGTACTTGAATCAGTGGTGAAATGAGTGTTCTTAAACATTTATAGAAAAAGGCATTATTTGACTGTGGTAGCAGCAGTCCTGCCCTCATTTTAATTGTATTGTATTTAATCGAGAAATTAAAATGTCCAGCTTTTTAAGTTTCCTTTGCAGTTTCCTTTTCCTACTTCAAATTCCAATTGAACTTCAATGAGAGCCCTTTTAAATAGAACTGCAGAAGAAGATGGAGGAAAATCTGGTCTAATGATTTACTATCATCCTTGGAAGTAGATGGGAAATAAGCTACCTACAGACCTATTATTTTTAGAGACTATCAAAGCCAGAGAAACAGACTGCTCTTGAAATGGTGCTGTGTACAATGCCTATCTGTTTGTGTATCATTCTCTCATTGATTGCTTGCAGCTTAACTACTGAGAAAAAAATCCGTGTGATAGAGGCAAAAGTCATTCAATATCAGGTTATCTGCATAAGAGTGTTAGCACAGGCTGCAAACAGGCATTGGACTTTGATTTGGCTTTATAACAGCAACCTGATTGACCCTGGACATACCAACTCCTCTGTCTCAACGAAAGCAGCTACAAAACAGCTGTGGGAAGAGAGCCAGGTACAGTCTATGCAAGACATGGAACCTTAAGTTCAAGTTGTTACATTGCATCTTGGGGCAACTCTTAACAGGTCATTCTTTACTGAATTTTTTCCTTATCATGCTTTCTCTTTCACGTCCTTGAAAAACCTGTGCATCAGACATTATGTTCTGCAACTTTTACATACATTGATTAGTTGAATTCTCACAACGAACTAACTTGAGAAAATGAGCCTCAGAGAAGTGCATGGGAGTTGCTGGTGAGCAGTCGACTTGGCCCTCCTTGCTAGACAAGGGTCCACACTAGAAACACCTAGAGACCATTAAAGATGATGACAACAACATGGCAATGGACCAGGCTTGGCAAATCAGATTCTCTGGAGAATGGCACCAGGGCTTCCTTTCATTTCAAAATTCTCCCAGGTGATGGATGCTAATACGCAGCTTGGTTTGAGAACCACTATGTTATGCCATGCTACCTCTCCAAAAGGAGAGGTAAAAACAAGAAGAAAAAAGGAAAAAAGAAATAAGACTAACATTTATTGAGCCCCTACTACATGGCAAGTGCTTAATCTTATCTAATCCTCCCAACTGGAAAGATTAAGCAACTGGAAAATTATTTCCATTTTACAGATTTGGAAACTTCTGAGAGAGATTAAATAATTTACCCCAAATCACTGAGCTTATAAGTGGCAGAAAGGAGATTTGAGACGGGGTTGTGTTTGTGTTACTACCCCACACAGCTAAGAAACATGCCTCTGGCCCACACTGAGGACTCAAAAGAAGGTGAACCAGGCTTATAAGAACTTGAGGGAAGGCCAGGCCTTGATCCTTGCGAGTGAATGGAGAAGGTAGAGGGAATGGGTGATAGTCAGGAGTCTCTCCTTTCTCCTGGGGGTGGTACCATGATTAACGTCTATCCACCCCTACAAAAAATGTTTGACCTATAGTTCGATCATGCTGTTTGGTGTTTATGGTATCTACTAATGTGTCATTTGACAACATTTATCATTCCCCTGTAGTCTCTACAAACATTTAAGGCCCATCACATGCAGGCATCATGCTCAGCACGGTATATTATTGGTAGAATGCAATAAGTTATAGAAGTTTCCATGGAAATTAATAAGGCAGAAATACCTGAGAGAAGAAAGGAGAGAGAAAAGCAGGCTACATCAGACAGAAGAAAAAAGACAGAAAGAAAAGAGCCAAAGCATGAAGAAATACTTATATTACATTCACTATCCTAATTCTCATAACGATTCAGTGCAGTAGGAGCTGTAATTATTCCCCTTCTGCAGATGGGAAAGCTGAGGCCCAGCGAGGTTAAGCAACACCGTCAGGTTACACAGCTGGTAAGTGGCATTGTGTGGATTCAACAACTGGGACCAGGGTCCCAACCGCACACGGTTTACATTGCCCATCACTTTACAAAGGAAGGGGATGAAGAAACAGAATTTATTTTGTTTAATGCCCCCAGGTAGGCACTTTACATTCATTATCTTAACGAATCAATGAATTCAGTGGATCACTTCATCCTTGTGAGTTGAGTATAACCTCCAACTTGAGTCAAGGAAATAATAGGCTGGCTCTGGTTAAAATATCTTGCTTGAGTGAAGCCGAAGCAGCAGTTTCAAACCCTACTAGAGTTCAGTGTTCAAACCCTATCCAGTTTATTCCAAACCCACATTCCACAAGAACACAAAGTTAGAAACACTATTATGATATTAAAAGCCAAAAAAATAGTGCATAAGGCTCTAAGTAGGGGAAAACAGAACATGGGAGAGGAATGAAATTAGAATATGACTGAATGAGGAAATACCTTAATTTTGTCTGACCAGCAAAGAACCATAAATAGACAGCAGAAAGTGACTTGGAAATATACATTCTAAACAAATGCAGATATCCTTATCTTTATTGGCTCTTTGAATTTAGTTGCAATCATCTGAACAGAGAGTAAGTAACCTGTACATACAAGTGCCCACATGGAACTATAAAAAGCCAGCAGAGTGGTTCATTGTTGATTGCATCTGACCTTGAAAACTCAGCTTAAATCATTTTCTTTAAGTGCTGCTTTCACACTACAACTTTTAGCACTATAAATTCCATTTTTAATTGAATTTACTTTCGAAGTTTAAAATAACGAGATTTTTATTTTAAAAATAAATTTAAGAAAATAAACATGGAAGTAAAAAGGTTAAGCCCCTGTAGCCGCTATCATTATCTGGTAAGTAGTCTTTGAGGTCTTTTTCTGTGCACATAAAAACATGAATTTGTTGCTATAATCAATTTTTTTTTTTTTTTTTTTTTTTGCCCATCTGTGATGAAATTTTTGTTGGGTAAATAGTCTTTGTGTATTCCATTCCTATAGGAACTGGAAGAAGGAATTCTTTAAAACCAAAACAACTACATTTCAGGCCTAAGACAAATGTAATGCAGAAATATTTTAAATGAGTTGGAGTAGGAAACAGAGGAATTTGATAAGGAGCATCAGTTTATATGCCCTGCAGTTCTTCTTATGGCCCTTACATAGACTAAGCATTCAATTAATATTTCCTGAATGAATGAGAAATTGTCCCCTTTTATGGTGGTTTTATTTTGGGCTAAATAGTGTCAATACCAAGAATAGTAGAAACACTTGTATCCACATGTAAATGTTATAAAGAGTGCTCCGAAGAAAATTATAAATTTTATTATCACCCATTTTGAATTACTCAAGCCAGGATTCACTTCCATTCTTACTGCAAGTGACATATAAAATTAGCCCTGTTACTTATTACCACTTTTGAGACTTTGCCCCATCTCTGTCACATGACTTTTCAGGCCCATGGGCTTTATTCTCTCAAATGAACTATAAGCTCTGAAAGGGTGGTGAGGTTTCTTTTGATTTCTTTTGTATTCTCCCCAGCACTTGGTACATGCTCTGCACACAGTAAATGCTAAATAAGTGTTGTTGACTTTACTGAATATTACAACTGTATCAGTTTGCTAGGGTTACTGTAACAAAGTACCACAAACTGGATGGCTTAAACCACAGAAATGTATTGTTTCACAGTTCTGGAGGCTGGATTTGAAGGGGAGGTTCCTTCAGAGGGCTCTGAGGGAGGGATGTGTTCTAGTCCTTTCTCCTTGGCATGTGGATGGCTGACTTTTCCCGGTGTCTCTTCACATCATCTTCCCGTGTGCATGTCTGTCCCTGTGTCTAAATTCCCCTTTTTATGAGGTCACCAGTCATATTGGATGAGGGTCTACCTTAATGACTTCATTTCAACTAATTATATCTGCAATGACCCTACGTCTGTCTAAGGTCAAATTCTGAGGTATTTGGGGTTAGGACTTGGACATATGAATTTTGAGGGGACGCAATTCAACTCATAATAGTGACCCCTCACAAAATCATAAAAAATTCATAGTGCGAAGAGGCCTTAAGCATCGTTTAGGTTACCTACCTGATACGTGAAGTCTCTCTTACCCCAAGCCAAGAAGAACATTTAGAATTGTAATATTTGGGGGAACAGAATTTTAGGGTTGTTTTGTTTTTTAACGTGTCTATGTGTGCCTTCCAGAATGGTTCCCACTGCTCAAGACTCAAAGCCTTCAGAAGGTCTGGAACAGGTAAGCACCACCTTGGAAAGCTTATCTTTCAGCAGGGTTGAAGGGACATTTCCTGGGACCTCAGCCTGCTGCGTACCTCCATCTGGGGGCCCTAAGACCCAGGAAGATGCCCCTAGGAGAGCCAGCCACCTGTGAGTCTGTTAGTTTTTCTCCATGAGCCATTTTACTTTCAGTGAGTTTGGTCATTAAAATTGTTTTGTGCCCCTCAACCATGCCCGAGGCCCTGAGAACGAGGGAGTGTTCGCCTGCAAGAAAACCTAGTGGGTTTATTATTCTCTGACACAGAGAAACCAAATAACATCATTGAGTGGCTATTGGAGGGGGGGCGACTTGATTCATGGAGGTCATGCTTTCCCAGGCCCTCTCTACGCAGTCTCGGCTCAGACCAGGGCAGACTTTTATTACCAGCTTTCAACAAAATCCCTAGTTTCTTTTGCAAAGTAAAACAGATAATAGAGACATTCCCGGAATAGTTAGCTAACTAAGCCGTGCCAAGCAACCTCAGGGCTAAGAAGAACTCACTGTTTTCGGACAATGGCCAATTACAATAACCAGTATTATTTGATCTGAGAGTAATTAGCTGAGGCTCTGTTCTTTTTGCTTCAGTGAAGAGGCAAAAAGGGCAGTGAGGAAAACATCAGAGACAGGGGAAACGAGCTCAAATGTCAAAGAAAAACGCACTCTCACAGGTGGGGAGACAGAGAAGAGATCCTAATTGAACATTCGAATGTTATTCCTTCCTGGAAACGTGGTAGAGTTTAACCCAACTATATTGTGTTTGATTTCTCCAGACTTACTGTTCATGTGCTTTTCAAAAAGCCTCTTTATAGAGTGACTATCAGAGCACATAGAGTAAAATTGGTCAGAACATAGAACTAGGGATTTCCAAAGTCTCTTATTGGGAGGGACGGGCCTCCCCAGGATATCCGCACACTCCACACTTATCTTCAAATGCACCGTGGCACCTGATATTCCCTGTTGTTTTGGAGAGAGGCTCTGGGGGACTACTGCTCACCATTTCCTTCACAATGTGCAAATGCTCTCTTGCCAGAATAGCCAGGCCCCCTAAACCCTAGCTAGAGAGCAGTGCTGCCCTGTGGCCTTCTTTCATGTCACTATTGGCTTCCAGAATAAATGGTAACTCTAAACCTGCAACCCACCTTAATACTCTGTAATGCTGCTGTTGGCACCATCACATAGCAGAAGAATGGGCCACCAGCCTCCTGCTGTCATCCCACCAACCCTTCCTTCTAAGACTGAGCAGATCTTAAATTAGCTTCATATCTCTCTGGCTTTTCTGAACACCTACACCACCTACCTCCTCTGCCTATGGCCTGGCCCCCAGCAAGACTTTTGACTTAGCTTGGACTCCTGGCTTCTGTTGGCTCAGAACAAGGAGTAATGTCTAGAGCTGTACAGTCTAATACAGTAGCCACTAGGCACATGTGGCTATTTAAACCTAAATTAATTAAAGTTAAATTTAAAAATCAATCACTCAGTTGCACTAGCTGAATTTCAAGGGCTCAGTAGCCACCTGTGAATAGTATACCCTATTGGACAGAGTAGACACAAAATATATTGGTCATATGGAAAGTTCTATTGGACAGCAGTAACCTAGATTATCACATGAGAAATTTCTTGGCTCCGGGAAGGGCTTTGTCATTGAAAGAGAACTAATGTTAGGTGAGAAGTCTGCCATGTGCATAGTAGGGTGCTGCATATATTATCTCATTTGTTCCTCACAAATCTCATTCCCATTTCAAAGAGGAGGAAACAGACTGAAAGAAGTTAAGGAACTTGGTCAAGTGTGTCAGGTTGAGTAAGCGACAGAGCCAGGATTCATCTAGTACAAGTTTCTGTGGCTTTGTCGGTTGAATCAGGTTGCAAGTGTGATAGGTAAAGAGCAGCTGAGGTGCCACTGGCTTTTCTACATGATTTCCACAGAGGTGCAGCGAATCTGTGCACTGGACATTAGTGCACGTCAGAGCCTCACCTGGGGCTTGATGATAACACACTTAATGCGGGCCTAGCAAGTGCACACTCACTCCTTATTTGACTAGAAAATTATGGCTTCGTTGATGTTGTTTCTTCCTAGTGTTGGATACATTTCTTATTGGGGGTGTCTTAAATGGACAGCCTTAAAAAAAGTACCCACACCCCTGGAACAACAATAAAAGGGTCATTAATGAAAAAGCGAATAACACTTGAATAAAGCTGCAGCTAGTAAAAAATATTCTGCCAACATTAACTGCTTAGTTTTGGTCATTTTACTGCAATTATGAAAAATTTTAACATGAGGGAAAGGTGGTGAAACATATAAGGCCCCTCTCTGTATTACTCCTGCAACTCTCCTGTAAACCTAAAATTACTTCAAAATGAAAACAAATTGAAAAATTGGGGAGGTGGGGGGAGTGTCTGCTCTATCTCTGTCCTTTTTCTCTTTCTATGGATCCAGGAGAAAACAACAAAGAACCTACCTGAACTCACAGTGACCAGCTTTGTGCTGCAAACAGATAACGTTCTCCTACCATCAAGTTTGATGGCAGCAATGGCAGTGGGAGATTTTTATACTCAGTGCCAGGCTGTGCTGTTGCCTCAGGTCCCTGAGAACCACCAGATTTTAGATGTGTTGAGTGATGGCTAGTTGATGGTGCTTTACACAACCACAAAGCCTGATTTTTATCTTTTCTTATTGTCTGTGTTTCTATTCTAGACTTCTAAAATTAAATGCGGGTGTCCTCACACCCAGCACATCTTTTAGGATTGATTTATAATTTTAATACTTTTTACAACTTTTGTAAGCAATGGGGCCAGGTGCAACTCAGGTTGACTGGAATGAATTCTTTCTTTTATTTTTTTTATTTCTTTCTTTTTTTTTTTTTTTTTGCACCAGAGACAAAAATTCTTCTGGGCTGCCGGTGGAAATGGAAATTGGTACAACGAGCTGATGTTCTTAATCAAAAACTTTAACATGTATATCCTTCAACCTGGGAATTTTAGTTCTTAGAATTCATACTAAGAAAATCATTGCACAAGTATACAAAGATTTCTCTTTGAGGATATCTGTCACAGCATGATTTTAAAAGTAGCCCCTCACACCTTAACAGAAAAAGGAAACAACTTTAATAAATATCTGGCTATGTAGGATATAGTATGTCTACATAATGGAATGCTATGCAGCTATTAAAATTATGTCCTAGAAAGCCATTCCAAGTTCTAGGTAGATGATCAAGATAGTCAAGTAGAAAAAGTAGGTTATAACAGAATGTAGACTATAATCCCATTTTTTGGTAAAACAGAATACATACCTATATAAAAATAAAGTACTAAATAAGAAAAAATGAACACCAAAGCAATGGTAATTATCTTTGAGTGAAGAGGGTTATCTCAGAGTGATGAAAGAGTTTTAATTTTCTTTCTTTGCATTTTCTAAGTGTTCTACCGTAAGTATGTATTATTTTGACATTGGAATACTTCTCACTTCTTGAAATGTTGCTAGAAGAGTAGGTTCACCAAAGGACTCTTTATCTTTATTAATAGAGTCTCCTTAATTGGGTGAGTGGGTTCTTTTAACTCTGCAAGATACTCCTGGCATGTTTGGTAGTTAACATCACAAGCCTAACAAATAATATTTATTAACGTTTAGCTCATATGGAAAGGTACTGGTAGTCAAATTAACATTTGGAGCGTTTGCTTTTCATGCCAACTTTCATATTTAAAATAGAGGTTGTAACCAGTGGAGAATTGTTCTAGTAAAAGTTGGAGGGGGTGGAAATTGTAGAAATGTTACAATAAAGGCAGTCGATAGTAAGCAAGATGAAGAATGGTAGAAAGAAGCAAAATGACGTGACGTGGAAGAAAATTAACATTTGTGCCCAAAGAAGCAACATTTGTGTTCCTGGGACTCTTTCCTCAGCTCCCAGATAGAGTATAAAGTGCCAATAGCAAGAGATTATTAAATGTCTTGTCCAGCTCATGTGGTCCTATTATGAGCGCTGATAGTAAAGGCTAGTATTCAGGAGGGCACAGATTCGACTTACACAGAGAAGACCGGCATGAACTTGGCTCATGGGAGGAAAAGCCTTCATTTATATACTTTTCCCTAGTCACTACCTCTGCCAGCTAAGGAGCAAGAAAAATGTGTGGTGGCAGTCATAGTTTGGAGGCCACGGGACTAGAACTAATCTCAATACCACTAAAAGCCTTGTTACAACCTTGTGTGAGGGTGGGGTGGAAAGTCGATTAGTTGAAGAGAAAAGTCTTAAAACAGAAGTCCTTGTATCACTGTTCAGTGCCTACTTTCTTTCATTTGTCTGATAAAAGTGGCCTATTCTTCCTGTATGTGCCTCTACTACCCCAATCATCCTCCCCTGGCTTTCCCAGCCACACAAAATAAACACAGTCTGAATAAAAATAGCATGCATGCCATGCTGACATGAGTTCAAAACAGGTCCCCCAGCCTTCCTTATCCAATCAGATTGCAACTCCTAAGCTCCTTCTTCAGAGCAATTCTATAGTAATTCAATTGTTTGGAGTCCCTGGGTTGGAGTGCGCGGGGAGAACAAACTACTAATTAGAGCGAGAGTGTGGAAGTAGACACTGATATATACATTGCTCCCCCCTCACCGTAACCACCTATCTACCTACCCACCCCTTGGAAATTCATAGAGTGTGTTCAGCCCAAGTTTAGGTGCACATTCCACCCCACTACCTTATAGCAAGGGTAGGCCAACTACAATTTTTCACAAGATTTCACCTGTATCTCCTTCCAGACTGGTATCAGGCCCCCGTGATTTGTACCAGCTTTCCAATTCCAAACCCCCATTTCATTGGCCCTGAAAACTTATGCCTGGGCAGGGCACCCTGGATGGAGAAATTACACCCGCCAACCCTTCTTCAAGCCACTAGCTACTGAGCAGGCCTCCGCCTGAGGTTCCTGTCTCTCCTAACTAGCCTGGAAATTTGCAAAGACTGGAGATTTGCAAATTTCTTCTTTATCTTAAGACTACAAAGCAATTACTCATGAATTTGAGGGTAAAGTTATCTGTTTGTAGAAACAGTTTTACGTCATGGGAATCAGATCCCTGAAAGTTTCTTATATAAATCTTATGCAAAATTAGGCAAATTACAACTCTGGGCTAGGACTTCCAGCATCACTGCAACATGGCACCTGGGAAAAGAAGGCGTTATCAGTTCTTTGTCACTTCAGGTTGGTGTGTATATTTGATGTTAAATAAGCCCATCTATTTTTGCCCAGTTGGGGATTTGCGTGGCCATGCAACTCAATTCTGAATGTTAGAAATCATTGCCTCTTGGGACCTGCAGTTTTCCATCTAGTGGCTTTCCACTTGTAAACCTGTCTGTGGACTCTAGAGACGGGTGTACTTAATTGATTGCCACTAGATTTGCAAAGACTTTCAAACACTATAAATAAATAGGAGCCATGAAGACTCACAAGGCCTGCAGAGTCAGCCCCTGCCACCCTCTCTAGATTCATTTCTGGCCCATTCCCCAGTCTTTGTCCCAGGCCAGCCAACTGACCTTTCTTGCCTTCTTAAACTCATTCTTCTCCCTCCCATTGAGGTCTTTATGAGCACCACAGATATCCACCTACATCACCTACCCTCCGTGCCCCAATCCTTAGCTCTCAGCTCAAATGCCACTTCCTCAGGGAAGCCTTCCCTGACCAGCTCCTCCCACTCTAAGTCAGGTATCTGGACCTTTTTCTTCACAGTTGTACTTACACATGTGTAGGATAATTTGACTAGTGTCTGACTCTTGTACTAGACTAAGCTGCTAGAGGATGGAGTCTTACTTGTATCTCCCAGAGCCAACCACCTACTAGCACACAGTAGTTGCTCAACTAATGGATTTTCTCATCTCCAAATTTGTAATTCAACATAAGGTCAACTTGAGGATTTGACCTTACTGTAATTTGGGTACTTAATTACCTTTCTTCCTATGCTTCATCTTGGGAAACCAAGAGAGCATCTTAGCTAATAACTCTGGGAGCTGAGCTTCAGAAACGTTATAAATAAGGGTGTTTTCCACCCAAGCTTCCCCCTTCAGAGTTGCTTCTCTCTCCCCCTCCCAGCATTCTATGCTTGCAGCCCTTGGAGCACATTTTCATTTGGGCTTTTCTGCTTGGTGGGGACTACTGTGTCCCTCAAAGAAGAATTCTTAATTATATATTTCTGCCTCTATAATTATAATTCTGGGTCCTTTATAGACACTTGCTGCCAGGGGCACTGTGGAGGCTGGGAGGGCAGGGAGCTGAATGAGAGAATACTGAGATTTCCCACTTTGTCTTACTAATAGGACAGGTAAGAGTTTCAGTGTGGGGTTATTTTTCTACTTGCCATCAACTTTACTAATCCCAGGAAGGCTGTATTTGAAACTCTTCTAGCCATCTCCTTTTCTTTACTTTTCTTCTCTCCCCTTTTATCTTTCAGAAGGGAGGCTGCTGGGGAAACACTTATTTTCTCTCCCACTTTCCAGGTTGGGCAGGATTCCTGAAGCTGAAGACCTGGCCTCGCATATGCTGAAAGGCTTTCCCAGAGACCGCGTCTCTGCCCAGGAAGCCCTGGTTCATGATTATTTCAGCACCCTGCCGTCTCAGCTGCACCAGCTTCCTGACGGTGAGTGAGGGAGTGTGTGTGTCTGTGTGTACGTGCACACACGTCGGTCTCGATGTCTGCATATTTCCTCTGAGCACTGGAGAATCATAGAATTTGCAATTTGAAGTGAGCTTAGAGATCAGTTTGCCTGGGAGAAGCAAGATGGGGCCCAATCTTGCTTGAGTGTTGCATGAGAGTCTCTAAAACTCAAAAGCGCTGATGCGTTGAGCTGACACAAACCTCCTTGTAACGATTCAAACATTTCCCTTATATGCACACTTAGAAGCTGGATGAGATGAAAGTTGCCACAGAGTTCTTTGCTTTCACTAGCATCTGCCAGGAGAAGCAAAACCAAAGTCTCTAACCACCCCCCTTCCTCTCTCCATAGAGAGTAAGATGATAGGTGACATGGATATGTCAGAGAGGAGAGCTGGGCCTTTCTGGATTGGTAATCTGATGCTGCCAAGGGAAGCACCGGGGTGGGGCACTGTGGGGAGGATCGCGTCCTCCCTGGCCTGACACCCATGGGAAACACAAGTTACCCTGAAATCAGCTTTGCTGCCTGGGCCTGAAGTCATCCTCCAAATCTGAAATCTGCTGAGGGATCATGTGGCTGGTGCTCTCCTCATGTTTCTCAGAATGTGGCCAGGAAGGGCAGCACAGAGGGTGTGGGCAGTGTGGTTGTGCCCGGGCTGTTTGGGGGGACTATCCCTACGTGGGGTTTCTTTGAAAACACCCACCATTTATTCAGCTAAAAACAGTTCTCCCGAGTTCTAAGCAGGAGAGAAGAAAGCTAAGAAGGAAGGTTTAGGGGCTTATCCTGGGAAGAAGGGTCTGGGATGGGTGGGGAGCCACTGCCCAGGAGCCTTGGACATACCTGCGGTCTGGCGAGAGTCTCTGTGGTTTGCAAACGCAGCCCCGCTGTATCTAGGACAATGTCCTGAAGCAGTCCAAAGCTCTTAGTTTGGGACTTCTTGAGGTATTTTATTATTAAAGGGAATCATTTAGGATCTCCACAGATAACCATAATCATACAACTGAGGTTAATGTATCTTATTTAACCCCGTGAGAAGAGTCATTCATCAGTATTTATTAAGTTGCCATTAAGTGTCAAGAACATATTAAGTGCTATAAAGATAGAGGGGAAAAAAGAGGCTTGTCCTTGACCTCAAAGATCCTACAGCATGGGAGGAAAAGAGGGTGAAGTAGAGGAAACAGGGCACCCTTGTACATATATTAGCACAAATCATATCTAAACAGCTAAAGTCTGTGCATAATCAGCTACAGATGTTCAGAGAATATGTGTGTGCTAAAGGCAATTCTTTGGAGGAACTAGAATAACTCAAGTGAGATAGATTAGACTGGAGGTGAATCTGGAGTGGAATTTGGAAGGAGAAGAGGGACATGGTTTGGCATAAGGGTAGAATAAAAAAACATTCCAGGCAACCTATAGCTTTTACTCCCTTCCTGGTACTTCACCCTGTACCTCAACCTCATCCCCATCCCCTCCCCCACTCCCATCACACACTCTTCCTAGTCTGAGCCCCTAGAGCTCTCCTTCCTTGCTTTCTGCTTTAGGGCTTGGAACTTCTAACTACCACTTCAGGCAAGTATACATGCTTGGATGTACACGCGTGCACACGCACACACATACACACGTGTGCGCGCGCCTCTCTCCACTTAAAGAAACTTGTCTCATCTGCCCTCCTCCAGGACCTATTATTCTACATACTGAGAACCACTGGGGATCTTCAAAGTTTTCTGGGCACCAGCTTTTGCCTGATGAAGGGTAATTAGGAAGAAACAACCACTGTCCAAACTGATGTGTTGTTAGAAACTTGGTTTTTGATTTTTCCTAGCCATCTGAAGCAAAGCCACCAACAGAAGGGCTCTGCTGCGTGTGTGTGTGTGTGTGTGTGTGTGTGTGTGTGTGCACATGCGAGTGTAAGATAGAGATCGATCTGTATTCCTTCTCTGTTCACCCAGCCACAGAGCCCAAATCTACTTTGACACTTTTAGAAAAATGAAAAGATGGAATCTTGCAGGAGTCTGCCTGTGCTGGGGGGGAGACGAAGAGTGCTCACAGCAGGAGGGAAGTTGGCTTTTCTTTATACATATAGGGGTTTTTCCATGCAGAGTTTAAATTATGCCTGATAAAAGGAGTTTCGTGGATGTTTCAGTTCTTTCAAATTCTCCTGGCTTCCTCCCAATTAAATGAGGTTTGTCAAAGCCACAGGGCTCTGCTGCTGCTGCCTCGGCCGACAAGCACTTCCTGCAGCGACATCTCAAATCCCTGAGGGAGAAGATGAAAGGGCCAGCGCCAAGAGACAGGGGAAGGGGGGCTGGATTGTGTGTGTGTGTGTGTGTGTGTGTGTGTGTGTGTGTGTGTGTGTGCACACGCATGTGGGAGGGGTGTAGAAAGAGGTTTAGAGACAGACTGACAGATAGGACTGGGGACAAGTAGACAGAGAAAGCAAATCTGCCAGGAAAATTGGAAAGAAAAAGAGAGGAAGGGAAAGAAGCAGTATGGGCCAGTTTGTGCACGCTGACGACAGTGGCCCATCTACTGACACGTCCAAGGGCACATCCAAGGGCACATCCACTGACGGGTGCACGCCCTTGGTCTGGTAGTGCCAGCCTACGTTTTCACTGCTCATGGCAATGAGCCTTTATTAAGAGCCTCCTTTGCAGACAGGGAGCACCAGCCCGTTATCACAGTTCCCAACCTACAGGGACACAGAATCCATATACCTATTCCTGGGAGGCTGCCCCAGGCGTAAGCATTATGTAAAAATAAAACATGCTCTTGTGAGTAGTTCCTAAAGAGAGTTTCTCTGCCATAATTATGCAAGCGATTTTGCTCTCTGGTGACATGTGAGTATGGAATCACTTAGAGGCTTATATTTATATCATTTTATTATTCTGGTCTTATTCTGGTTGCAGGATAACAAAGTTGTTACTTTAAAATACATTCTGTTTCCCCTTCGACCTGGGAGATACCCGCTCTTATTTTCTGCCCTCTGAAGAAGACAATTTAAGCATGAAACCTGTGGCTTGGAAATATGTGAGGAGTATAAGAACAGGCTAAACTCCAGTAAAAGAGTGACATAGGCAGTCCCCACAAAATGCAAGAATTGCTCCCATCCATCCATGTCTATTTTCATAAAGCCTGAGTCAAGACATCTTGAGCAATACTCTCTCTAGGTCATGGCAATCATCTTATGGCCAGAGGAAACCAGGGGGTTACTTGCCATGAAAATCCAGAAATTCCAGGATTAACTTCCTTTTGGAGAACACATTGAAATGAAGAAGCGTGGATATTAGAATGGCAAGCATGTGGGAATTTCTGCCAAGTGCTGACATTTTCCCTTATTGACTTTTGAACACCTGAAGAAACATTTGTTGAAGGAGAAATTATTGGTAGTCTCTCTCAAAACACACCCAACAGCAAGCTAATTGCTTTTGCAGATGGCTAGGGAGACACTCTTCTCACTCAGTCACCGGATTATGGCCAAGCTTGTGGTCCTTGTGGCTGAGCCAGCAGTGCAGGACGTCAGCTGGGGCAGCTAGGACCTAAAATTAGGCCCTTGGCAACTCCCTCATCTTAGCTGCAGTTTCAGCTTCTTGGTTTAATTCCCTTTGCCCTCAGTATGAACTTGGGCTCTGGGAAAGGAACACTGTTTAATGACTTGGGGGTGGGGGAGTAGAAAATCATTAAGCTGCCCCTTCTAGAAACTGGCTCCACTCCATTCTTGCAGGGAGCCTTCCAAATGTTACCCTTGGAAAGTTAAGACTGATTTTGGAACCTAGCCATTGTGAACCACAGACATTGATCCACAAAAGTATTTTTTTATCTGGGGCAATAAATGTCACGTGATTTAAGAGTCTGGTCCTTAAGCCCCGGTCCTTGATCGTCAGGACATCAAAGGCTGTCTTTCTGTGGCTCGGTCCCGTTTTGCTTTCCAAATCCCAGGCTTGAGTCTCTCCCGTGCCTTTCTGAACTAAATTCCCCTTCTCCTTTAAAACATCATCTCCTTTAAAACAGCATCTTGGGGGAAAAAAGTCCTAAAACTTAAAAGTTTGCAATTGTTTCACAAGTAATTTTTGCCAAAACAGTTTACCAGAATCCTTCTTGTCATCATATGCTTTTGCACTTGTAAGGGTGAAAGAAGGCGTGGCGTTGACCGCACACCACCCTGGTGTCTATATCCTGGCAGTTCTTCAGCAGGCCTAATCATATTGCCCCCATTAAAATCTGAGCAATTTTTTGTTTTGCTCCAGTAAAAGAACTTTAGGCCTTCTTTTAACATACTTCTTTAATCTGTTTGAAGATCTCTTGATATCACTTTCCGAAGCTCACTTTTCTAGTCTGAATTCCTTTGACTCTCCTCCCCACCCCCAATATAGATTCTGTTTCTCTCACTCTAATCATTTCGTTTCATGTTTCTATTCTGAACCTGTTTCACTTATATTGCGTATCTCTGAGACTATGGACCCAATTTAGGTTTACCGAAGGTCTAGTAGGTGTGATGTTGAAGGATACGAAAATGAATTAGTGATGGACCCTGTCCTCGAAGAGCTTACAATCCTTAAGGAAATGAGATAAGTATATAAACAGCTGCAGATCAAGTGTGAAGTGCTCGGGGTGTTCAAAGGAGATGAGATTAACTCTGGCTATGGGGATCCAGGATGGCTTTGTGAGTGGCTCATGACAGATGATGAGGTCTGGGTGGTTGGGGAGGAAGAATATTCAGGGAGAGGAATGTCATCCTCCTCTCAATGCCATCTTACATTATTCTTTTTTTATTAATTGTGGTACAATGCTGATTCATACTTCATCCTGGTTTTAACTCCTATTGCTGTATGCCTTCCTGCAACAATTTAAACATTCTTGACATGTAGTATTGAAATTTAGTTTAGCTCTATGTATGCTAATCATTTCAAATCTTTTCTGTTTATTGCTTTTATTGTCTAGTCTATTCAAAATTTAACCAGAATATTTTGTCATTCTAGAGGCCAGGTTTCAGGGGATGGGATGGTCAGGAAGAGAGAAAGGAGATTCTGAGCCAGGCCTCTCAACTCTATTCTGCTTCTAAGAGTTTGTAACCTAACTCAGACTGCTCTTTCTATCTTTTAAATCTTCCATTAATCAGTACCTAAGAAGATATGCATTAAGAAGCAAGTTAGGGAGTATCTTCCACAACAAACCTCTTCACTTTCTATGCTCAAAGTTGTCCTCAGCCCATTCCAATACATTATATGAGATACTGGGCTGAAACACGGCTCATGGTGTTTCATAGAGTTGTGTTGCTATGAGGAGTCTGGGTAAACCAAGTCCTGCGGTTCCACCAAGCCCTTAAATTGATTAAACGTGTTAGCATAGAAGAGCTTCCAAGTAAGATGAATCCTTCAGGAAAGGGTTTGAGACCTTAGAGTGGGAAAGGACTTAAAGACTCACTATTCTATATCTTCATTATGTAGATGAATCCCTGGGAAGAATAATGGTGCCTGCCATTTGTTGGGCAGTTATGTGGTTTACATAAATTCTTATTCAATCTATACACTAACTGGTGAGTCTGAAGTTATTATCCTCAGATTACATATTATAAAATTGGGACTGAGAGAGGCTAATTGCTCAGTCATACAGATAGTAAATGAGAGAGCCAAGATTTGACTTCAGGTCAGACTCCCAAGCCACTCTCCTCCCACTATTCATTGCTTCTCAGTAAGACCACATGGAAACTTAGTAGCACAATGAGGATTGGAACCACAATCTTGACTCCCATTCCCATGACCTTTCCACTGCCTCATGCTCTATCTGTGTTTATTTTAAAGCCTGCCCTGGAAAAAGTCCACATGTCCCCAGGTAACATGTTTAATATCTCCAAATTAAGAGGGCTCAATTTTATGTTTAACGGAGATCCTGACCTTTTATCTTTCTGTTCTTCTTCTTCATCTTTTTTTAAAATCACAGTCACTCTTGGGTTTTAAGATTTCTTAATCAATGGTGGTTTATTTTTTTTGTTGTTTCACTATAACTTATTCAATTTTATAAGAAAAATATCAGAAATCCAATGGAAAATTGGGCAAAGGCACAAAATAGCAATTTCTGCAAAGGAAATAAAACAAGAGCACATCAATAGACAGCCCTACTAGTGATTAAATAAATACAAATATCTGTTAAATTTAGTTTTTTTTTTTCTCTTAACCTAATAGCTCCCAGGGTTTGTGATGTCATAATAAAACAATTCTCTGCTGATGGTTATGTCAGTTGGGGTACTCTTTGCAAAACATTATGACATTTATATCAGGAACTATAAAAATGATCACAACTGGAAGTTATACAAAGAAACAGTTGAACAGAAAAAAAAACTAGATGCATAAAAATGTCCAGTGATGCAGTGTTGTCTATAATTTTTAAAACTTACAAAATAAAAATAAAAGAAACAATCTAATATTCAACACTAGAAAACCGATTGGACAAATTTTGGCATATTGACACAGTAATATGTAATGATTTAACGGTACTATGTAACCATTTAAAATGATAATTCAGAGTGTGTGGTAATATGGAAATATTTATGCTATGACATGAGCTAAAAGAAAGTAGGATACAAAAATACATATTATAATGTACCTGTGAAAATGTATTATGCATATCAACAAAATTGAAAAGTAGTAGATAACAATTAAAATGCCCCTCTAGGGGAATTACAGATAATTTATTCCTTTTTCAAAGTTTTCTTTAATGTTGATATTATATTTCCTCTATTGTTTAAAAAAATGAGGTAAGGCCAACAGTACAGAAAGTCCAGGCTCTGGATCGAGAGTTAAAGGACTTGAGGTATTTGTTTTTCCCAGTGTAACATGCATTATTGGCCTTCATAAACCTCAATTTCTCAACCTGCACAAGAATTAATGCTAGTTTCCTTTACCCCAGATTGACAGAATGTTTATTTTATAAAGCTTTTAACTCACTGAATACAAGGATTCATATAAATTTGGTCCTGAGAGAATGAGAGGTGGGAGGGAGAGGAAAAGATAAATAGGCACTAATTAATTTTAAAAGGAAAGATCATCTGCTTTAATCGGAAATGCACATGTGCTGTGCCCCTAGTCAGAGTGTTTTAAGTGGCTCCTTGTTAGTTAGCAAGTTCAATTTAAAGTACTGTGTGATCCTTTGGGCTTTGAAGATATGAAGCCTATATACATACACATGAGCTAAAATTACGGCGTCGTCATGAGGCTGTGTGCACTCTGAATAATTAAATGCACTAAGCAACTCCAGCTGATGGATTGATGATGTGCAAGAGTAGTGCAAAAACCACGTGACAAGGAGAATTACAAGACATTTCGAAATGGTTTAATTTCCAATCTTTCTTTTTAACTTGTGCTTTCTCTTTTAGCCATTACAGACAAGTAAAAGAGATTCGATTATCTTGTTTCCTGTGAAAGGTTATTTAGCTCCTCAATCCCATTAAGTCACTTTCTGCACTCCAGTGCACTGAGCCTTTACCAGATTCTCAGCCCAGGAAGAGTAAATGGAGACACCAGGATCAGATTTCTAAAGGAAGGAAAGTTAAAGCAAAGTTTGAAAGGGGTGACAGCCAACAGCCAGAAGCTTAGGAACTCAATTAGACTGAAAGACAACTATCTCATTATCTTGTTCCGAAATGATCTAAATACATAAGAATCTAAAAGTTTTAAATAAACTTGTCCTACTGACTGTCTAGATGACTGAATTTCCCTTCTCAAAAAAATTTTAAACACCCACTTTCGTATTTATTTATTCTAAGCGCAAAGCAGCTGCGATAATTATGCTGTCAGATTCAGTAAGCTAATGAGGAGTCAGCCGAATGGAAGGTTTTGCACTTGTGAGATTGCTGCAGGAGAACGGCTCTGCTGCTTTCTTCCTTCTTCTTTTTCTTTCTTTCCTTCTTCCTCCCCCCCCCCTTGCTTTTTTTTTTCTTTTTCCCTATGAATTGGGAAGGACAGTCAGGCAGTCCCAGGCAAATTGGCATCCCTTTGAATAACTGGTTGCTTTCCCAGCACTGTTCTGCCAGATAATGTCTGTCTGTCTCTCTCCCCATCCCCTTATTTTTTCACTCTCTTTCCCCACCCTTCTTCCTCCCTTCCTCCTTGCTCTTGAGGAGCTGCTGCTTTTGAGGGGCAAGGAAGCCTGAGGGAACCTTCATGCCACTGTCCCCAAGGGAAGAGGATATTTCTTTCTGAGGGAAGTTCCCATAATGGTTTGGACTTGAGCTGACTTGAGAGTAATCTGTGACGTTCTGCTCTGTCTATTTTAGCTGTTTGTTTATGCCGTGACATGAGCTAAAAAGAAAGTAGAATACAAAATTGCATATTATAATGTACCTCTGAAGATGTATTATGCATATTAACAAAACTTGATGTCTTCTTTTTCCAGCCTAGCAAATATGTAATTAATTCTAAATCGAAGGACTCAAGGCCACAGATCACTCTCGGCATAGGTCTAGGCTGAGCAAGACAGAGCCAGCATGCAGGTTTATGTCTTTCCTTCAGGTGCGAGCAGCTTCCAGCAAACAATGTTATTAAGGCATTTTATGCTTTCAGTGCACCAAAGCTAGAAGCTTCTCTTTTTATTAAATCGTGTCGTATTTAGAGCAACCCAGGTTTATGCAGATTGTCAGCCTTGACAAAGCAATGCCCAAGCAGAGAGATGCCTTGAGCAGGTTTTGTGGATGTGCTTTGTGACAATGTGGCTGTTGCTTCTTGCTTTTTTTTCTCAGATGGTATCTATGCTGATGCTTGTAACAGTGGCTACTGGTTATTAAAAGCATATTGTGTATCAGGAACAATCCAAGACGTTTTACATCCATTATCTTCTTTAAACTTAGAGCAATCTGCCAGGGAGTTTTATTATCCCCATTTTGCAGATGAGCCCCTTAAAACGTTAACTTTTGGAGAACTTGACCCACAATTTCAGCATAGGAAGCACCCAGGAATAACACACTTAACAAACAGGCACTTATAAAAATGCCAACTGCCGGCATTCTCAACTAACCTGCTACACGAATCAGAGGACAAAGGTAGTGTATATATTTCAATTTTTTTTTAATTTACAGAGGTTGTACTTGAGAGTCTATTTAAATAGATTGCCTAATGTATCTAATGTAACAGGATTAGAAATTTTCCAAAACACAGCTAGCCCAGCATGGTGCTCGTTCCCCATCATCACTGGGATTAATATTCAGACTCCTTGGCTTGAGAGCAACTTCCTTCACCCTCTGGTTCTAACCCATTTTTCCAACTTTATCTTCTAGTTTGTCTTGCTCGAACCATGCATGATTACTTGCAATTCTCTAGAGCACTTTCCTTTCTCCATGCCTTTGCTCATGCTGATCCCTCAGCCAGGAGTGTCCTCCCTAGAATTCCTTACCTGTTAACATAGTCATCCTCCAAGGTTCAAAGAGCCCTTGTCCATGCTTTTCCTGAGTTCCTTAGACTTAGAAGAGAGGCTGTCATAGTTCTTTGTTTACACCTCACTTTGGCCCTTGTTTGTTTGTGTGTGTTCTCCCAGTTCTATTCCAATTTTTACCATCTTACAACACCTAGCATAATGTGTACCCAAGTGTTCATTTGGTAAATATGCATTGAATTAGATTGAATAGGAGGCACTTGACAGCTATTAGTAGATTCAGTAAAGTAAATTTTCCATGAGTCAGTATAAATTATTGGTGGGTAAGTCTGGCTCATGTTTTGACATCTCTTCCAGTGACAAATATTACAAAGACATAAAAAATACACCGTGAAAAACCCCAGGAAATAATATGTTGGTGCTTCTCTTTTTTTTCTCTCTATAGAGGAGTCTTTGTTTACAGTTTCAGGAGTGCGGCTGAAACCAGAAATGTGTGACCTTTTGGCCTTGTACCAGAAAGGTCACCACCCAGCCCAGTTTAGCAAATGCTGGTGAAGACAAAGCGTGACTTCACCAGGATTCTTCAAGGTACGTGGTACCAACAGCAAGGCTCCTTATGGACAGGGTCGAAAAGAGATGGCTGCCAGGTGCAGAGGGCATGGTCCGTGGATGCAGAGCGCCTCTGTTCTGTGTCTGACTCTTCATTCCTGCTCTAGGGACAGGTGACCTAACCCCCTGTGAAAGGAGGATAATAATGTGCATTACCTGTCTCTCCCACTCCCAGAGGACTGGTAAGGCTCCTCAGACAGAATGGTCATTATGAGGCCTTTGGCTGACAGAGGTGGAATAAAGGATTACAACTGACATCTTGTATCCCCTTAACTATATAGTTCTGTCAGCCAATAAGACAAAATCAAAAGATCAGGTGACCAACTGTCCCCATTTGCTTGAGACTGAGGATGTCCTGAGATGTGGTATGTTTAGTGCTGAAATTGGCACAATCTCAGGTGACCCAGGATGCTTAGTCACCATAATAGTGCAAATTACCACCAGGCCTCCTGCCCTCGGTGCCAGAGAAGTCCTGCTTCAGAGCCTGCCCAGGAGATGGTTCTAGAAGTCTATGAGAGTCACATCATCACTGCTACAGGCTTCTCAGGCTACACCTTCTGCATAGTTGGTTGTAGGGAGTCCTCTCATTCAAGGAGAGTTCTAAGAACTACAGGGGCCTGATGGACAGGCAGGAGCCACCCACAAATGTCACAGATGCAGCTGCTCTCAGGAGTCTCCTCAGTCGACCCAGGGCAGCCCATCTTTCCAGGGTAATCTTTAGGAGGAAGAGATGCTGTGGAGTATTTTCCCAGAGCTACCCTACCTTAAAGGGAGTTCCGCTGGTAGGCACAGGAAGCCAGGTGGGACGACCCCCAAGCAACCATAATACAGACACCCCTAGGTGTTACAAGAGCACTTCCCATACTGGGCCTACCATGGTGGGTAGAGGGGACAGTAATCAAGAGAGAGGAATCAAGGTGGGACTCATGCACAGAGCCAGCCAGCCAGCCCTTCAGGTGACTCTGGCTATATCCCAAGACGCATGCATCAAACTATGGTTTTGCCTCCCATTTGGCAACCACAGCTTGGCTGTGCTTCCTAACAGAACTTTTGAGGCCTAGGTGATAACCACTGGCATGCTCCCTACACTCCACCCCCCAACATCATTCACATGGCAAGATTCAGCCTTTTGCTGCTTTCTCTTGGATCTCTCATTAGCTGTTGATATTTAAAGGCATGTACACACCAAGGATGTCTGCCTTCTGGATCTTCTAAGATCATTGTATTTAGAAATTTGGAAAGTGCAGGGATGTTTAGAATCATAACTGTTCCTCGGAGCACTTATGAACTACATAAGTTAGTATTTCGACAATATACAATTGAAATTAAAATAGACAATAAAATAATATGGTATTTTCTAAGCAAAATATTTTCTACAGCAGAGATTTTACTGTGTAACTATGCCATTTTAAACCTACTAGTTATGAGAATAGGATGTGCTTTAGCTACAGTCTGTAAAGTAAAAGATTTGAGCTTTATAAAATTATCAAAGGCATTGATGGAAATGGCCTCTGATGATGGTGCTCCATAAGCATAACTATCATTTCTACTGTTGTTATTTTGTTTTATTAAGCAGCTAGAAGGTAGAAGCATAACCCCACCTCTCTGCTCTATAGTGACTTTTCACAAAGCATTGTTAACTCATAGATGTAAATTGGTCACAATAGAAAATCAATTAAATGCTGCATGTCAAACTTGGTGCCTGTGCCAGCAATCCAAACAAAAAGGAGGAGGCAGATTTCGCTTCTATTGCAGGAATCTCATGATGTCCCTAGGCCCTTGGTACTAGTGTAAGGAGATAAAGCCAGTAGAAGATGAACCACAAAAGGGAAAAGCTAGAGCAATTAGACTGTTTAATAAATGGCTTGGGATCAGCAAAATCTGGCAGCACTGGAGTTAAAGAGACTAAAAGTAGTAATCAACGGACACTTGGGGCCTGTAAATTTTTTTCACTAAATTGAATTTATGTTAAAATATTCACTTTTTAAGAGATTCAAAATGTAAATTGGGATAGTAGGACTTGTAACTGGCAGTGGTGTCTCAAAATTAAGACTTAAAAGGTCCTCAAAATGTCAAGTTTCAGAATGGTAAAAATGTATACAGTGGGGTGTGGTGAGGTACAACTCTAGTTTGTATATTCAAAGATAGATTTTGATTATTTTAAAGCTTACTTAGTTCTTATTACCACAGTTAAGATGCTGCCTCTGTTATAATTTACTATTACCTTTTCTATCAATACATATAATTCTATCAGTAACTTTTCAATAATGTTTAACAGGTTTTCCTTTCTCAATCTGTACTATATCATTCATTATTTTTATTTTTTTTATTCTTCATTTTATTTTCAGGGCTACATTACTGCCATTTCAGTTTTAACTTGCTTTAGCTACCAAGAAGCTTCAAATTAATTCCACACTGGACTAGGGGTTTTATACCATCACCTGTGACCTGAAATGTTTTAAATACAATGTCCAAGGCAATGTTACATAACACTTGAAGAAAAAGCAATGGAAGGTTATTGCTATTGTCATTTGCCTAGAATTTCACAGTGATTGGCTCAAAAATTAGACAGAGACTGAGATAGTCTGAGAAGAAGATCTCTAAATAATTGCATCCATTTCGTTATTTGATAGAGAGATCCTTGGACAGAAAGGACAACAGGACAGATGGGAGACTGACAATTGAAAGAATTTGGAGACAGAGCTAGTGCTTACAGAGGCCTGTCACTCCTGTGTTCATTTACAATTTCTCCAAACAAAAGGATTTCCATGGCAAGGAAAGGATTAGTCTAAAGTTTAGAATAGTCGCCACAGAAGATGGTTTCTTGGATAAAGTTGTCAACAAAAATACTTGCTTGAGACTTTTCATTATGATTTCATAGGGGGCGCTTCTTCCTTCACTAACTGTATTGTCAAAACACATTACCACCCCACCCCAGCCAGATTTTAGGAGTTTGAATAGATAGAGTGAGCTGCTAGTTGGAATTAAATTTCAGACTATCTCCTTCTACTGAATCCTGATTGTCTGTGATGATAGCAAAAGTCGCAAGAAGTCTAAGCTCTGATTTGATGGTGGAGATACTGAATAGATGGATAAGATCAAAGAGTTCCAAAGATGTAATTCAAGCCCTGTTGCACCATCAGACACACATGCATGTGCACACACACATAACCCTCAAATAAAATGAGAGATTTGTCTCAGCTAACACATGTATCCTTTTCTATAATAACTCTTTCTAAAAGAAGCCAGGGAAACTCAAATTACTTCATCTAGGGATCATCTACTCAGGAAATGTAGTAACCTAGAAACCAGAGACCTCTATATATCCTTTAGAAGTACAAGGAGGAACTAATTAAGAGAGAATTTAAAATAGTCTGTATCCACCCAAAATCTGAGATGGAAGAAGGGAAAAGGTGTACAGATACCTTAGTGAGTATTTGATTTTAGTAAAGCATTTGACAAATGTCCAGATATACCTGAAAGATGAAACTGTGTGGGCTGGATGATGGGGCAGATATATGTGCTCAAAGAACCGTGGTTATTCAACCTAGAGAAAGGTCGATAGTGATATGATACAAGTTTCCGTCTTGAGTCTCTTTCTGGTCAAATATTTTTATTAATCACTTGAATAAAATCAGAGAAGGTACATTATTTATACAATTCACTGAAGTAAGTACTGTTATTATTAATTTATGACTTCCATTTGACAAAGGAGGAAACTGGCTCACAGAAGTTAATTAATTCCTCCATAGTAGTATCAGAGTTAAGATACAAATCTCAGGTCTGGCTGTCTCCAATGTCTGTGGTCTTTCCAGTAATCACATACTTATTAAGTCTGTAGCACATACAACTCTTGAAGAGGCAGCTGATATTTAGCCTTGAGTCATGATTCGAAAAACTGAGACCTTGACAAAAGCTGATGTGTACGACTGCACACCTATTGGGATGACCAAATTCCAGAACACTAAAAACACTGAATACTGGTGAAGATGTAGAGCAACAGGAACTCTCATTCACTGCTGGTGAGAATGCAAAATGGTACAACCACACTGGAAGACAGTTTGGGAGTTTCTCACAAAATGAAACATGTCTTACCATATGACCCAGAAATCATGCTCCTTGGTTTTCACCCAAAGGAGATGAAAATTTACGTCCACAGAAAAATCTGCACACAGATGTTTATAGCAGCTTTATTCATAATAGTTCAAACTTGGAAACAACCAAGATATCCTTCAGTAGGTGAATGGATAAACAAACTGTGGGCATCCAGACAATCGAATGTTACTCAGCACTAAAATGAAATGAGCTTCAAGCCATGAAAAGACATGGAGGAAACGTAAATGTATATTACTAAGTGAAAGAAGCCAATCTGAAGACGCTATATCCTCTATGATTACAAATATACAACATTCTGGAGAAGGCAACACTATGGAAACAGTAAAAAATCAGTGGTTGCCAGGGGTTAGGAGGGAGGGAATGATGAGTAGACGGACCACAGAGGATTTTTAAAGCAGTGAAACTATGTATGATATTATAATGGTGGATACAAGTCATTATAAATTGTTCAAACCCATAGAATGTACAACACCCAGAATGAACTCTAATGTAAACTATGGACTTTAGATGATAATGATGTGTTGGTGTAGGTTCATCAATGGGAACAAATGTACCACTCTGGTGAGGGATGTTGGTAATGGGGGATGCTATGCATGTGTTGGGGTAGGGGGCATATGAGAAATCTCTGTAACTTCTGCTGAATATTGCTGTGATCCTAAAACTGCTCTTTTAAAACTCTATGAAAAGCAAAAGAAACAAATAAACTAATGAGCAACAAGCCAATACAACCATTATTCCTATCAAATTTCATCTGATTAACTTCTTACATATGAGGCTTAAAATGTCAACAAATTAAGTAAGGCTGTGATATAGTGTAAATTGGTACATTTAAGTACAACATGAATTAATGATTTATCTGGCTGCCCACAAAAGATAATGCTAATAATTTTAAGTGATATAAATGAAGGAATAGGGTGGTATTCTAGAGGGGAGAAATAGTTTACTCTCTACTGATCAGATCACATACAAAATATTAAATTTAACTCTATCCATCACACTTTAAAAGAAACATCACAGTGAAGTTAATATTTATTGTGCATCTATTAGTTTACAGGTCTAATTCTGTCTAATCCTCTTAACAAGATGAAGAGATAGATGTAGTTATTCTCCACTTTACAGAGAACTCAGAATCAAATCAAGTATCTAGGATTTGATGCTCAAACTCTCCGTACCCAAAGTCTGTGCCTTTTTACACCCTCCCCCAACTCTGTTCTGCATGGTCCAAGAAGGACTAATGAAGCAAGGCACAAGGCGGAATAGCCCCAAAGAGAAAACGTGAGGGACAGAGAAACTCTTTCCAGAGGGTTCAGGGTTCTCACAGAGCAAAGGGGGCCGGCCCTCTGCTTGGGGGCTGTGGAGCCAGGGCAAATACATTGAAAGCTCAGAGATACTGCTTTTGATACAGCAGAGGTCTCAGTTTTAACTGTCTGCCAATCAAATGAGTTCCCGGAACAGCACTGGGCACCCGGAAGATATGGAAAGCTGTAAGAGAGATCCCCATATTGTAGATTAAAATAATTGGCCTCTAAGGTCTCATCTAATTCCAAGATTGTCTAACATCAGTTTTAAACAGCCATGGATAGCCTATACTTAGGATTATAGTAAGATCCTATTGTTGCAAGAATGAGTAGACTCATTTTATTTCTCAAAAAAGATTTTTTAAAAGGTAAAATTATCCTCTTTAATTATAATGGAAGATAAATTATGCTTATGCTTCCTTCTTTTTCTCCTTTAATTAACTGATTTGCTTATTGAAAAGCTTAATAAAAATTATATGTAAAACACCAAACATCACTCCAATCTTCCTTCCCTGATTTTGTAACAAGAGCATTCCCGGTGTTTGTGCATATGTTTTTATTGATTCCTTTGTATAAACATACATCTAACTTTTAAAAACATGAATTACTTTTGTTCAATTTGATATTTTATTTTAGTGATGCTTACTTGTTCAATCACTGGTGCTACTCACCTAATATTTGTCCCCCAGGCTCCGTAATTGGGTGGCATTTCCTGGCCCTCTGGGGTGGATAGGACTGTATGATTAGTGCTGGCCAATGAATTACGAGAGGAAGTGATATGTATCACTTTTGAGCCAAGCATTCATCTGATTGCCAGTGCAAAACCCTCCAGATCTCTTTTTATTGTTCCCTCTGTTACAATGACCAGCAACATCCAAGAGGGTCCCAGAAGGAGGAGATGTAACACAAGAGTCCCCAGATGACGTGATGGAAGTATACTGGGAAAGAGAAATAAAACTTTGTTTTAAGTCACTAACATTTGGGGGTTGTTACTGCAGTATAACCTAGCCTGTCCTGACTAACACCAGGGCACATAAAACATACTTGCACTGCCCAACATGGAGCTACTAGCTACGTGTGACTGATTAAATATAAATTTAATTAAATTAAACATTCCATTCCTCAGTCCCGCTAACCACATTTCAAGGGCTCAATAGCCACGTGTGGCTAGAGGCTACCATAATGCATAATGCATATAGAACATTTCCATCATTGCAGAAAGTTCTTTTGAACAGTGCTGACACAGGGGCTAGGGTTTTTATGAGTTGGTCATATCTTCTAACACTTCTTAATGTTTTAAGTGTGCATCTAACACCACCTTGGAGTTATTCTAGAAATTATTCACCTTTCTTAAAATCAAATCTCCGGGAGCGTCCAGTGGAGGTTACCTTCTGGAAGAATATAAATCACTCTGAGCAGTTACATTTCTTAGAACCAAAGTTCTTTTTTTGCTAAAGGTTACATTGACACGTAGGATTAACACCTCTTTGTTACTCACGACACCTTCCACAAGTGAATTCCCAGTTTTATTTTAGTCCATCCTGTCCGACCCTATTCACATTCTCTGCTCTTTAATCTTCTCTATCTTCTCTATCCCTAAGTAGGTTAATGGGTACCTGGTATAAGATCTGGGTGCTCAGTAATGAATTCATCCAAGTTTATTATCATCCTTTTAAATTTTGTTTCTATTGTAAGCACTATCATTGAATATTACAAAAAAAATTTTGTGGGAGCCCTAAACTGAACCAAAATATAATATAAACCTTCCCATTTATTTATTAATTCATTCAACAAACATCTAGGTACTAGAAATACAAAAACTAACAGTACCCCCAGGGATCTTATAGTCTAATGGAGAGTTAGATGGATATAAATACAAGATCCAATGACAACATATCATTGTGCCCTATCATACAGGAGATGACAGTTAAACCTTATCTTGAAGTGAGAGTTCGCCAGGCAGGCTCTTGAGTGGGGTGAGAAGATAACCCTGTGTGAGGAAAATATAAAAGGGACAGAATTTTCTTGGCTGTAAGGAATTGAAAACAACAATTTAATGGCTTAATCCATGAGGCAATTATTTCCCATAAGAAGTCCAGAAGTAGTTGGTTCCAGAATTGATTAACTTGATGGGTCAACATCATCAATAACCCAGGTTCTTTCTATCATTCTTCACTGCATCTTTGGTGTCCTTTTGCCTTAAGTCGCAAGCTTGTCCGTATCACGGTCACAAGAGGCTGCCACAGTTCCAGGCACCACATGCAAGCATGACTGTACAGTTGAAGAAGGTATCTCTTCCTGTGTGCTTTTTTTTTTTTTTCAAAGAAAGCACCATTCTCTTCGCATCTTACTGTTCAGACTGTCACGTATACACCCCTAGAATAGTAGCAAGGGTTATTCAATTTATGATGTTTATTATTTCCCTTTTCCCTGCTTTAGAATGGTCAGGATTTACTCCTGATCTAAAGTTAGGATCGCCTTTCCTGAGGTTCACATTCCTGAAGAATTGGAAGAAAACCAATAGAATCTACCACAGCAACTAACCAGCTGTGGATTCTAGAGGTGCAGGGAGCAATCAGGCGGTGAGGAATGGCTGCACGGTATCCCATCTGGGGGCCTGGATGCCTTGTTAGATCATTCAGAGTCAGGTAATCAGGAGAGAAGGTTATGAGCTCATTGCTAGACCATGAGTTTCCAGTGTGCATCAGACAACTGGAATCAGGAAATAAGGACTGGCTACATGTGGGCATCACCTACATAATCATATCCTTCAAGTCCCAAATGTGATTGCCCAAGAGAACATACATAAAGAGAATAAGCACAGGATGGAAGAAAGAAGAATTAGCAAAGGATTAGTTGCTAGAAATTGGCCAGGGGCTAAGGGTGAGACAGAAAACTAGAATCATCCTATAACAAAAATCAAGAGAAGAGCATTTCAAGATTGAGTGGCCTATGGAGAAAGCATCAGGAGGGTATAAGCTAAGGTAGGCCATGGATTTTGGTGTTTACTGGTCATTGGTGACCTATGAAAGCAGTTTCATAGACTGATTGATGCTCATAGAAAAATACAATGGATTAGAGAGAGAGTGAGTGGTAAAAAAGCAGAAGCAGGGAATATCTTTCAGAAACCGTACAAAAAATCTGGAAAAGAGTGAGTGCTAGCTAGAATGCTAAAGGGCTGGGATGGTTCGCCTAGCACTAGAGAGATTTATGCATTTTTATGAACTGAAGAAAAAAGAAGAATCAATGGGATAGTCTGAACACACCAGGCATGCTCCTTTCTTAGGCTTCTACCTGGCTCTTTCTTGCCTGGAACCCATTCTCCCAAGTGTCCACACAGCCTTCTCAAGCCTTTGCTCCACTGCCACCTGTCAGGGAAACCTTCCCCAGCCACACTATTTAACACTCAAGGCTCCCGCACACCAGTCCCCCTTTACCCGGCTCAATTTCCCTAAAACATGTTACCTCTGGATTTCATGCTCCAATTTACAGTTTATTTATGATGTTTATCATTTATCTTGTCCCTTCTAAAATGTAAGCTCCATGAGGACAGGGAACTTTGTTTTATTCACTGAATTATCTCAAGCACCTTCAACAGTCTTTTGCACATAGCAGGTACTCGATAAATGTCTTCTAAGTGAATGAACTCCTTGACCACACTTTCAGCTGCAGTTCACTTCTCCTTTACTCCCTTGAACTGCTCTGGGTTGGATTTTTTTTTTTCTTTCAGATATGACATATCCTAATTCTACATTTATTGTTTACTTTCTATCATCGCAGAAAGTAAGCCTCACAGAAGCAAGTATATTGTTAGGTTCTGTTCACTGATGTATCTCAAGCTTCTAGAATTGTATATGACACACAGCCGGTGTTTAATAAATATATTTGTGGAATAATGAATGAATAAAGATTTGCAGATTGAAGGAAATACATTAAGGGCCTATGTTTACCTGAAAAACAAATAAGAAATATGTATCTTCTGAGACAAGAAAAAGAAAAAGTACATGGTTAAAGATTTAGAG
>CM053503.1:144771639-144893061 GCA_028627145.1 Eidolon dupreanum
TTTTTTTTCCCCCTTATTCTGTGATAATGAGAAAATGTTTAAACTCCCATCTCTGTGTTTAAACATTTCTCCCTGCTGACAGCAGCGGGGTACCCCTTGATCAACTGTCAGATTGGAAAGTGCAATTTTTCTGGAAAGTAAACAGCATGTTAGCTGGTTGGAAATAATTTTCTGTTTATTGGTAGCTGTTAGCCTAGGAGTGATGGAGCCCCGTGACAGCACTTGTCAAGTGAGGAATAAGAAACAAGTTTGGAAATACCTCTAAGACATAGCTCTGACAATAAGGCCTTACTATTTTTTTGATAGAAATGTACTCTAAAAAAGTTAAAACAGGCAAAAAAACTTTTCCAGTGTTACCAGCTCCTGGATATCCTTGTGGCAAAACTGACATAGAATCAAAGGCAAACTCACGGAATGCTGGGATTGGAAGGGTCCTTGGCAGTTACTAAATCCATCCCCCACCTTTCACCACTGGGTAAACTGAGACTCAACCAACTGCTTGGACTCATCGCACAAATAAGAGACAAACATAAAAACTATCAAAATAAAAAAAGAAATAAAGATTGTATTTGCTTTTCAAATTCATGTGTAAAGATAAATAGAAAAAACTGGTGGAGGCAGTGTAACATTTTGACCTACTAACATTTGTGATCTTTTTTTTTTTTGCAGAGTGGCTAAAAAGACATCATCATGGGCTTTTATTGATGAGACATGTTGTCATCAGAAAAAATGGCCCCAGTAAAAGTAATACATATTTTCAAGCTATATACATATATATATACATATATATGTATATATATATACATGTATATATATACACATATAGTCATCAGTCCATATCCATTTGAATTAGGCTGTCTGAGGTCCTGATTTGTCCCAGGATTTGCCTCACTTCTTCCTGTTAGAAAAGTATTTCCAGCTGCTGACTAGGTGCCTCCACCTAGATATTTCCAACAAAGATGTTAAGCGCTCCATGTCCAAACATCTTCTCCCCCATATCATAACTAAAGCAAAAAGGGATTCTTCATTCCCATTTTGATCAATAGAAGCACCATCAACCCAGTTGCCTGGTCCCTCTTTTCCTACCTCTGAAATACAGTCTAGTCTGTTTTCTCCTCTCCATCTCCACTGCCAGACCACAGACTTGTGGTTCACAAAGTGAAGTCCCTGCACCAGTAGCATCAGCATCACCTAGGAAATAGTTAAAAATGCAAATTCTCAGTTCCCGCCCCAGAGCTACCGAATCAGAAGCTGGGAGCTGGAGCCCGCAAGTCTGCATTTTAGAAAGCCTTCCAAGTGATTGTGATAAACTGAAGTTTGAGAACCTCTGCCCTGGCTATGTTCCCCAGGCCTTATCCAGTAGTCCTTTTACTGGCCTCCTTGCCAGCAGTATTTCTTTTCTGGAGTATTCTCCATACCAGTGGTTCTCAACCTTGGCTGCATTGGAATTACCTAGAGAGGTTTTTTGTTTTTATTTTTAATACCTATGCCTGGGTCCCATTCCTGGGAACTTTTATTTCATGGATCTGGTGTACAGCATTAGGCATCAGAATTTTCAAAGCTCCCCATGTTATCCTTTTTTTTTTCCTCATGTTATTCTAATGTGCAGCCAGGACTGATAATTACTGTTCCACACTGAAGCTAGGGCTCTCTTGTTGAAGACAAATCAGGTGACATCACTACCCCCCCTAGAAAAATCTTCATCAGTCAAAGGATAATTCTGAATGCACTCTTCAACATGGCCCCAGCCGACCTCTCCAGCTGGCTCCATCATCTTCCTGTCTCACTTGCTTCCTCTATCTCAGCCACACAGAATTTCTCATCATTCGCCAAATGCAATATTCTGTTAATATCCCTAGACTTTTACACTTTGTTTCCTCTGCTTGGAATGTCCTCCTTCTTTCTGCTTGGTGAATTCCTATTCACCCTTTGAGACATAGCGCAAAGGTCACCTTCCCTGAGTGCTCGGTCCCAGAGTTAGTTGCCTTCTCTTCTGGGATCCCAGAGCACTCTGTCGCTATCACATCGTAGTAATGGTCGTACTTCATTGTAATTATTAGTGATACTTCTTTCTCCTTCACTACAACTGACTATATCAGGAGCAGATCAGAGAATACTTAACTTTTCAATTTTATCCCTGATGTCTAGTATAGGTTGGATGTTGAGAAGATGCTCAATAAATGTTGGTTAAGTGAATGAATTGAAAATATAATCAATGACACTTGCTGCCTTTTTTAAGATCAAATCATGGTGCCATTCTGCTTTTCTTTCCAGAAACACTAAAGCTCATATAGCTCATGTTATATATATGACAATGAGTCAACCAGACTAGATTTTGTCATTTTCTGGCCCTCAGTTTTTAATCTTTAAAATAACATCAATAGTGTCTACTTTATAGAATATGAGGATTCTTTGTATAATACCCAGCAATATGATTGACACAGAGTAGGTACTAAATAAATTTAAGTTTTTATTATCATAATAAGTAAAACTAACTGAAAGCGAAGTAAGAAAAGCTGAACTAAACAACATCTGTCTCCCCTTCTGAGTGTGCGTTCTTGACTGGCAGACTGTCTTATTTATCTGTCTGTTCCCTGGGGTCAGGAACCCAATGTATTCCTTAATTAATTCAATCCATCAGTCAACAGCGTTTAAGCTAATGAATGAAATGAATAATATTTGGATAGAATGATGGCTTGCCGTTTGGGGCCATAGAGGAATTCATACTTTTGTCCGTCTTGCAAAAGAGAGAATCATGATCTTGGCAGGTGGAAGGTATTTTTTTTTTTTTTAGTTTATAATTATATATTTTTAAATTATGGTTGATATTCAATATTATTTTATATTAGTTTCAGTGCACAGCATAATGGTTAGACATTTACATAATTCACAAAGTGATCCCTCCAATAAGTCTAGTAGCCACCTGGCGCCATACATAGCTATTACAATATTATTGACTGTATTCCTTATGCTGTACTTTACATCCCTGTAACTATTTCATAACTACCAATTTCTACTTTTTAATCCCTTCATCTTTTTTACCCAACCTCCCTCCTATTAGGCAACTGTGTCTATGAGTATCTTTCTGTTTTGTTTATTTTGTTCTCTAGATTCCACATAAAAATGAAATCATATCTTAGAAATCACCTTTAAAGCTCCTTATTTACAGGTGAGGAAATGGAGATAACCAACCAGGAAAGCCATTTTAACTTCAATATTCAATAAAGAATATCTGAGTTATGAATGGATGCTAACCAAGTAGGAATACCAGTCCATGTTTGTAAAGTCGGCCTAAACAGTGACTTGTTGAGTGAACAGTAAGTAGGATGGCACCTGATTTGTCATGTGGTGAGAAACTGGGCGGATGAGAAAAATTTTAAGGAAAAAAAAAACATGGGCAGCACCTTTGAGTATTATCAATTCCAAATTACCTAGTTCCTGTCTTGGAAAATAAAGTACCTTTTACCAAATATGCATTTAAATTTACATTACTCTGTTTTTTTCAAAAGGCAGATGGAAGGCACAATTTGAGTAACTTAACAGGTGTTATCCAAGCAACAACAAAGAGCAGATAAAAGCAATTAGCAGATACAATTGTGTAAATAGGCCTCTTTTAAAAATGAGTCACTCAGTAGACCTGTCCCTGAGATCTGAGTTACTCCCAAGAGGCCTGAAATCCAAGAGGTCTGAAATCCACTTTCAGCAGGAGTGACTGGACTTGGAAGTCAGAAAGCCTGCTCTGATGGCACAAAGGGAACAGCCAGGAGTATTGGTCTCAGATGTGCAGGAGGAAAATCCAAGAGGCTCTTTGTGCCAAATGCCCAGCACCAATGGGCCTGGGTGCCTTGATCTTCAGAAAGCATCTTGATGCAAAGCCATCCCTAGGAGGCACCCACACCCTCCCTTAACCCTGGTGCATGCCAAAAATTAAATTTAGGCTTTGTATTAGTTTGCTAAGGCTGCCATAACAAAATACCACAGACCCGTGGCTTAAACCACAGAAATTTATTTTCTCACAGTTCTGAAGGCTGGAAGTCCACAATCAAGGTGTCACAGGGTTGGTTTCTTCTGAGGCATTTCCTTGGCTTGCAGATGGCACCTTCTCACATGTGTTAGCTGAGTCCTAATGTCCTCTAATCATAAGGATACCAGTCACATTGGATTAGGGCCCACCTACATGACCTCGTTTTACCTTAATCATCTCTTTGAAGACCCTATCTTGCAAATATAGTTATATTCTGAGGTATTGGGGGTTAGGACTTCAACATATGACTTTTGGGAAAACATAATTCTTCCCAAAATAGGTCTCTTAGCTGCCAAACTGGCTATTTACTTCTCTCAGGCAGAAGAAAGATGAATGAATGAATGAATGCTCTAGACTAGCCTAATGCTAAGCTGCAAATAGTGTTAGGTTTTCCTCTGGCCACTCAGGGTTTTTCTTAGTGTCACTATGTGAGAAGGACGTGAGGAGGACGTCCCAGGCAGAAGTGAGGGTCTGCGGGTAGTCCCCAGCCCCAGATAACAAGCTGCTCTCCAGGAACACATGTTAGGAAAAGTGCTTGATCAGAGTGTCAACTTGTGGGCCGAGCAGGAACACTAAGTGGTTTTGTCTGTCACCTCCTCCACCCCCACTGGAATTCAGCCATAATCTGATGGAAACACTTTGCCCACTTTCAGGAGAATTTTCCACTATCAGTAAGGCTGTTTTTCATACTTAGGCTATCACCAAAGGCTTTCAGAACAGCAGTACTGCTCTCCCCCCGGGAGGCGTGTGTATCTCAAGGGTAGGGGGATGTGGAGCCAAAAGCCATTCTGTGCAGAATGTTCTGTTAATTAAGGTTTTCATTCACATTTAATTACAGCCCCGGTTTCCCAAGCACCTTCTCGTTGCTAGATGCTGCTCCCGGAGCATTGTCTCTTTAGTTCCACATTATAGTCGAGAAAACTTGAGAGGGGCTGTAGGATAGATAAGTGGGTGAGCTGGATTTCAAACTCAAACCCAGCCCATATGATTCCAAAGTCCATGCTGTCCTCATGTCACTGAGAAGAGGACCAACAAGCCTTCGAAAACAGCTGTGTGAGCGGCCGGTTTAGGAGTCAGAGTGCCTGGGTTAGAATCCCAACTCCACAGCTTTGTAGCTAGAGGCTTTGGGGCAAGATTCTTAACCTCTTAAGGCCTCAATATCCTCATCTGCAAAAATGGGTCCAATAATTGTACCTACCTCTAAGGAAAGCTTATAGGGAGGGTTGAAAGGAAAGGGTCCCACCCACCAAGGATGTTCAATAAATGATAGTTACTAGTATTATCATATCTTCACAAATTCAACTAATATTACAGATTTGCTTCCACCCGGGGTCAATAGAAGTAGGTGTGTGTGTGTGTGTGTGTGTGTGTGTGTGTGTATGCAATGTGTTGACAAAAACAGTAGCCACTATTTACTGAGCACCTACTATGTGTCATGCAGTAGACTAGGTGCTTTATATCATGACTTTGTGTTTTATATACGTGAGTTATTCCTCGTGGTTATACTCTGAAGTAGTTAATATGATAATCCTCCTATTCATATGAAGAAAATGAAGCTCAGAGAGGTTAAGTGACTTACTTGAGGTCACACAACTAAAATTTGATGGAGCTGAACTTTGGTTCCAGAACTGACTTCAAAACCCAGCTTCTAACTACTAAAATGAAATATCTCTCTAAAGGACTAAATTTAAAAAAAAAAATTCCTAAAGTTGCTACCTTCAACTGTATCATCTTTTAAGGAAATTGCTTTGAAAGGTGACAACATATCCCATCAATACCACCATTGTTCTTACTCTTTGGCCCTCAGAACCATCCACAGCCCTCACAAGAAAACGAGTCTCATTCAATTATATCAGACTCGTCTTTTAATCTAAAATGGTATTACTTAACTCGATTGTTCACCTTATTTCCCAGACTTTGATCTAAATGAATTTTGGCTGTTGTTAAAAATCAAATTCACCTTTGAAGGATAAATATTTGCCCCCATCAAGATACTCCAAAGAATGCACTTAAGTGTCTAAAAAGAAATGAACCAGAGTGTTTTTAACAGTATCTTTGCAATAAGTGATTCGTCTTTCAAGGAGACTGCTTTGAAGGGGAGACTCATGTGGGATGCATAAGCTCTGGTATGTTTATTTAAAACATACCTTAAATTTCCATTTATATATTCACAAGTAACTTTCCTGGAAGCCCCAGACACTGAACTCTTCTAAGGCAGGGAAAATTGATCAGATCGCTGAGTCCTTTTCAATTGTGTCTCGTCTGGACTTTTAAACTTTTCTTCAGTGGATTATAAACATGAGCAAAAAAGTTCATTGGGGAAAGGGACTCCCTGCCTAAACAGAGACTCCAACACACATACACCTTGGACCAGCTCTCAGTTCTACAGTACTGAGCCTGGAACCAGAAATGGCAGTTAGTAGCTAGAGAGTCTTAGGCTCTGAAGAGACAAATGAGAGTAATGGCTATATGTTTTTTGATAGGAATTCAGCAGTTCTATCATTCATGGAACTACCCTGAATTTAAATGCCTCCCAATTGCTAAAAAATCTGGTGTCACAGCTGATCTCGGCTAGTGCCGGATAACTTTTGACAGTATTTCTCCATGTGATTTTTACACAGCCTGCCATTTGACAATCATTTTAATGGCCTTTCTCAGTCTCCAGCCCTCAGTGGGCCAAGGTGGCTAACCCAGCCCAAAGACATTCTGCCTGGATTTAGTCATCACATCATACCCTACTTAAATCCCCCCTTTTGAATTTTACTCAAAGCGCAGCCCTTCAACTTTTTGTAATAGCATAACTTTGATTTAGTTAAGCTCTCGTCCCTTTTAGTTTTGCCTATAACTGCAGCCCAGTTCCCCCGAAAGCCCCCCCCCCACATACACACACACACCATGCCGTGCTTCCCAGATGTTCACAACCCTGAAACATCCCAGATGACAAAATGTATACACATTGTAATTGTCCAAGTCAGTCCATCTTCACTTACTTTGGTCTGGTTCCCATTTGTCTTATCAGTTAAATAGTAAAACTTTGATTAGAATGGTAGGCAGAATCACGGCCCCTTAAAGATGTCCACATCCTAATCCAGGAAACTGTGAATATGTTATATTACATGACAGAGGGGAATTAAAGTTGCAGATGAAATCAAGGTTGCTAATCAGCTGACCTCAAAACGGGGAGCTTATCCGGGATTACCTAGATAGGCCTAATGTTACCACGAGGTCTTTAAAAGTGTAAGACACAGGCTGAAGAGAAGGTCGGAATGATACAATACAAAACTGGGCTTGCTATTGCTGGCTTTGAAGATGAGGAGGAAGGCCATGAATCAAAGAGTGTGGGTAGCTTCTAGAGGCTGAAAAGGGCAAAGATAAAGATTTTCCCCTTGAGCCTCCAAAGTGGAATGTAGTCCTGCTGAGATCTCGATTTTAGCCCGTAAGATCCATTTCAGACTTATAAACTACAGAATTTTAAGGTAATAAATTTGTGTTGTCTTAAGCCACTGAAGTCATGGTTATGTGATTTATTACAGCAGCAAGAGGAAACAAATATAATTAGCCTGTCTTAAATAACCAGAAAATGTAATTCACTGACATATTTTCCAATTACCACTTTTGAGAGAAAAGCTTAAATCAATAGTTTACTTTTAAGCAATATATTAGATTGCATCTATAAGTCTCTTTGAATAGACTCCAATGTGGAAAGTTGGGGGCCACAGGTTTATTGGGGAGAGCTCTTGGGAGATGCACCTGTAAGGGGTTAGGACCCAGCAGAGGAAAACGCTGGCCTGCAATGCAAGTGCACCTGAGGCCTCGGCCAATCTCACAAGCAAGTCTGGAGCTGGGGCAGCGCTTCAAAGCTGTCCCAAACTGAGGCAATGGGGCTGAACTTTTGCATCTTTATCATCCAGTCTGGGAGGGAGTGTAACGTTGAGCGGAGCAGCTCCTACTAGCTGAGGACACGAAGGCTCAGAAGCTCAGACAGGTGAAGCAATTTGGCCCAGGCCACCCAGCTTGTTAAGTGGCCTGGGTTTTGACATCAAAGCCATCTGAGCTGGCCCACTTAATCCCCCATTCACCACAGAGCACGGGGAGCACAGAACAAGTCCTCAGGAAGCGAATTAACATTTACAAACATCCATCTGACACTACACAATTTTTGGCCCTCAAAGAGAGATGAGATAAGATAATATTTGGTAAACTCTTCTTCCTAAATAGGAAAAAAGGCCCCAGACCAATTGATAAGATATTAGACAAGGGTTGAAATGAAAAAGAACTTCTGGTGGCCCAGAGGATTGAGTAGATCAAGGTTTTTACTACATGCTGTAAATCAAAGTTAATTACATTTTTGCTCCACATTGTACATAGTGAATTGGGTCATAATTTTTACATATGCCTCAGTGTTCACTTTTCAAATGGAAGCTTCCAGGGGAAAACCATCAGGACAGTCTACCTTTCCTCTTATGGCCCCTGGCACCATGTCAACACAGGGCGGCACATCATAAATACCGTTTGATGATTTTCTTCCCTCACGGTCGAGGCCCAGAACCCGTCTAACAGCCTGTAATGCAATATCACTCACTGTAGCACTCTCCCTGTGGGTTGGAATCAGAAAATATGGTGCTCTGAAAAACGCTGTAAGAGCTCTCTTCTTTACTAAGGATCCTGGCGTTCCATGATGGATGCTATAAAACCATGGACCAGCCGGGGTGTTTTTTAGCCACGTGAGCCTATTAACAGTGTCTGGTTCTGTGAAAACATACTTCATATCCTGGAAAAGAGAAGGTGATCACCAGAGTGCAAAAGCAAAAGAATTTTTCATAAATAACACAAGGTGACCCTGGAGTAAACACAGCTGTGCCCTCATTGTGTCTTGTCAGTGGTGCTCCCTCAGTAGATTAAAAAAAAAATCCATGTTTTATGGGGCCATCCCTTATTCTGTATATACACTTCAGAAGGCTGTTTTCCCCTCAGACTTTGCTTGCTGCATTTAAGTTTTCAAACCCTGGAATAAGTTTTCAAACCCTGAGGCCACTGCACGGCACAGGCCTAGCTATAGATTTGCACTGCAGTCGGCGGTGATGAACCAGTGGCCATGGGGCGGTTTTCTCACAAGGTCTCCATCACTTCTCCAGCCACTTTCTGCTCACTGGTCAGAATGAGACCCAGGGAAACCATTCCTTTCATTCTTTTCTCTACCTTCCACAAACTAGAATGATTAAGAATTTTCCTCGAGGTTGAAGAGGGTTATCCTGAGTCAGAGGGAGAAGACATCCCTAATTAGGTGGATGGTGTGTCTGAATTCCACACAACAATCGGATTTTCATAGAAAAAGCTATCATCGTAATGAAACCAAACCCTTAAACGTTCTCTTTGTAGATGAACTTGGTTGCCTCTTCTCTGTTCCTAAGAAAAACAAATATATAACCTACTATACTGGTGCAGTTTTACCCTCACAGGCTCAGAGCCACTGTTTACCTATTCACTATGTTCTAAGGGCCCACTATATGTTAGGCATGTCACTAGGCTCTGGGAGTTAATAAATCTCCGTGACATTATCCCTGCCCTTAAGGTGCTCACAGTGGCATGGGGCAGATGGACAAGTCAACAAAGCATGTGTCAAGCAATAAAATTTGTACCGAATTCTGGGCACAGATAACCTGCCTAGGGATCCAGAGAAGGCTCCCCTGAGGGTTTAACTTCCTAAGGAGTAAACTGAATTTTGCCAGATAAGGAAAAATAAAATAGTTGGAGCAAGACATTAAGGACAGCGGGAAGCTCATCTGTGAAGGCATGGAAGTGTGGACTTGCACAGGACAACTGGATAACAGGGATGCACCATTCTAAATCATTACAGAGTAGAGGGTGTTTTGAAAAGCGTCGGGAGATGACCCAGTAAGTTAAGTAGGGAAGCTTTTGAAGAGCTGCATATGTTCTGACTTTATCAGAACATAAGAAGGGGGGCTGAAGGCCTGTAAGTAGAATACAGGCATGATTGTGCAGTGAAATATCATGTATAAAATTAAACATATATTTTCCCCCTTTTTCATCATCAAGTTAAATGTATTGGAGATGGACTGGGACTCATTAGTCAAACTTTTAAAAATCAGATCAGTGTTTAGCTAATTACCAGAAGACCCTAGGACATCTTGTAGGGTGTTATTCTATTGTCACTGCTAGAGCACACATACACACACGTGTGTGTGCACACCCACACGCACACACAAACACTACTTTAACTTCCACATTAAGATTTCTGCAAAACTGAAACCTATTCATTTTATTTAAAAATGTTTTAATATAACAGCTTGTTTTTTAACAACTTTATTGAAACACAATTCACATACCATACAATTCACTCATTTAAAGTGTACAATTCAATGGCTTTTTGTGTATTTTCAGAATTGTAGAACCAACACCACAATCAATGTTAAAATATTTTCATGACACAAAAAAAGAAACCTCACAGACCTTAGCCATCACCTCCAGCTACCCATCTTCCTCAGCCCTAGGCAACATAGATTTGCCTATTCTGGACATTTCATATACATAAAATCATATAATTTGTGGTCTTTGGTGACTGACATCTTTCACTTAGTATCACGTTGTCAAGGTTCATCCATGTATGTATCAGTACTCCATTCCTTTATATAGCTGAATAATATTCCACTGTATGGCTGTGGCATGTTTTATTTATTTATCAGTCAATGCACATTTTGGTCGTTTCTACGTTTCGGCTGTTACAAACATTGCTACTATGAACATTTGTGTGTAAGTTTTTATGCAGACATATGCTTTTATTTCTCTTGGGTACATACCCAGAAGGAGAATTGCTGGATCATATGGGATCTCTACGTTTAACATTCTGAAGGACTGCCAGGCTGTTTTCCAAAGTGGTGGCACCATTTCACATTCTCACCAGCAGTGGATGAGAGATGCCAAATTCTCATTTACTCCTATAGGAATTCCCCTGTGGATTAAGGACTGGCTCCTGGCCCTGAATCCTGAGGGAAGAAGTAGAAAGTTTTTGCCATGGCTACCTTTGCTTTAAGTCTTGCTTAAAACTTGTTTTAAAGTGTCTAGGCCACCACCCTTATTTCAGGCAGCCTCAAATGCTTATTTTATTTCTCTGTTCCTAAGGAGTGTTTTGAGGAGAGAAATTCTTTGTGATTCTTGGAATGGAATAGCACAATTTTATGGAGTCTGTGTTGGTGGTTACCACAACAACACAAATAGCTGTAATTCTTAAAATAATTGAACGTTAGTCTTGGAAGGGACAGTAAAGAGACCATCTAATCCAGGCATAGTAATTAAGCCACAGCTCAGAAGGTAGGCTGATCAACTATAGGTGCATGGGATTATGGAGTTCTGTCCAGGCTCAGGAAAAGGGCTGGGATTGATTAGCAATGTCTGCCTTGGTGACAGGAGGGAATCAATGACGGCACATATGCTACCTATTTGCTTCCTCTGATTGAAGCCAGCCATAGTACAGCTGAGGCCGCAGCCAAGGTCACACAGCTGGTTAATGGCAAAGTTGAAACAAGAATTAGTTCAATGTGTTTTCCTCTGACCATACTGCCCCAAGTTCTAGCAAGTGCTTCATAAAGGGAACTGTTTAGGGACAGGACTAGGATTACAAGTAAGCAAGTCAGTTTCTATCTTGATATGTTCAAACAACCTTCATCAATGCCTATGGGGATTACCCTATCAGGGTAACTAGTTAATGATTATAAAGTCTTGGTAAATGCTAACTAATAAAGAGGGGCCATGTCCACCTCCCAAACCCCCATATCTCCAGCACTCACGTGGAATGCTTTTTGAAGTCCATAAACTTGATGCTTTTGTACACAGGGAGTGTTGAGGGGGATGGGTTTGAGCCAAAGAAAAGAAGTTAAGCCCCTCTGCTTTGAAAGGGAACGACTGTGTACTCGCCACTTGAACAAAGAGAAAAGGAACTCCATATTCAAGCCCCATATTCCCAGAAACAGTAAGGACCAAGGTCATTTTGGGAGAGAAAAATGATTATTCTACAGTGGAGAAATGAATAATATAACTATAAAAGATAACCATTTTTAAAATTCTCAAATCTATTAGGATTTCACTAGAATATAAAATATGCCTGAGTTTCTCCTTCACTTTATCAATGAATTAAATTACCTACCAACAAAAATTACGCAGAACTCAGAGAACTTTTGTGACCAATTCCTTTTCCTTTATAATTAAATGTTAGTGTATAAAAATAGAAAGAATACAAAAATGATCTCCCTTTTCCTCTGTCCCTCTACCCTCTTTTTTTCCCCCACTTCCCATCATCACTTGAGCACATGCTCTATGTCCAGCATTGCTCCAGTATTTAAGTGAGTGAGCCATGGTCCCTGCACACAATCTGGTAGGGACTGTGCTTGTTCCCTACCCAGGTGACAGGCACAGACTGTACCACAGCCAAAGGAGGAGCTGTGGTACAGGAAAGGGAAGGTCAGGGAAGGTCAGGGACTGTCCAGGGAGGGAAGGGAAAGCACTGTGAGACAAGTAGGTGGCCAATGAGCAGAAAAGCAGGAGAAAGGTCAGGGCGCACAGAGTCTCGGTGGGCTTCCCAAACTGCAAGAAGCCGAAGATGCTGAAGCATAAGGTGAATGTGGAGGCGGGATATTAGAGGAACAGCAGGGGTGAAGCTGGGAGAAGGGATCCCTCTTCCCAGCTTCCTGCAGTGAACCTGGCTCCAGATCCCTTCTATGGAGAAGACTCCTGGTATTGTCACCAAACTGTATAAACTAAACCAGGAAGGCAGGCGGGGCTGTGTGTGTGTGTGTGTGTGTGTGTGTGTGTGTGTGTGTTTGTGAGAGAGAGAGAGAGAGAGAGAGAGAGAGAGAGAGAGAGAGAGAGAGAGAGAGAGAGAGACTACATTTTATTTATCCATTCTATCTTTGATGGAAATTCGGGTTGTTTTCACTTTGGGTCTGTTTTGAATCATGTTGCTTGAACATGTATGTACACTTTTCATGGGGCCCTATGTGTTCATTTATTTAGTGTACAGACAGACGAGTGGGATTGCTGGATCATATGGTAACTGTTGGACATTTTGAGAAACTGCTAAACTGTTTTCTCATATACCTTTTAAAATCAAAATTAAAAAGTAACTTTAAACCTTCAAAAGATACGGTTTCTCTCTAACGATTGTACATAGCAATCTGTGCTCATCCAAGTTTGCATTTACTGTATCAAAAGGACATCTCTATCCTTGCAGTTCTGGGTTGGAGCATCCTGGGACTTGAGTGGGCTAAGCCTAAAAAGATCTCCATCCTCCCAAGGGATCCCAGGTTAGTGCCTCAGACCCATGGAAGAACAGCTTCCTTCCTGACTGGCCTAAAATCTTTCCTTAGTTTTATATGGAGGTATTGGCTTTAATCAACAGTCACATCCCTTAGACCCTTCCTCCTCCTGTACATCAACCAATGTCTATGGGGTCAATTAGACCAAAGGCAAAGGCTTAGGTAGTTCTGGGGCTTCTGAATTACCACAGTAATACGGGAAAGGAAATACCAAGTGAGACCCTCCTGATGACCAGAAGGAGGGTCTGGGCAATACTTCTTTGTCTGGTTGGGTCCACGTAGCCCAGACTGGGGAGGGCAGTGGGATGAAGCCAGGCAGCAAGCCTGGGTGGGGAATGGCCTGGACTGCAGAGCAGATTGCCCACCTAATATGCACCAGGTGTTCTAGGTTTGCTTCTTAATGATTGCCATTTTTATAGAGTAGGAAGCCAAGAGCTTGGATGCTCCGCAGCAGTACAAAGCAGAACTGAAGTGAAGACAGGGTAGGATGGTGTCCTCAGACTGGCTTCAGAACTGGGCCACCATCCCTGCACTCTGGAGCCTAGAAACTGGAACAGGAGTGAGGCGGGCCTGGCTTCATTTGCCTGGGCATCTATTCAGTGGCCCTCAAGCACCAGCATCTGGCCCTGCCCAGTAGAGCAACTGTCACTGTTATTTCCGAGGCTATCATATATTTTTAATGACCTGCAAAATCTCCCTGTGCGAAAGGAGGAAGAGCTGAAATTACAGCTGAGCAATTTGCATTGCGAATCAAGTTATCATCCCTCCTGCTCTCCAAGAATATGCAGAAATAAATGCCTCCTAATGAACCCTGGGGGGGCCAAGGCTTTGATATGAATTCTGCTGGAGGGGTAAAGAGTTCTAGCCAGACCGAGACCCAGCAGGAAGTTGGAGCAGGAAGGCCAGGGCAGTTCCCTTCAGGGGAGAGAGAAAGGAAATTGGATTATCTTGCTAGCAGTTGGTGTTTTTCTATCTCTTAGAACCACAGATGAGAGCTCCCCTCCTGAGGGGGGAAGGAGGGGGTGGGATTTGATTTAGCCCTATTTAACTAACTGGTTCCTCACATCACTCCAGGTTCCCCATCTTGGCCTCACTCACTAAACTTCAAGCCCCTTCCAGACTCCCTGGGCCTACATAGACCAGAGGCTTCAAAATTTTAGCCTTTTGTAGAACTAAAGAAGACTTATTAAAGATGATGGTAGATGATAGATAGATAGATAGATAGATAGATAGATAGATAGATAAATTATAGATAGATAGACAGACAGGCAGACAGACAATCTTTCTGTCTGGTAGCCTTTAGTTCTGGCTGCCACCAGGAAAACACCACCTATCCTTCCCTCCCCACAACTCCTCCAGAGTCTGTGTTTATTCAGCACAGTGAGGTGTGTGTGTCGGCAAGTTTGTGCTTGAAGGAATGAGCCGTGTGGGGGCTGGCCTGCAAGCTGAGTGGTGTGGATCTGAGGGGATGTGGATGTGGTATTTGTGTGGGCTTGAGAGTGTGTGGTAATGACGGTTTGTGTAGACTTGTGAAAGAGAGGAGATGGAGAGGCCTGTTCGCAGCTTCCCTTGGGGAACTGGGGATGGGCATCAGCCCAGCTCAGACAAAGGGAATCCACAGAAGATCTGAGCTCTGGGTCTGCCTCCCCTCTCCGCTGCCTGCTTGCCCTAACCTTTCCCCAGAACTACAAACACATCCTAAATTTCTCATCTTTCCCTGCTGGCCCTGCCTGAGAGGAGCCTGGAAGCCCAGAAAAGCCCCTCACGGGAAATGAGTCATGACATCTCGGATGTTAAGCAAGTGGCTGAATCCATCGGACAACCTGATTTCAAAGCCCAAATCTATTGATCAGAAAGAGCAGAACATTTTCTTCTATCACTCTATTCCCTCACCTGGAAAATAGGCATAGTAAAGAGCCGACCCTAGTGGGTTGCAGTAAACACTTATGTGCTAATAAGTACGTTATTGATAGAGTAAACGGGTTGGTAACTGTTCTGCACTTTAGGATCCCATGGTATAGCAACCAGTATTGGGATAAGAAGATTTAACCTTTTTAAGATGTTCTAAGGGGCAATAGGCAGAGGCCTGTGGATTAGGGCCATACCTAAGGGGTTAAATAATTTTATTCCATGATATAAGGAAGGTTTCTGTTGACAAGTGTGCTTTCAGGATTTCCTTGTTGTTGATGGCACAGTGTACATATGTTCTGGGACCTTGTCTACATCAAGATGCCCCTGAAAAAAGAAGAAAAAGAGAAAGGAAAACTTATCGATTAAAAAGAAACAGAAGAGTCAGTTTAATCAAATGCAACCCTGATTAAACCCTGATTTAAATGAATCGAATATTAAAAATTATGAGACAATCACAAGAATTTGAATACTGAGTAGACATTAGATAATATTGAGAGATTATTGTTAATATTTTTAAACATGATCCTGGCATTTTGGTTATGTTAAAATACCAGATAGTATTTATCTCTTAGAAAATATACTGAAATATTTGTGGGTGAAATAATAAAATGTTTTATGTTTAATTTAAAATAATCTAGCGAGTAAGGGCAGTTTGGGAAGCAAGGAGGAGCAGATAAAACAAGATTGGCAAGGTGATGGTTCAAGGGGTTCCATTATATTCTTATCTCTAATTTTGTGTGTTTGAACATTATGAAAATTAAAATATTTTTAAAAAAAGCTCCCTCTAGAGCTGCCACTTGGATGATAGCTTCTGTCCTCCCGCAATATCACCAGGACAAGAAAATCCAGTCCACCCCTTGGACCAATGGGTATGGCTGAACAGTGCTTTCTGAGGCCTATAAATCAGAAAACACAGCTGAAGCCATTTAGTAGGAAGCTTGTTAATAAGAAAAACCTGGTTTAAATGGGTCATTTTATTGGGGAGAGGGAGCGGAGGATGATGGAGAACAGGGCTGCCCTGGCAACGAGGAGTTTTATAACTAGTGCCAAGCTCTCCTCACGGGCAAAGATTGAATTGCTGTTAACTCCATCACCACCCCAAACCTTTTCCAGGAGGCAATCCCAAGGTGGCAGCAGCAGGTGTGGGGGATGGGCATCCAGAAAGTGCAGGGGAGAGGGCCATTAGGTTTTCTACCTCATCATAGATGTGGGGGACCTTCAAGGGAGGCCCTGGGAGCTTTAATATTTTAAAGAGGCCACATCTGGGATGTAGGTAGTCTCTCATGCATAAGCCAGGGCAGAAAAGTGAAGCATAGAACAGTCAACTCTACAAGAAGGTTTCAGGCAGAGTAACCTGAGCCAAAGAGAAAAGGAGGCCTCCTGGAGAGGAGACATTTTGAAGGGGAATCTTAAAGGAAAGAATCCGAGAGGGACCCTGAGAAATAAATAATGTAGACCAAGGTGAGGATGATTGTGGTTAAATTGCACTGAAAATAATTTTTGATGACAGGTGCTTTGGAGGGTCTGCTGACTTAGCTTGCTCAGCTCAAGGGCTAAAAAGATGCAAGCAGCTGAATTCAGGGCTTAGGTGATGACAGGTCAAGGCTAAGGGCCCTGGAGGAACTGTGAATTCAGCTTTCTCTCCTTAATTTGCCAGTGTTCCAGGGCTGCTGCAGAAGTCAGGGGGAGAACACTGAATTTGGAGTCAAAACACCCAAGCTGCAGTTCCATCTTTGCCATTTTGTAGTGGTAAAACTTTGGGCACTGAATCCTTTGGAATCCTTCAACTTCAGTTTCCCTATCGGCTAACAGAATGAACAACAACGCATACTTCATAGGGTTGCTGTGGAGGGGATTTGTGCAGTAAAAAGTGCATGAGATTTGGAGACAGGGTGCCATGGGGGCCCAAGCACAGGCCTCACCAGTTCTGAGCTGTGTGCCTTCAAGTCAGTCAGTCATTGCCTCTGAGCCCCTATTTTCTCATCTGAGAAAATGGGAAAGGAATACCAGCTTCACATGAAGACACCAAGAGAAAATATACATAATTGGTTAAGCACAGTGTCTCATACATGGTAAACACTCAATAATGTTAGCAATTAGTATTCACGATATAAAATATCAGAGCATAAATGAGGTTAAATGTGGGAAATCACTATGAGTGGAACAGAGAAAGCACCCTGGGGTGAGAGAAGGAAGCTCAGATCTTCCCAGACTTCTGGCCATCTCAGCATTTGCCTTCTATACTTTGTTTTTACCTTTTCACTTGGACCATAGAGATTGCCTGGTTTTAATGCAGGCCCCCTTCTGCTGTGACATGCAATAGACTTGGTAGTGTCTATTAGATCAATAAAGACTGTTAATTGATTGAGATCTTTCTCCACAAGGGAAAAATAAACAGAAACTATAACATGGACGTGATCCAAGATTTAGGAGAAGAGAAAGGGAGCTTAAAAATTGAGAAAATAAAGGCAGAATATTGTGGCCGTATTTAATCTTGAATTTAACTGAGCAGCTTCCGAAAAATCTTTAGCATGAACGCAGTGATTTTTTTTGGCCAAAAATCTTAGCACCGAAGCAAGAGAGAGAGAGAGAGAGAGAGAGAAAGAGAGAGAGAGAGCGAGTCCGGTTCACATCATTAATACTTATGGATATATATGGATCATTAAATAAGGGCGTGCAGACAGTCATCTTTCCCAGAGTTTGTACCTTGTGGTTACTGAAGAGACATTTATAACACTTCCCTTGCTAAATAAAACCTCATCCACTTCACCCACATTTGTTCTGGCTCCTGCTTCCCAGTAACACCCCTCCCTGCCCTGGCCCTGTGCTCCTCCCTGGCTGGTCCCCAACCCTCCTACGGAGCAGGCGGAGCAGGCGGAGCAGGCGGTGACCCTAGCCAGATAGAGGGATGTTTTCCTTCCCGTCTGCCTCGTTGGTCCCCTGATGGTAGACGCCCCAGGTGTGAAACTGCACACCTACAAAGTTGGCCTTCTGGTTCAGGAGGCCTCAAGAGAAAAACAACAGTTCCTCCATTTCCTGTGGGTGAAGAATTATGTGATTGAAACAAATCGCGCCCTCATTCCTCTTCCCAAGTCACACACGCCCAGACTAGCAGCTGAGCGTTAACAAGTAAGTGACATCAAATCAAGGCTGGGCTGAGACCCCAGAATTTAAAAACAGACATTTGGACTTCCAGATGCTTGTCTGTCTCCTTCCGGCTCCATCTCCCCACTCCCTCCCTGCTCCTATCTTCTCAGCAGGGAAGAGAGGCTGGATCCAGTCCCTGTGTGCAGAAAGAGTTAATTTCCTCTGAGTGGGGGTCGTTCTGCTGACCAGCTTGTGCTTGTGGCTGTGTTCCTGTCTGCTTTCCCCCCACTTTCTCCTCTCTCTCTCTCTCTCTTTCTCTCTCTCTCTCACTGATTAGCAACTCTTAAAGTTTAAGGGGATTTGTGTCACAACAGCTCTGCTGCTGCCAGCTGGGCACCAGGCAGGGAGCATGCACCCTGTTGACATGGGACAGCACAGGCCAGGAGGCCTAAGGGCCTAGAGAGCTTTTGACATGGAGATGAGCTGCTAGTTGGCTCCTTCTGTAACTAATCACCACTGTTGTTGAAATACTACTATTTATGTTACAATGCCCCCAATGAGGAACAGGCACTTTGGGCTAACATCAAACACTGATGGTCACTACTTATTTGAGATTGTCCAGCCCGCCCAGTGAGCGTCCGAGGAACCCCCAGTTTGATTGCAGGGCCAGGTTGCTGCTTCAGTTAGTGGAGTCGAAGCAGTGCTGGAATCTGCTAGTCTTCTATTGAAAACAGAACTTTCCCTGTTGGCTTGGGGATGCAGAATCTGAAAAAAAAAAGGCTTATGGAGGGAGGAGTGAGTACATGAGCCTCAGACTTACCCAGCCTGAGTGAGTCCTAGCTTTGCCTCTCACAAACTGTATGACCTTGAACCATTACTTTCCCTCTCTAAGCTCATTTCCTCATCAAAAAAAAAAAAAAAGGGAAATCCTAATAATATCAGGGTTGTTATGAGGGCTCAAAGTAATGTAGAGAGGTGGTTAGCACAGCATCTGGCACCCAGAAGGGACTCCATAATAAAAGCTATTACAGTTATGTTGGTGTCTGATGCTCTTCACAGACAATACTGCCAGCTACACACACACACACATGCACACACGCGCACACACACACACCACACCAGACACACCCAATGTCCCTAGCAAAGTAACTAGCTTACGACTTATACTTACTTCTCTCCTTGCTGGCCCTGGATCCCGGGATACCCCCATGAACATAGTAATGACAACAAGCAACATTTGCATTTCCTTTCCTGGTTTGTAATACAAAAACATCCACATCTTACTATTTAATCATCAAAACTACCTTGTGAGGTATATATGCGTATCCTTATTTTTTCCTCAGAAGAGAAAACTAAGGCTCAAAGGTGTTAAATGAGGTACCCAAGGTCACACGATTTGCAAATGGCAGATCTGGGACTGCAGTTTGGTGTTCTTACTCCCACTCCAAACTACCTGTTCCCCAGAGCCCTTCTCACTCAGGAGGCAAATACCCTCATTCCCCCAAACAACACTGAGCACCTACTCCCAGGGTTACCTGCTGAAGAAGTAACTAATCTACCTGTTATAATATAGCTATGGGTGGGTTATGCCTCCCAGGCTAAATATGTGTATTTGGATGGGGGTCAACTAGATATTGACCCCAAGAATTACTGTAATGGAGTCTTTCAGGTCTTATGCAGTGAATTATGTTAAACCTGAGGGTGATTTCTGTTTCCTTATATGTAGAAGACTTGTCCTACAGGTTGAGGCTGTGACCACATGAAATAAAAGTGAAATATCGCACAATTGTGAAGTTGTTAGCAATCTTTAACTCAGTAGGGCATACAAAGCCCAATATTTGGCTGCTGTATCCTAGACTTTACCCCATCTTCTCACCCAGCTAGACTCAGCCATTAGGCTCTGGACAAAGGGGGTCAGTTTAACCTTTCTGGGCTGAGGTGAGGGAGTGGTGATTAGTGAGCTTTTCAATGACATGTGTATCTTATTTGATCTTAACAACACCCTGTGCAGTTGTGTAAGGTAGGTGTCATTTTCCTTTACACAGATGAGGATGCTGAGAGGTTCAGAAGGCTTAACTAAGGTGTCCAAGATCCAAGGCCAGCATGCAGGGGTGTCTAGACCAGTCTCATCCTTTCAGAATGATGCCTCTTCTACTTCTTCCTGCAGACCCTACACTCTCTGGGGTTTTTATGAAATGAAGAAACCACAAGTTTATCCTCCCCCAAGGCTAGGCTCTGGCCAGCCCTTGACTGCAGATGGAACAGTGAATCACAGGGATTGGTAGAACACACAGAGACCACCCTGTCCATTGTCACATTGCATTCAAGTGTGGACCCTGGAACTCCACTATGAAGTGGGTTTGGAAAGGGCACAGAGACAACGGCCTCCTAAAATGGAAGCAATGAAAAGTAAGTCCCAATTGTCTTTGTAGATGGAGGGAGAAGTCAGGGGTTGACCTAGTCATACTCTCTAAAAATGTGAAGAGTTAACTGTGTCCCTAGGACAAGGCAAAAAAACTATGGGTTTAAACCATAGCAGGAAAATTCAGGATAGACATTAGAAAGAACTTTCTGACCATGAAGTCCACAGGGATCTGAAGCAGATTCAGATGACAGAGGAGAGGAAGCTACAGGAAATAGGTTATCCACTGGGTAGAATAATGTACCCATCATGGAGATGTGGAGATTGAAGTCTAGGATTACTAGATTTCCCTTTGAGCCTCATGGCTAAAACCTGCTAGAAGACACCATATAAACAAAAAGTGTAACTACGCTTATTTTTAATTGAATAATCATTGCTTCCAATTTGGGATGATTTCAACAATGCTTCTTCTTGTATTTCTATTTTGGCTCTCTAGGGGAAATTTGAAGTTTCCTGGTAATTTATAATTTTAACCACAGATTTCCTGAGGCAGTAAGTTTATATGGGAAAATAGTTCACTCTGAATCTTAAAAATTTTTTGTATGGTATAATTTGCCATCACACTAAACACACATGTCATTATCTCATAAGCTCATAATTGCTGACTTCTGTAACACTGACATCTCCAGAACAGGTAGTTCTCCTTCAAAAAACATATAATTGCAATACCAGTACAAAATTCAGGTGCCCCTAACGAAAGGTGGAGAAGTTTTTAAAAAATGGAAATGACAAACAAAGGATGCTATGTGACCCTGACCTGATGCTTTCTCCTCCTTGGATTGGAAGGTCCTGCCCTTCATACATGCCAATGAGTGCTGACTTGTGAGTAGAGGGCATATGCTCAACAGCCTTTCTGGGAAGTGATGGGTTTTACACAGATGGAGACACACTCTTGTCCTCTCTCCCCGGTGTTTATGAGATAGCTCCCAGAAGAGCATGTGGAATCTGGAATACTAAACCACCTAACTGCAGGGCTAAGCCTGTGGCCGTATTTTATTTTGAGCTAGCCAGACAGCATGAACAATATAGAAACAGATTGAATTATCCATTGAGACTACGTTACAGATTAGAGCAGGGCTTCCCAAACTTTCTTGCATTGTGATACACAGAGGCAATAATACAATATAATGATAACCCAATAACAAAAATCCTGAATAAATAGATGAGGTTGTTTGCAATCAACTAGGTGGCTCTAGCCACTTCAGGTCTTGCCTAGATGCCCAATGGCTAAATAGCCAATGTTTTGTGTCACCTTTTGGGAAGCTCCAGAGTGAAGCAAAATGGTTAGAGTAGAATGGCACCAGGTGGGAGAGGGCTCTGAAGGTAGATGGCTTAGATTTGAGTCCTGGCTCAGTCACTTATTATGACCTTGAATGAGTTATTTCATCTCTCCTTGCCTCAGTTTCCTCACAGATATAATGAGGTTAATAATAGTACCACCAGGGCTATTCTCAGGATGAAATGAGTTAATCTATGTAAAGTGCTTAGAGGAGTGTCTGGCACAGAGTTAGCACTGGATAAATGGCAACCACTACTATTACTGCTGTATTAGCTCCAGAGTCAAAGGCCTGCCTCCCCACAGAGAAAAGCAAGCACAAACAGTACCGTGCTCCAAATCCAGTTAGAAATTATAGTCCGATGAGTCACTGCTTTCTCAATCAGTGTCTCTACTCTTCTCACTCACTCCCTTTCTTCTTCCCTTTTCTAATGTGTCTGTAGATGCCGAAGAGGTAGCAGTAAAAGAGAATTGACCAGGGAGAAGGAAGTTCATGTCCCAGTCCTGATCTTTCTACCCACTAGTGGCTCCTGCTGGATAAGCCACCTCACCTCTCTGGCCCTCTGGTTCCCGACGGGTTGAGAGATGGAGAGATGGAGGTGACTGCAGAATGTCATCTTTCTGTTCTACTATGTAATGGCTGCTCTGCGGTGTAGAATTACATAGCATGGTGTGGCTGTGCATGATGGCTGGTCCTTAAATCTGCAGCATTGATGTCTAGGACAATAACACACAGTGAGTTATTTTCTCTGAATCAAAACACCTCAACACATCTCTACCTTCAGTAAAAACATATCTTCAATTTGCCACTATTGCCTTCCCAATAGTTGAATTCTAAATTGGAGCCTCTTTTACATCAAGAATAGGTTTGCAGATATGTCTCCTAGGTAACATCTTGTTAGCTTCATTACTCAAAGCTCTTGAAAATAATAAAACTGCATTTCTTTTTTAAAATAGTCAAGTAATTCAAACATCTCACTTAGGCCTCCTACCCAATTAGCCTGAATTAGTAAAGCATGTTTATTTCTGCTCAGATGAGGACATTGGATAATGCACAGAGATTTATATTCATCCATGAGAAATATATTAAAAATGCCATTTCCCAGCATCTGGGGTTATTCTATCCTAGTTCTATTTTAAATAGAGGTGGTTACAACATACACATCCTTCCTGTTATTAAAAATTAATATTTTAGCCCAAATAGTCACTCAGAAAAAGCAGCCAGAGCAACATCTCAATTTAACTGTAATAATGACAAGAACTATCTCCCACCTTCAGAGTCTGAAGAGAATTTTCTCTCCCTTTCTCTTTCCCCATCCTCTAGAGATGACGGCTCTCTGAAGCCATTTCTTATACCTCCTGAAAACCAGCTGTACGGCTCTCACAAAGTCACTTCAGAATGTTTTGACAGGAAGGGAGCTAGGGCAGAGCTGTGTGGCCTGAAAGATTTGGCAGAACAAAGCCCCACCAAGCCAAGCCCCATGGTTTCCCTTTGTTTTTTCTAACATACATGTTCTTCCTCCATGAAGCCGCACAGGCCCATGCGAGAAAGACTTTCCTGGACTTAGGACACCTACCAGAGGCTCAAAACACTGCCAGTCCCATCCAATGAGCAGAACGATGTTTTTGAAGCCTTGGAGAGAGCTTCAACCTGCCTCTAGAGCCTCCAGAAGGAAACAGCCCTGCTAACACTGACTTCATTAAAACTGATTTCAGACTTCTGGCCTTTAGTAAGTACTGTAAGAATATAAGTTTGTGTTGTTTTAAGCCGCTAAGTTTGTAATAATTTGTGTCAGGAGCAATAGAAAACTTAAAAAGTTCCCAAGTATCAGGATACCCCAGTTGCGGGGACTTCCTTTAGGGCAGAGAGATGCCTGAGAGACAAAAAGGAGCACCAATGCATGTCTGGACAGATGTCCCCACAGCCTGAGCACTGTGCATCTTTGCTCAATACTGGGATGCTTAGGGCAGGGATGGTGGTAGGGAACTGGCATTTATCAAGCACCTAACATGTGCTTCACTGTTCACATATTACTTAACCCTCAGAGCAACCTCGTGAGGTCGGTGTTGGCACTCCATTTTCTGATGAAAACATTGAGCTAAGAGACTTCAGGTCACCTGCCCAAGGTCACACAGTTGGTTAGTAGCAGTTCCTCAGGGACCCGTACTTGTGGCTTGCCTCCTCCCCTGCCCTGTGTATACCTCCCTTAAGGATCCTCCAAAGCGAGATATTGCATGAGGCATTTGCCATGGCTACCATTCCAAGGAATTTATTCATTCACCCATCCTTCCTTCCTTCCTTCCTTCCTTCCTTCCTTCCTTCCTTCCTTCCTTCCTTCCTTCATTTATTCGTCCTTTCACTAAACACTTAGCCAGCACCTCCCAAGCATTAGATCCTGTGCTGTGGGGAAAGAAGGGACCTTCTGCCTCAAGTCACTTACAAGCCAGGAACAGACTTTCACAAGACAAGTTGTGTTGTTATTTTCCTCTAAAAAGTCCACCACCCACCTTAGGCAAGGACAATAGGCACAGAGGATCACGCATAGTTTACAATGAGAATTATTTTATTTTACCATGAAGGAGCTAAAGCTTGGCCTCGCTGGTGACTTGTCAGAACAGGGAGAAGAGGAACTTCATGCAGAGGGCAATGCCACTGGTCTGCAGTCAGAGAGTTTTCCTGGAGATGTGCCTAAACTGTATTGGGCCCCAATCCTCCCTGCACGCCAACAGTGAGTGTTGGTTAGTGCTTAGCCAGTGTAGAAGGACAGGCTATTGCCTGGAACCGTTCTGCTACACTTGATCCAGAGTTTAGTTTGGTCTTCTGTTGTTAGTTGTTTCAGATAAGACGCTTTTAGGCACAGACAGAAAATCCAGTCCAAACTGGCTTGAATAATTAAGGTATTTATTTTTGGCTCCATTTAACTGAAAAGTCGAGAGGCTTGTTCTAGTGCCTCAGCCAATGCAACCAGGAATTTCTTATCCTCTCTTCGTTTCTCAGCTTCATTTTCTCTTCAGACTCTATGCACATGAGGTTCTCTTCTCATGAACCCCAAGATGGCTGCCAGTATTCCAAACAGTCTTGTTGGTCTTGATGGGCAGACTAGGATGACGTCCCCAGCTAGGAGCAAATCAAGAAGGCCAGGGGAAAAGCACTGATCTCGTACTTCCTTCCTAGCACTGGGAATGGCATCACCTGGGAGAAGGGGAGGAAGGGTTATTTCCCATAGGAAATTGGGGATGTTTTTAAGAAGGGAAGGTGAGAATGGATAGATACTGGGGAGCCAAACAAAATATGTTTATGAAATGTCTACAAAACTGATAGGGTTTTGTTGTTGTTGTTTTGATCTTAAACAAATTCTCTACCCTTTTTTAATACTTCCTCAGAGTGAATAATCTTGCAAAGGCTTCCTTAATTGGGTAGTTATGATATCACATACCCCTTAACACTCCGATGATTTCTTCTTCATTAAGGCTCCAGGGCTTTTAGATGCCAACTCTTCCTTCTGTTCCCTCTCTGTGCTTCCCCAAAAAGAAGCAGTGCTGAAATATTGCCCTTGATTAATCACAGGCCAATTATCTAGTTTGCGGATTATCAGGACTCCTCCTTTTTCTTCCCACATCCTGCCTGCCTTTTAGCCATCGCCCTGTTCATTAACAGGCCTGCCTGAAAAGATACGGTAAAAAAAAAAAAAAAAGGAAGTAGAACTTCGAATAAGCCAGTTTAGCTCCTTTCCAGCCCTGGTAAAATTTTTGAGGGGGAAGTTGAAAATGAGAGATTATCTTGAATTTCCACGATCTGTGATAACTTTATTGACTCCTTCTCCGTGCTCTTTGTACTCCTCACCCCCATCCTCCTTAGAGTTATTGAAAACAAGACACCCAGACATTTCAAATGGCTCCACTCTTGTTCTCTGATTTCCCAGGTAGCTCGATAACTTTTTTGAATAAACTTTTTTTATCAATACAATTATTTTTTGAAACCTGTTGAAACACTAATAGCTCAACCCCACTGCCCAAGTGGAGAACTCAGACTTCATATCTTAGTGTCCTAGTGAATATGAGTCAAATAAGCACAAATAGGGCAAGGTGGGGGCACCAGGCACACCTCCCAGTGAGCCGAAGTTCTTCCATTATCTTCACAGAGCATCTGATCACTGTTTCCACCCACCATCCACATCGATCTGATTCCTCCAAACTGGTGGGCTGGACAGATATTGGTGATGGCTTCTTAGGTTTTCAGTCTCCTTAGCAGAATTCAAACAAAAAGGAGAAGGATATCTTTTCTATTTTTTAAGGAGCACTTTTTTCCCAACATCTAAAATTTCCAACGGGATTTGTCTTTCTCCTGACCACACCTGGTGGAATGGAATCTTCCAATTTGGCTTCTAACAGTGAGGGTAGTTATTAGAAAGATCCAGCTCCTTCATGCCACAATGTGAGAGTAACCCAGAGGCTTTAAGATCGGTAATAAACTGAGGGAAATGTTTTCAAATCCAAACCGCTAGTATCACATTCGGCCTGTAAGTCTCGGTAGAAGGAAGAGGTCAGGGGCTTGTCTTAGTCCATTTAGGATGATATAACAAAATAGACTGACTACAACAGAAATTTATTTCTCACAACTTTGGAGGTTGAGAAGTCTGAGATTAAGGTGCCAGCAGATTAGGTGTCTGGCAAGGCCCACTTCTTGGTTCATAGATGACCGTTGTCTCTTTACTGTGTCCTCACATGGTGGAAGGAGAGGGAGCTCTCTGGGATCCCTTTTACAAGGGCACTAATCTCATCATGAGGGCTCTACCCTAGTGACCTAATCACCACCCTCATGACCTCATCACCTCCCCACCTCCAAATACCAGCACATTGGGGATTAGGTTTCAATGTATGAATTTCATTGGGACACATATATTTCGTCTGTAGCAAGGCTGGCACTTCTTTTTACTAGCAATGTGGCTTGGCTCAAATGACCTGCATCTTTACAGGCAGAGAGTTAAGTCATGCGCTGACAACCTCTCCCAATGATGTTTAGAAGGGTCATAAGCAACCCACACCCTCGGCAATGTTAGTGTTGACTGTTATGGAAACATAATGTGCTACTGGAGGCAGAAACAGAGAAAACTGGACTGCAGATCCACCTTGACACCGATGCTGTGTCTAACCAAAGTAAGGAACAACCTCTCTGAGCCTCAGTTTTTTCACCTGTAAATGTGAACCTCAAGGACCCTCACAAGGTTGTACTGAGAACCAAATACACTATTGTACATGGATGTACTCACACTGCACCCAAATTTGGATAATGATAATGACAATCATGATGCCCTGGTACATGCTTTCCTTCTAGTGGCCACGACAGTAAGTGAATAAGTTTGGGAGAAGGGCCTAGCCCACACTGGAGCACTCACAGAAGCCTTCCCTCTTGAGAGTAATTGGCCCGTAAAAATCCAAGTTTCAACTCTGCTCAAACATGGTTGACTCCACAGCTGCCTCCCATCCCAACTGAGAGACATGCCCATCATTTATGGTTCCCTCTGCTAGCTGAGGACTGAGCTGTACGATTTCATTTGTTTTTCCAGTGTCATTACTGCCTTAATGACCATCAGCAGGCACTATGCTGAACACTTTACATACATAACACTATGTAATCTTATTTGTAGGTGACAATATAATAATACTGTTATTATCTCATTTTTACATGAAAAGAATCTGAGGCCCAGAAAAGATTAGTGACTGTGACTTTCCCAAGGTCACATGGCTAATAAGAGACAGAGCCAGGTTTCAAAACTACCAGGGCTTGCCTGACTGTGTGCATTCTCTAACCATTAAATTTTACTGCTTCTTTATGCCCTTTGCTCAGGCTGCAGGGAAGGGCTCCAGAAGGCCCAAGACAGCCAGGCTTGCCTTTTCTGGGCCCTAAAGAAAGGCTAGAGCTTCTTTCCTGAATCCTGGCGCCTGCTCCATAGGATGGCTGGTCTCTGAACCCCATTAAGTTTCACGCAGGACCTATGGATGAGAACCTACTCCCCTTCCCCCACCCACAGGTTCACAGATAGATGGATGCTCAGGAAAGGAACAGATCCTCACATCAGCCGGGTCTCTGGGAACCTGAGGATTAATTGCCCTGCCAGCAGCTTGTTAGAGGCTGTGTTGGCAGATGAGGAGAGCAGCAATAGAATCAGCCAATTAAGCAGCCAATGGTGCTGAACTAAATGTGACCTCCAACTTAATTGTGGATGTTGCTTCTCAGCAGTTTCTCACCAATCTGGGTTTGGGGGAAGAATGAGATGGTAAGGGGAGGGTGAGTGGCAAAAGGAGGGTCCTATTTGTAGGAACACATCTGCTCACGACTCCCATTTCTTTCTTTCTTAAGGGGACAGCAGCATCAAGGATTCAGTGATTTCCAGCACAGGAAAGTTAGAGAGGGGGTGAACAGTCTCTCAGTTGTACCCCAAAAACCTCGGGCAGGTGACAAAGGGACGAGGACTTGTCAATTGAATGAAACATTTCTAAACAGGCCAGACCCAAGACCACATCTCTAATAAGCGCTAGGAGGCAATACTAGAAGCAGGAGCCTGAAGGCTGGTCAGGAGCCTGGGATATGCTTTACAGGGAGTTCACACACAATTTGAAAACTTCTCTTTCCTCTATTCCTGCCACCAGCTTGGTGATTTGGAAGTTCCTTTGTGCCCTCCACACTTTCTCAGTTAAGTACCCAGAGCACCATGTTCAACAAATGTGCATGTCTGGAGAACAGGGGTGGGGGTCAAGGGCTCAGATGGAGAGAAAGACAGCAATGTCTCCACACCAATCTGGCCACTTCCCTAGGGCGCACCATTGGGATTGCCCCTCAATAAACAACTTGCTATTCAACTGCAAGGTTTGTAGAGAGCTAACAGCCTCTACCTGTTAGAGACTTCCGGTCCCACAGTCTTCCTTGGCAGCGAACTAGCATGGAGGATGACCAGGGCCTGGCTACCTCTGCCAATGTGAGGTTCCAATGTGGCATTCTTGACTCCAGAGTTCCCATTGGGTTGGCTGAGACTCAAATCAACAATGTGTTCCAAGATTGTCTATGGCCATGCTATCCTGAATAAGCCCAATCCTGTCTGACCCTGGAAGCTGGGTCGGACTTGGTTAGTACTTGGATGGGAGACCACCTAGGAAGAGCAGCAGGTGCTGTAGGCATAAAAATTAAAAATAAGGGATTATAAACTGACAAGTTCCTTGCAATCTGTGAGGTCAACCAAGAGTTGCCTCGCCTAAAAATATAAAATAAATAAAATAAAATAAAATAAAATAAAATAAAAAGTGTTCCGAGGCTCTCCCTACCTGATTCTGCTTCCTCTCCCTTTTATCTTTCACAGGCATTACCCCTGTATCAGACTATCATAACAAAACACCACGGACTGGGTGGCTTAAACAATAAACATTTATTTTCTTACAGATCCATAGCTAGAAGTCCAAAATCAAGGTGCCTTCGGGATTGGTTTCTGGCAAGGGCACTCTTCCTGGCTTGTAGTCGAACACCTTCTTCCTTTGTGCTCATGTGGCCTTTCCTTTGTGCACATGGAAAGTCTCTTTCTTTTTGTATAAGGCCACTAGTCCTATCAGATCTTGTTTAACCTTAATTACCTCCTTAAACTCTCTATCTTTAAATACTGTTACACTGAGGTCTAGGGCTTCAACCTATGAATTTGGGGGGTAGGAAGACACGATTCATTCCATAATACCCCCCAATAAACCTCTTACATTTTTGACGGTCTTAGCATCTGCTTCTCTGAAGACACAACCAACACAGTCTTCCTACCTAGGGGCATATTCCACACCCAAAGAGCTGTTCCTTTCTCTCCATTTCTTCTTACTCCTATTCTTATTCCCCAACAGATGTCCCCTCCCTGTTTGCTCTTGTCTCAGTCCCCCAGAACAAGCAATGTGTGGTCTAGGGCTCTGCCAACCCGTAGATACAATGTCTTCTCCCAGATCACAGATTCCCAGAAAAGCAAACCTATTTTGGGGATTCTATCCCCAAACTTGAGACATTCTAGTCAACAAGGGGGGACATGTCACAGGCTGCAGAAAGTTTCTTTACCTCTCAAGTGTGAGATTCTAAGTCTGCATAGTCTTCTGACAAAGCCTAGACATTGATTGAGTGCCCCCACAATGAGTAGGGGGTTAAAGGTAAGAGGCATAGAGCCGGCCTTGGAAGCAGACAGTTCCTTAGGGGCGGGGTTAGATGGCAGAGAAACGCAGAAAATATGAAGCACCAGAGGTACAGTAACAACAAGGAAATCTAGAAGGAGAGATTACTTCAGCTTGAGATGGCTTTGGAAGACTTCTTAGTACAGGCAACATTGGGGTTGGGTCTTGGATAATAGAAAGGGTATTATAAGCAGAGGAAGGAGCAGAGATCCAGGGTCAGAAAAATTCAGGAGGATTCAAGCAAGGCACTGTGACCAGCCCAGCAGCATGGAATATATAGTGTTTTGAAGATGAGATTAGGATGATAAAGTGTGTTTAAATAATAGGGGACTTTGAATGCCTGGGTATTTGAATTTTACTCTGTTCGTACTAGGGAGCCATAAAGAAATGACATCTTAGCAGTGAGATGATCAGATCAGAGTTTTGGAAACATAATTTCTTGGCAGGACAAAAACGTAGGGATTAGAGGTGTGTAGAAGAGGTAAAGGTTGTTCCAACGGTGAAAGCAAGAATGATAAGGGCCTGACTAGGTCAGAGACATGGCCACGGTAAAGAGGGATAAGATTGGAGATTGATTGCAGAGGAGAATGACCAACAAGATTGGACATGGGATAAGGGGCTGCAGAAAAGATATTGGGGTCATGAGTCTGAATGATCTACAAAATGACCTTAGAATTGGGATTGAGCCAAAGAGGAAGCATATGGGCAGAGACACACCCAGGCTGAAGTAAAAGCAGCTGGATATGGAGTTCTGGAGTCTGGGAGAACAATAAGATTAAAGATGCAATTCTAGAAGTCATCCTCATTGTCATCTTCACACTTCTAGTTTAGGTGCTGAAAAAGAGAGAGAAAAAGTGAAAAAAGAAGAGAACCCTAGACCAAATCTTAGGACCGCCTTTGTTTACTGGAGCATGGATCCAGGGAACCAATGAGATGCCATTAGAACGTGGTGAGGTGGAAGCTCTGGAAAGAGTTTCAAGTAGAAGGGGATGGTCAACAACGTCAGCATTATAGAGAGGTCACATCACGAAGGATAAGGATATAGACCACTGAGAGACTGCCAAGTGCAGAAGTGGAGAACGTTGGTGGTGGGGGTGGGGATGGCCTTGGAGAGGGTAGTTACAGCAGAGTGCTGCAGAGGACAGTCTTGCTGGGCTGAGGCACGAGCGGAGCTGAAGGCAGGGAAGTGAGGTGGAGAGTGCTGATCCTTCTTTTAGGACATTTGTTGAAGAGTAAAAGGAGAAAAAGCAGTTGAAGTTTATGTAATAACAAGGCCCCTAAAGTTGTTAACCTAAGATTGTAAAAAAATTTTAAACTTTTTATATGAAAGCAATTTCAAACATGCAGAAAATTTGCAAAAACAAAAACATGAATTGGACATAGAATCTACATTTTACTCAGAATCTTTGTTAACATTTGCCCATTTGTTTCATTATTCGCATTCTCATATACATGCATACATATATGTAAATATATACCTTTACATAGATGTGTGTGCGCGTGTATATATATATATATATATATATATATATATATATATATATTTATCCCTAAATACATCAGTAAGTATTTACCTAGAACAAAAATATCCTCTTAACATTACCACAGTATATTATTAACTGCACTAAATTTAAGATTGATACAATCCTATTTTCATTGTCCCAGTAATGTCCTTTACAGCATTCTCCCCAGCCCCTACACCCCTCCCCAGAATGGAGTGAGTGTGTAAACTTGCCTTTATTCCTGCATTCTCAGCAGCAGTAGCCCCTGGGGGTTGGGGTAGGGTATGAGTTGAGGCAGGCAGTCTCCTCCATTAGCAGCAACTTAAGCCATGTATCAGTTGCCAATAGCCCTAGTTCCTGAGAGCTTGGGCAGGATATGGGTCTACCTAGGAGATGAGTAGAGATCAAAAAGCAGAATTGTGTGTACAGGTATGTTAGGCTGACCTCCATGTCTGCTAAGCTAAGCTCCTGGCCTGTGTATTAGAATTCATTTCCCTTCTTTGTTTTACAAAAGAAAGAAGAAGAAAAAAAAACTCGGCAGTCTTCTAAGGCTCATTCATCAGAGTAAATAGTACTTTACATTGACTCTGTGTTCTCTTTGGCAAAGGATGAATTTCTGAGCCTATGTTAATATATCCATTTCAGTGAAAATAGATCCTTCATGGAATCCAAAGTCATCTCAAGGACTTTATTATTTGCTTAAATGAGCATCCTGTTGAAGCCTTTCTAGGGCAATGGTATGATTCTATTTCCCCACAGACTTTGGCCTGGGAGGGATGCAAATGGTTTTCATCCTTTCTGAGGCTGTTTACTTCCTGAATTGGCTATTTCTAGCTCTGAGACACAATATACCTGGTACTTTGCAGTGTTTTTGACCTAAATACTTTTAGTAGGATTATTTGGCAACACAGAAATGTGTTCTCCTTAATGCCTGTCTTTGTGGATCTTGGCAATCCTAGTATCTCACACTGATGTTCTTTTTTATCAGATGAAAATTACATATCTCACTATATTTCCTATTTTGCATTGGTTGCCAGAAATTTCAGAGCTACATTTAGTATTCAATTACAACAAATATATTGACATAGATTTTTCTTATATCTCCATTTATCATAGACATGTATATATATGGTTTTTCTTCTATTTATATATATTCATTTACTATATCTCTATGGGTCTCTAGGTATAATTATCTATATATGATTTTACTATACATGTGTCTTTAACATTAAACATCCTGAAATCATTTTTGGAAGCAAATGGGATACACCTTAAAAATATATAGTTCCTCACAGGACATTTGTCTCATTCTGGCTACTTATTCTATCCAGTCCACATGTAAAAGCACATCCAAGACATCATTTCTCATGCCTATTAGCACTTCTGGTCCCAACTATAAATGGCCTTGCCACAGAAGGCGATTTGGCTTGGGGCAGGAGCTCTTAGTTAAAATAGAAACTTCTCTCCTTAGATTACATCCTGAGTCCTTGTGTTTATTTAATTTCTTCTGGGGAATTTGAGTCTGATGCTGACAGAAGCCAAAGGGAATGCTTGCCCAGAAGGGCACAAGCTTCCCAGCCTGACTTTTGTAAGAGAGAGGGAGAGAAAGCCTGGCCTTCTTTGGGGAAGCTGGTGCTCCCCGAGCCACGGCAGAGAAAAGGGAAAGGGCCGGAGGGCAGAGTTTCTTCGTCAGTGACCCTTCTTTGTAACAGTGTGGACTCCTAACTTGTTATTGGCTTGGGCCTGAAGAGTGGGACCAAGAACCAAAGACAGACAAATCTGTGAGGAACCTTCAAGGTATTTCCCTTGTGACACATAAAATATCCTAAGACAGGGAAAATACTTTCTCTGGTGGCTGGTTCTAGAGCCAAGTCTACACTGGTTTTCTGCATGTTTCTAAGAGGAACCAGAGAAGTTTTAAAATAGATATGTGGGTGGGGTTATTTTGCCCCATCATCTCCCCCATAGAAAGTAATAATGATAATAGGCAACACTTGTCCAGAGTATTCAAGTGCCAGGTATTGGTCCAAGCACTTACACACACACACACACACACACACACACACACACACACACACACACACACACACACATCTATAAGCTAGGTATATTATCATTATTCCTATTTTACAGAGGAGGAAACTGAAGCTCAAAGAGGGTAAATAACTTGCCCATGGCTACACAGGTAAAAGGTGGCAGAGGTGGTTCTTCAATGCCAGAAGTCTTGCTCCTGGGTTTGTGTTCTCTATCCCTCTACTACAGCGGTCTCCAAACTTTTTGGCACCAGGGACTGGTTCTCCTATGAGAATCTCATGCCTTATGATCTGAGGTGGAGCTGAGGTGGCGATGCCAGCTCTGGGGAGTGGCTGCACATACAAATGAAGCTTCACTCACTTGTCCACTGCTCACCTCCTGCTGTGTGGCCTGGTTCCTAATAGGCTACCGACTGGTACCAGTCTGCGGCCCAGGGGTTGGGGACCCCTGCTCTACTATACTTATCCAGTGGCCAGCATATGACTTTCAGATGGCCCCTATCTCATGTAAGCACAGGACCCCTGAGTCCCAAGTAGGGTATAATATTGGTGACCGGCCCCTGAGAATTCCAGAGGTTTGTTCACTAGAACTGTGTCAGTTCATTTTCCTATCCATGGGCCAGATATGATACAAAGTGTGCCAGTTTAAAGTCTAGTTACCAGTCTCTTTTGAAGAATTTCAGAAACATCACTCTTCAAACTTCTAGAAGGTGAGAATTTAGATCACTAGTTCATTCAAAACACATTTATTAGGAGCCTTCTGCGTGCCACACACTTTGCTGGATCCTAGAGTGGTAACTCAACCCCAGTGGTCCTTACCCTCAGGACACTGCTAGTCCCAGCACATGACGTCATGAGGTAGAGAGAGAAGGATGCTTTGTCAGGTAAGGGAAGGCCTGAGTTTGGGGTCCCATTCTGCTATTAACCTGCTGTGTGACCTCACTTAAGCCCTCTGGACCTCAGTTTCCACAGCTATAAAGGGACAGGGTGGTTCTAGACAATATCTGAGAAGTGTTGCAAACTAATAAATTAATCAAGTTTGATTCTACTGGTAGTTACTGTTAATCCTTTTAATTAATATTTATAAACATCTTCTGTACCACCTGTTGAGGTAGGCTCTGTCACATACATCTCTAATTTTTCAAATAGGTGTCAAGACAAAATGCAGTGAACAGTTAAGATGATAATTTTATTCAGTTTATTGTAATAAAGGAAATATATTTTAAAATATATTTAAAAAAACTAAATTATATCAAATAAATACATTTTAATTAAAAATATATCAAAAATAAGGAAGGGATCTGAGGTTTTATAGAGTCAGGCAGACAAGGGAGCCATCCTCAAGCCTTGTGGGAGTCACATGAAAGAATTACCTCAGAATATTCAAAGGACAGGATGATTCTTTGCAGTACTCATTTCCAGAATATATAGGAAGAGAAGGGATTTCTTAGCTGTTTTCCAGAAACATAGGGCTTAGGTAAAGTTCAATATTGTCACAGGCACCGCATATTTTCTTGATATACAATTATATAACCAAGGTATACCTGAAACCATAAAATTAGCATGGAAAAATCTTCCCAAAGTATCTATTTTTACTTGAAATTGTGGGGGCAGAATCATTATTTTACATAAAATAAACACCTAAAGAAAAGAATGGAAGTGTTTATGATTTTAAAGGTGAAATCTTCAAAGAGATTTTATTCAAAAGGTTAAAGGATCATTGAAATAGGACCCTTGGACTACTTCAACCATTTGGATATCTCTGTAGAAAAGTTTGAGAAGCACCAGTCATTTATTCTCTTATTGAATTCTCACAGCTTTTTAATACACATGTTTTTTATCAAAGCTTCATGGAAATGATGTTATTTTTATGCCATGTTTTATTTCTTCATGTGCCTCCATAACTGTCTTTTTTCTAACCTCAGAGTGTTTTTAATGACAAACTTATTTTGAAATTTAACAGAAATGTGGCAAGGATAGAACAGAGTTCCTGTATATCCAGTTTCTGTGAATACTAACATCTTATATAACCATGGTACAGTGGTCAAAACTAATAAAATTAACATTGGCCATTATGATTAACTAAACTATAGACTTGACTTAAATTCCACCAGTCTTTCCACTACTATCCTTTTACTGTTCTAGCATCCTATCCACAATACCACATCGTAGTTAACATAAATGTCTTTTGATTGACTGAAAGAAACTTTCACAAGGTCTACTAAGTGCCAGTAGGCCTTGTCTTGGGAAGTCAATGAAACAATCAGTCCTGAGTTTAAAAGCATATAAAGAACGCAGTGGGGGAAGTAGCTCGTGTCTGCTCTATGCCATAAAGATATGAGGACCCTTTATTATCCAGGACTGTATGTTTGGATCTGAAACCATTTGCAAACAGGTGTGGCAGCTCTGGCACACACCCTCAGGGGATCAAGTAGAGAGGCCTCAGCACTAGCAGTGGCTGGGTTTCCCAGCCCCTGCCCCCCAACTCCAGGAAGCATTTCTGAGCCCATGATGTGACCTCCATTAGTCTGCGTTGGCCTGCCCTTCTGGAGCCCAGTGATGAAAGGTTAGTACATTTGAAATCAGATAAAGGGCATCGAACCACAGCTGTGTTTGTTTTATAAATTAAAGGATGGAATCATTAAAATGATTGTTTTCCTGAAAATAAAGAGATTAAATAGGTCTCGCTTCTCCCCTGCTGTCTCCCTGCTCTTTTTCCAATTTGTCTCCAGAGGACTCCAGCTTCATGTAAAAGAGCAAAGAATTATCTCTGTTTCAATCTTGGGGACTGGGCCGGCTCCCTAACAATTACAGTTCTTATCTGAATCCCCTGAAGGCAAGGGGGCCACTGAAGCCAAATTCTTTCCAGTATTAACTGCCATTCAAATGGATAGAGGAGAATAATTGAGCCTGTTCCTTTAATGTTGGGGGACCCTCAGGATGATTCTCAAACTTCCCTGTTAAGCACTTTTTCCCAAACTCTCTTCTGTGGGAGGTTTGGCATATGTTAAGAATTTAAGATTTTAACACAGAAAAGGTGAAAAGAGGAGAAAATAAGCACCTAGTATTCAGAAAGTACTCAATTAATGTTAGTTATTATTGCTGTATTTAAGATGCTCATAAGAGACATCTGTACTTAATTTTGAAGGCAACTGGGGATTTTTAGGGGTTTTTTTTGGGGGGGGGGGTGACATGGTCGGACCAGAGTGGTGATCCTTAGGAAACTTAGAAATTAGTAAGGTCTTTAGTCACGCACACATAAGACATAAAATAGTGACTACAGTAAGTATCAATAATCATGCAAAAGTCTCTTTCACCAGAATGATGTCATTTCATCCTCATATCAAGCCTATCTGGTAGCCATTATTTTATTCCCAGTTTACAGATGGAGAAACAGAAATTAAGAAACTAGTAAAAGCGGAGCTCTGAGCCCACATGGTATGAGTCCCTTCTCTTCTCCTAGAGAGAGGGCGGTGGGAGTCCATCCTCCCAACACACTCCACACACAGCTCCACCAGTGGTGTAGCTGTTGGTTTCTTTCTTCCTGTTAGAAGGGGAGCAATCTAAGGGCAGAGTTCATGTCTTCTCACAAGTGTACCTTGAGGGCTAGCACAGAGCCTGACTTGTGTGGATGCTTGATAACAAGGGTGTGAAATAAACACACAAAAGGACGTGAACCCCAGGCATTCCTGCCTAAGGACTCCTTGGGTCCTTGGTCTGTTAACTAATCTTCTGTTTCCTCTTCTGGGACAAAATGGTGAACCTGTGGCCTATTTTACCAAAAACATCATGGACAATTAGCAATGGGAACTCTAAAATGCTCAGAGAATGCAAAAATTCAGCCAATGTAATTAATTGTGGTCAGTTCCCTGACCTCTGTAATGAAAGAAGATCCTTAATTTTTTTTTTTTAAATAGGAAAATAAAGAGCTTTCCCCTTCAAGCCAGCATGAAGGTTGTTGTTGTATTCCATGAAAAAATGCTGAGTTGGCCCAGAAGATGAAGGCTGAAAATAAACATTAAGATCGAAGGTTTCCAGGGTCAATTTGTAAAGATGGTGCCCTGAGTCATTCCTGTGCCCAATGTAAGACTTAGAGAACTGGGGAAACAGAAGAAAAAGAAGTGACCCTTATCATTAAAAATAATGATAATAGGAACAATAATAAACCCTGTAGCATAGGCAGTGAGCAAAAGTAGATGAACTCTCCCAATCAACGCTAACAAAATAGACTCTTCCAGTCAACATTAGACATTCTTATGAGCCCTTGCTCAATTTCTGGAGCTCCTGCCAGGCCTCTGAATTGTCCATCAAAAGATTTCTCTAAGGAGAAATAAGAGAATGAGGAAAATGACTAAGGCTACTTTGTATAATTAAACAGCAACAAAGCCCTAATTTTAAAAGTACTAAGCTCAAAAAGGCTCAAAAGGAAAGACCAAGCAGTCCTCAAAGAAGTCCTGAAATCCCAGCTGACGAGGGCCAGCATTCCTTAAGGAGCAGGCAGCCCCAGCCACCAGCAGCTGGGTGAGGACCTAGGTGGGAACAGGGAGATGGTTCCCTTCATTTCCTTCTGAGACTCTTGACCCCCTCCCCGGGGCCTGTGTTATTTAATGATGCAGAACTTCTCTTTTCCCTGAAATTGTGCTTGAGCTGGACCATTTCCAGTCCCTGCAGGTGTGTGCAGGTTTGAACCACTCTGGCCACTGTGAAGGCTTCAGGTGGGGATCCAGAAAAAGAGCAGGGCAGGTGCCTGTCTGCATGGGCAGCAGAGGCTGAGGGGTGCTCTACAGTACTGCGCCCCAGGAGGTAAACCCCCTCTTGAGCTCACCCAAGGGCAGTAATGAACTGAACAAAATGAGGTTGGTTTTAACTGGGCATTTGTTTGCTTTTCAGCTACTTCAAGCTAACTTTTTTTAAAATGTCAACTTTGAGGTATAACTAACAAATCAAATTGTGAGATATTTAAAGTGTACATCATGGTAATTGGACATACACATACATTGTGAAAGAATTCCTTCCATTAGTTAGAGAACACATCTATCACCTTATTTATTTATTCATTTATCTATTTATCTATTTTAGCGAGAACATTTAAGTTCCACTCTCTTAGCAAATTTTAATTAATACAATAAAAACAGTAAAATCAAATATAAAATTAAAACCTATAGTCACCATATTTTACATTAGATCATCATGCTAACATTTAAAAAAAAATTCAAACACATAAAAATTGGAGAAAATACTACCATCAACCTCCATATACACCCCACTCAGATTCAACAATTGGGATTTTGCTGCATTTTGTCTGTCCCCTTTTTTTTTTGCACCTTTGATGAACTATTTTATTTAAAGCAAATCTAAGATAGCATGTCATTTCACCTTACACACTTCAATATGCATCACCAAAAGAAAATAAAGACATTTCTTACAGAACCACAACATTATTATCATGCCCAACAAAATAAACAATAATTATTTGGTATCCTCTAATACTAAGCCTCTCCCTCTGACTATAGAAATGATACTTCAGGGTTAGAATCAGAGCTAAGGAAAAGCCCCTCCTCTCCTCCATGCCATTTGAAGGGGAAGAAATACTAGCCACGAGCTCATTCTCCAAGCCTCAATCCAGAATCTTTGGTTTTGCAGGATGGACATTTCCCATGAACACCTGCCTTTTGGGTGTTGCACAGACCTGGATATTCTTCCATCCCCCAGCCCCTAAAATAGCCCCTAAAACAAGAGCTTGGGCTTTTCAGCGATGTAGAATGTGTCAGAATCATCTGGAAGACTCATTGAAATATGGATTCTGAGCCCTAACCCCTAAGTTTCCAGTTCAGCAAGTCTGTGGCAGGCCTGAGAATATGCATTGCTTATAAATTCTCAGATGATAAGGATTCTGCTAGTGCAGGAACCACACCTGGAGAGCCACTGAATGCCACTAAACCACCCAAATGGATCATCGTTGGACAAATATAGAGCCTGCACTACTGCCCTCCACTTAACGCCTGCCTATAATTTCAGCAGCCCTGTGCGCTGGGCACCATCTGTGAGCAGGAAGGGACTTGAGACCTTTTCACTAGCCTAGAGTTATTTTTGCTGCTGACACACTTGGGCCGTGAAATATCACTTTGTGCTAATTGGGTTTCTGCTGCCTCATTACCCAGTAACTGGTACCCCGCTTGCTCTGCCATGACTGGGCTCCTTACCTTCTCCGTTCCCTGAGGGACGAGAATTCTCATCCATTGTTAACCTCAGTCTCCTCTGGTCGAGTGACCTCACACAGGTCCTTGACTTGTCCCAGGGTCTGACTGATTTTTTCCTGTCCCTCCCAGGGCACTTCCAATAGTTGTAAGGAGACATCCTTTCCTGCCATCTACCCAGAGCAGTGTCTTTTTCTAATTTGAACAAAGGTGCTGTGCCAGGCCATTGTCTGGTTCTCCGTCAGCTGCTTCCTCCCCACTGATTCCTGGATTCAGAACAGACTGTGAATAATGAGCCCCATCTGGTTCCCACCCCCAAAGCATGTTCATTACCCCCTGTCCTTCTCAGCCCAACCCTTGCTGGAGTCTGCAGTGCACGTGCTCTGCGGCTGGTTCCTTCCCAGCCTAGTCCACAGGCTGCCCATTCCTGGTTCTGTCACGGCCCAGGCCTGAGTCAGTCAGGCTTCCTGAAAAACCACAGCCCCGTCCACTGCCCGGCCGTACAGAGGACAGAAAGAGCTGAACCATGCTGTCTCCATCTTACTTGCCCCTGAAATGTAAGTACATTCAAGGTCTGGACTCCAGAAGTTACTAAAATTAAAGCCGGCACATGATGTTCATGAACCAATTTTCCCTCCCAGGGAGGCGTGATGACTCTCCCGAGATCAGGAACTTGCCCCAGGCCACAGCCTCGCCCTAGCAGCCTGGGTCTGTTTCTCAGAGCAGCTGTTGCCCCAAAGTAATTAGTGCCGAGCCTGTTTTCCCTCATCTCCCAGAAAGGTCGTTCCTGGGGCTCGGACCTCTTTCTGTACCAAATCCCCACTTGGTCACCCAGTTAGGGAGACAAGTTTACAAACCCATTAACCTCCAGAGGAAGCCCTGTGGACAAAAACTAAGAAAGCAGTTGCGAGGTCCCATCCTGACAGAGGTGACAAGTGGGCACATCCATCTATCCATCCAACCAAGAAATAGTCACTGAGAACCTATCAGGTCCAAGGACTGTTCTAGACACTGAGAGCCCCACAGAGAACCAAATGAATGAAATTTTTGTCTTCATGAATGTCACATTCTGACGGAGGAGACAGATAATAAACAGGTAAATAAGTAAAAATATACAATAAAATAAGGCCCTAATATTAGAGGCCAAACAACACAACTGTGTAAAATGTGGGTTATCGTGAGATTAATGAAACACCAGGGGTGAACCTGCTACCGAGAACAGGAAAGAGTCACCAATCAGTTAAAGCAAAATAGGTGTGTTATTAAAAGGTCTCACTGTGTAAGTAATGTAAGAAGAAAACATTAAGAAAAAAAAATAATGAAACAAAGTAGGAAAATATAAAATGTCAGGAGGGGGTAAAATTTTTGAATAGCTTGATTTATATAAGTAGAACGCCTCATTTAGAAAGTAACCTACAGGTGGGGGCATAGCTCCCCGAATGACACATGCAGAGAAACCCAGAAACACTGAGGAGCTGTAAGGTGCCAAAAAAAAAGAAGAGAAGTGTCTCTGAAAAGACAGCAGCAAAGTGAGTCAAGGAGTCGGTCTTGAAGGAACCAGAAACAGATCTTCTAGCAACTGATGATGTGCTTTCTGGCATCCCTTCAGATAAAGAAGAAAGGGGACATTCCAGACAGGTGGAACAAGACAGATGACTCAGAGGTAGGAGAAAGCAACATGTTTTCAGAGGATAGGGTTTTTCTTGGCTGGGTCTTAGAAGTGCAAGAGTTAAGCTGAGCCAGAGAAAGAAGACTGGAGAATGAAAAGTGTGAAAATCCAAGATCAGGAAGGATGATTTTGCTTTTGGCAAAAGGCCCTTGGACTGCATCGCAGATTTGAGATACGGTGTGGTATCCACAGATGCATAAGAAACCTGGCAGAAGGGCTGCTTCTGCAGTCCTCGTGTGCTGTGGAGAAGCTGGCGCGGAGCTAGCTGTGGAGATGGAAAGGCTAGAGAGGGTGGCAGCCAGGAACTGTCGGCCCTGCTGGCCTCTTTGTCTCTCTAAAGATGTGTAGGAGGCAGCGAGTGCCAGAGGTTTACTTAACTCTGGAGCAGCTCCCCTATTCCTGTTTATTCTTCTTCCTTTAATGATACAATGAGCTCATGGTCCCCAGAGGTGCCAGGAATGAATTAGCCATTCAGCTCACTTCGGCATTAGAAACCAGGGAGTGTCCCGCAGCAGGTAGGTCTCAGCTGTGTGTCTGGGAAGGGCCAGATGACAACACCACGTGCATGTGCTCCCTGCCCTCCTGGAACCAACAATCTACCATGCCAGCTCTGATGGCCAAGCAAGAGCTGGGGGAGAGGGTGGTGGTCAGACCACCAAAGAATGAAATGTTCCACTCCTTTTTGGAGGAAAATAATCTGTTCTTGCTTGCTATGGCAGAGCCACAGACTCTTCAGGAAGAGGTACTTTTAAACTACCTCCTCCTTTTCCATGTCTCAACTCCTCCGCCAGTCTCAACTGCACGTGTTTGAACCCTCCACCCCCATCCCCCACACAAATCTTTGTTCCTAACCAGCTGTGCCTAATCTCCCACTCCCACTAGCTCTTTCTTAGTAGGGGAAGGGGATGTCTCTTGATTCCCCACCTTTCCACAGTACCCTGTAGAAATGCACTCCCTTGTCCATTAATTCTGAATTTTCCCCTCACCTCAACTCAAATATGCTCATGCTACTCAACATCCCTCCTCTCACTGCCTTGCCTCCTTCCAGGGTCTTCGACACAAAGGGGAAGGAAGAGCATATCAAGCCTGTGCCACTTGGTCATGCCAGGCACATCCTTATCTAGTCACGCCACCTTCTCCAGGTCTCTGCCACTTTGTGGTTCACATTTCCTCTCTTTTCCCTGTTATCATCCTTGGTGACCTTAACCTTTATGTCGCTGACCTGTGTAGTACCCTGACCCCTGCTTCTGTGCCCTCCTCTACCCTGGTGACCTTTGTTCTACAGCATGAGGGCCACAGCTGGACCACATTTCATGGTTCTGCCTTCCTCAAAGACCTCAAGCGTGGTGCTGTCTTGCTTCAGCCAGGGCCTCCTCACCTGTCGACATCCCCCTGCTTCCTCACCCCTCATCAACCAGTTTTTTGTCTTCATTGGGTCCTCCCATTTCTTGACCCTTTATAACTCACACAGTCTAATATCCTTCTTTCAGCTACGTTTTCAACACACACACATTCACATATACATGTACACCTGTCTGGGGTCTATCATGCCTTCTCTCCTGGTCTCCTTCCTCCCCACCAGTTAGCACTGCTGAACCAGAGCAAGAAAACATTCTCCATGCAAAATTATCTTCTCTTCCAAAATGATAACAATGTATATTGTGCTCTGAATATATAGGCCATTCTATTCTAAGCACTTTATGTAGATTGTTTCGTTTAATCCTCTCAGTAACCCATAGAGTGAGTATAATTATGACCTCCATTTTCTGTATAAGCTCAAAGTACAGAAAAAGAAAGAAACTTGCCCATGGTCATGCAGTTAGAGGAAGAATTCAAATGCAGATTCCACTATGGTTTACTGTAATCAACCAACTCTCATCCCTCAAGTTATATAGAATAGATGCTGGCTTTACTAAGATTTTAATGGCAGTATTCTTGTTCCTAGAAAGTTCTTGTGATTCATTTTAACCCATTTAGTGCTTTGTACAGTGGATGAACTCAATAAAGATATGTTAGAAGTATTTAAATTACAAAAATCTGATTTGTGCATAAAATTTAAGTCACCCGAGTTCATGAAGTGAGCTTCAAAACTGAGATAACTGAAAAGAAGGAAGCTTGGATGAAAGGCATAAGCATGCATATTTGGGGGAAACGGGCGGGGGGGGGGTTGTTCTACTTTAATTATCAAACTGTAAAATATTGATGACACTGTAATCTATTCTCATTCAGACACAAATTTCCAGTGGTTGATGCATTTATATCCATTTTAAAAAAATCAACACTTGGAATAAACAGCTTTGCAAATATTATCAGAAATTTCTTAAACTCAGATTCTTAATGTGATCACAGAGAATGTGATGTTTTCTGTATCTAAGAACTGATTCCTGGAACAAGGTAGACGGTGATGAAGAAATCTGCTGTTAACATCAGCATACAAATATTGGCTTTGGTGCTGAGGCAAAGGACATCCAAGAACTGTGTCAGGATCTTGAATGGTTTGTGGTTTACCAGGCAGTCGTCATTCTCACTCGCCATGTGGAACAATGGCATAATGACCTGTAGCAGCTGTATCGTCAGGCTGAAAAAAGACCCTTGACTACTGCTTACAAGATAGGCTTTGAATTGGCAAGGTACACATATGTCTAAACCTCAGCCTTCTCTCACAACCTAATTCCTCCAACATCAAGACAATTACTATTAAACAGCAGCTAACCCTGGCTAGGCAGGTGACAAGTGTGGCAGATTCTTGGCACATCTCTCTGAACTGATCAAAGGCAAAAACCAAAATTCGAAACAAAAAGAAAATAAAAAAACCTTCCAAGACACTCCAAGGGTAAACACAAGAAACATGAGAAATGTTTTAAGAAGTGGCTTTAGACAAGTAAATACATAGAGTAAAGATAAGGCATATTACAGTGTGTGCACCAGTAAATGAAGAGAAAGAACCATCTAAAGCAGCAGATCAAGAACCAAAACTCTAGTTCCAGAGACTGTGGCAGTTGCAGTTCTGGTGAAACCTGTCAACCCCAGACCAGCTTCATTTGTTGTTTAAGAACAGACGTCTTTTAAGAGTCAAGTTTTTGAAGGCAATTAACTAATACAGATGTCCCCAATTCGTGGTAGTTCAACTTAGGATTGTGGAAGTGATGCGCTGAAGAACACTATGCCTGCTGAGCTATCGTCCAGTGGCAATGCCCCAGTGCGTTCCACCAGCTATTCTCAAGCCTCATCAAACGAGGGAGAAATGGATAATCCCAACATTGAAGCATCCCCATCACCCAGCAGTTAATTTTCATTCAGTGTTTCAAACATTCTTCAGGCCCAGTGTGCTTTCAGCTATGGATGTTAATGGCGAATACCCATACAACCATTCTGTTTTCACTTTGCATATAGTAGCCAATAAATTACATGAGATGCTCAAGACTTTATTATATAGTAGGCTTTGTGTTAGATGTAGGCTAGTGTAAGCTAATATTCTGAGAACGTTTAAGGTGGGCTAGGCTAAGCTATGGTGTACGGTAGGTCAGGTGTATTAAATGCATTTTTGACTTACACTATTTTCAATGTATGATGCTTTAAACAGGACATAACCCCTATCGTAAGTTGAGAAGCATCTGTATCAACTCGGTGGGCCACTATAAACTCGTCTGCTTGGCAGTCAGCAAATACTTCCCAAAAGAGTGGTGGCAGAGAACAATGGGAAATCAGCTGGAAACTGGAGAGGATGTGGGGAGACTACCTTTCCCATCCATTGCTGGGGAGTGTGGATGCCACCACAACATTTTTGGCAAGAATTAGGCAGGACATATTAAAACTTGAAATGTACATGCCCTCGGTACCAGTGGTCCCACCGTGGGAAATCTAAGCTACTCACCCGAGGGTAATAGTAAGAGTGCAAGGCTATTTATTGCAGTGTGTGTGCATGAGCAAAAACCTGGAAACAACCTGAAGGTCTCTCAGTACAGGACTGATTGAATGTGTGACGGGCATCTGTGGCTGGCAGCTGATCACCATCTGTCCCCTTCTTTGCTAACAGAAACTCGATTTCTTTGAGGTATCCATTCCCTGAGAAAGGAAACCTACAGCCCCAGCTCTAGGAGAAAACCTGCATTAGTCTGAAGTGAAATAGGCCTGAGATCTTTGATTCTACCCTGATCCCACCACTTCCAAGCTATATGAGCCGGGTGTCACTCCACATAATTTTAACATAATTTAATATAATTTTCCCACCTGCAAAATGCTTATTCCAACACCTGCCCTACCTACATGGTAAGATTTTAAGATGTGCAAGCACTTTGCAAACGTCTAAGCACCTACCAATTTAAGTGACTAGATTTCAAAAAAGTCAGCTTCTGTGTATGCATGTTAAACTGTGTGTCTTCATTAACCTGCAGGCCCACAGTCATACCCACCCCTCCTCAACCCTGCAGCGTTCCTACACATAAACTGAGGAGCAGCCAGCCAGGTCCCTGAGCTATGCCAGCTTACTGCTGGTCTTTCTCCACATGGGGCTCCAGCCAACACTTCGATTAACTTCTAATCAAAAAACGATGATGGCTGTAGGACCCAGCTGCTCTTGCCTTAGAAGGAATTTCCCTCAGGTTTTCTTGCTCATGACTCATTACTAAGATATCCCATCCGTATCCGTTACCTTTCCAAGGAAGAACGTTTCAGACTTTCTTTCCAGACCCCAGTCACCTCCACACTCACAGCCACAGATGCTGATTTAATTTGAGGAGACGCAAACCTTCGCTGGCTTTCTCCATCCATCCCTACCTTCCATCACTGTCCTTTCCCTCTCACACCTCTACGGTTTCCTCCTTTTCTTGACACTAACTCTCTTGACACTAACTCTCTTGTCTTGTGTTCCCTTGGTTTTTTCTGAGCAGTCAGTTTTTCTGAAATGCGGTTTCCCATTCTCTGTACGTAGAAAACTTTCTCGCTTCTTCTTTGATGGGGTAGGAATTCGCAAAATTTGCTCCCAAACTGATGTCTTTTAGTTTTTTTCCAAACAGAGATGTCATTCAAGTGTGTGTGCACACATGTATGGGCGTATTTTGAAAGACCCAGGGGTTGGGTCACTTGGGGATGAGCTGGTATAATGAGCTTGTGGAACCAAACTTAACCCATTTGGTTATAACAAAAAGTTGTTTTGTCCCCCAGAGTGGCTCTGAGGCCTGGACAGAGGCACAACATATGGGGAACAAGTGGATGCAAAAAGGGGATCCCAGGGGACAAGTAACACTGTGGGTTAAAGGAACGCTGGGTTGTAGCAGGGAGCCCCAGGTTGCCATTTGGTGCTGATATGCGGGGCCTCTAGCACCCCTTTCCCCAGGACCCACCACCCCCTGCCTGGCTCACAGCCCCTCCATAAGCCCAAGGGAGAGGGCCTGCAAAGACATGTCACAGGGAACACCTGGGTCATAGAGTCAGACAGACCTGGCTTTGCATGTTAACACTGCCCTTTGCTATGATCTTGGAAAAGTCATCTCTGGGCTTAAGTGGCCTCGTCTGTGAAGAATGATAATGAGAAAAAAAAATGCAGATGGAGTCCCCTCCTTGACGTGTAGGCAGAGGCTACAGTGGCCTAGGGAAAAAAGGGTCTGTGGTAGAATAAGGGAAGCTCATTCTGCCCTTAGGGAGAAAATTAGTCCCAGTATAGGAAAAAGAAAGCAAGCCCTACACAGGAGGTATGAGCCGCAGCCCTGCAGTTAAGAGCTGGCTGGGTGAGCTGGCTGGGTGACAGAACTCTGCCCTTTGACGAGTTTGCTCTAATTTTGTCAGGCTCTAGTCTAAGCCCTCTGAAGCTAGGTCTGTGCCTTTCCCTGAATGGGAAGTTACTTCTTTTTGCAAAAGGCATTTGTCACTTGGTAGGCATATAAGCAAGAGCAAACCATCTATCTCTACCCACATTACAGACCTCCTCAACTGCTCTAGGTTACCTGAGGATTTACCTGGCACCCCGGAAGGGAGACCTGGGCCCTAATCCAGATTGTGAAACTGCTTGTATAACCACAGGCTGATGGTCACTTACCCTCCTTTTGGGGCCTTGTTCATTCACATGAAATAAGACGGTGGAACCAGGAGCTGTCTACAGTTTCTTCCGTCTCAGACCTCTGATGATTCTGGCCCTGAGCCATGAGCCTTGACCTTAATCTCCCAATACTGAACTCCTCTCCCAGGCCTGGGTCTCTGCCGACAGTCCGTCAACTATGATACGTCCTGAAAAATCAGAGTCTCAAGACCACAGCCACCACTAGCGGAAGACACAACAGACTGGGCTAACTGTGCAGAAACTCTGGCCAGTTCTGTGGTGGTGGTAGGGAGCAGATCACCGCCCCCCCAACCACCACCACCACCCCAATCTCGTCCCATCTGGCCTCTTCCACTTCTCCACAAGAGGGCTGAGCCTTGGTAGCTTCCAGGTGGAAAAGAATCCTTCCTGCTCACCCCAGTTCCTCATTGTCTACAGGCTATCCCCACATAATGACATTTGCGAATGTGCCCCAAAGGCAGGGTGGTCACGTAGTCTAGAAAGAAAGAAACACCCTTCACCACACCTTGGGGGCAGAGGGGAGGCCAGGACCATTGCACTCCTGCTGGCTCCATTATAAGCAGGGCTACAGGGACAGAGAGGTCAGGGTCCCAGGTGGTCCATATGTTCCAATAAAATCCACTGCAGCCCCTCCCAGAAAGTAATGGCCTGCACCTATTGTGAACACGTGGTACAAGCTGGGCCGGGAGTGGGAGCCTTCTCTTTTAGAGACACTGTTTCTTAAGAGCCACAAAATTTCTAGCAGCAGGGCAGAGACTGGTTGCAGCAAGAACATGAGAGGAACAGAGTGTTTTCATGGATCACAAGGCAAGAGGAGAAGATACTGCTGCTCCACTGTGTGCTGGCAGCTACACCACCCTGTTCCACCACTCCTCAGCGGGTCCCACGCCCTGGGCCGCAGCCCACGGCCCCTTTCCTTTCAATAGCCGCCATTGTCTGGGGAATCTCTTCCTTTTGTTTTTTCATCCATTCGTACCTCGGCTCATTTGTTTTCCATTCTTGGGAGCAATTCATCTGCTCTTGGGCCCCACAAATGTCTTTCTCCCTGTGATTCCTATACAAGATGCTTGGACAGGTCCATTGTCTTAACAGAGGCTAACTCACGGCATTTAGTAAAAGTTGTGTTTTACAAAGGAAAACCAGCAGGGATTCCAGTTTCTATCCATGGTAACTTCTGGGAAGTTTGGGAGTGGTGCTGCTGCTGCAAGGCTTGGCCTTTGTTTCCTTGTCTTCGTCTGGGCTTCAGGGTAAGCCAAGTTCCACAGGGAAATCTGGGGGACATTCCTGTGATGCCAAGACAACAGGCAGAGCTCTTCTCTGTGTCTCTCCAGCCTTCTGAAGGATTCTACCATTATGCTATATTTACAGAACGAAGGGCAAAGCGTATGGGGTCTTCTGTCCACTGCCCCGTGGACAGACAGCCCTTTATGACTGTTCAAGAGAAGTATACCAGAGGAAAAAGAGAAAAGTCAGTGAGGTTCAGGGCAGTTTGGGCCTAGGTAGGCATGTATGTGGGAGGTGCCGAGACTGGCAAGAAGAGGCGTGGCAAGGACCTGGCCTGGAAGTCCCAGAAAGGGCCCTAATTGTACAGCATTTTGTCAGTTCACCAGCAGACTTTGCCCTGGGTGCACCAGGGCAATTACTGTTGCTGGGGTCATTATGGGTGCAATTATCCCAGTTATTAATATTCCACAAACTGGGGGAGGAGAGGGTGTGTCCAGCCCCATCCATGGGCTCTTTTGCTTCAGGTTTTTCTACAGTACAGGAGGCTTCTCAGTTATACACAGGATTGTAAAATAATGAATAGCATCTCTTGTCTCCAACAGAAAGTTGCACAGAATTATTGATATAAGAAATGCTGCAGAAGTGGTTATAAGCATCTTAAGGGTTGGTTCTTCAGGAAAAAAAAAAAATTAAAAAACCCCAGCAAGTAGAGAAAAGACATGGCTCAAAGGGAAATCAATCTTTTCCTAAGCCTTGGGTTTTCCAGGCGAAGTGTGTTACTAGTAAGTAAAGTCTTTCCAAACAGAGCTTTAGACAGCATTGAAAGGGTCAGACCCTGCCCTTCCACACTAGCCTTGGGGCTCATGATGTGTATGGACATGTGTGTGCACACGCGCACACACACACACCCCTCTGCTCTAGCCCCAGCATCTGTCTATGCAGCGAACAGGAAATGCCACCAGCCCTACTGATCTGTAGAGAGGCAGCCTCATTGAGCCAGACTGCACAAAGGTGCCTCTTCAACATGGCGGAGACTCAACACTCTTGGCAGAAACACTTGGCACTGGCAGGAAATCTCAGCAGGGCGGCTTGTTTCTGCTCATCAAACACCAGTAGCTTTCACTGAGAGCAGCAGAAAATGGGAGAAATGTGTCTGATCGCATCCGGGCTGCGTGTCAGCACTATTCTGAGGCAGAGTTAGCTGGATTCTAGCTTTGAAGAAAAGGTTGTTATACTCTTCGTCTGCCCCACAGTATCAGCCAATTTGGACGCAGTTGGCAGGAGCTTACCTGAAACTCAGCTGCTTCCCCATACCTCTGGAACAAACTAGAAAGGTCAGTTACTTAGAAACTGAAGCTAGTGCAGAGCTCACCCTCTCCCTGCTAATCATGGGGCTCCCAATTACTTGGGAGAAACAACTTCCCAGGAATAAATTACTTAGGTCTCTCTTGTACTTCCTCTCTGACCATCCCTACTCCAATAGCTTCCTGTTTGTTTCACTCTGGTTGGTTCCACCAATGGCTGGGCAAGAACAGCAGAAGCCGGGCATAGACCCCTATGCATCAGTATGGCTTGTACCTGCTCAGTAGCTCCAAATGGAAAAATTTGGTGAGTGAAGAGAATTTATGAATTATTGATGAATCAGGTATTTGAGGATGCCCAAGCATCCCCCAACAAGTAGCTGTTCTTTTAACCAAGAATCCACAACTCCCCCCTCACAAAAGAGTCCCATGACTCCTTTCCTTGCACCACAATTTCCTGCCCAGACTAAGAAGGGAGTGGCTATTGGGAAGATAGGAGTCATGTGTTCCACACTTGGATTCACTCTTGTAGGCCCACCTCATACATCCTTCAGTACAAAAGGACTTCTTTAAAGAGTATGAAGCCCCACACCCTCCAGAGTGCTGCCTTGGCAGGTCAGAACTCTTCAGAAGAGTGAATTTAAACAGACTGCCAATAAGCGTAATCTCCAAAATACACTCTCATGCATCCCGAAGCCAAGGAGAGTAATCACACAGGGCACATCAAGACAAATGATTCAAGATGGTGGTGGGGGGCAGTGTTTACTCTGTTTTAGGGTTTATCATTTGTTTTATGCTTTTTACTTTTTTGCTGAGGTAGAATATATACAAAGTGCACAAATCTTAAGTAAACAGCTTAGTGATTTTTATAGTCGCTTGTGCCCCTCCAACAAACATCAAGCTCTGGACCATTACCAGCAGCCCGGGGGGCCCCCTTGTGCCCCTCCTAAGTTAACACCAAGCTCCAGGGATAACTACTCTTCGGACTTCTGTCGTTGCCTGTTCTAGAACTCTGTTAAATGGAGTTAGTACATACTCTTTTGCATCTTTCACTCAGTATTTTGCCTGTGACACTGGCTCATGCGGTTGAATGAAGGAGTGGTTTGGTCATTTTCATTGTTGAGTTGTATTCTGTTGTGTGAAAATCCTTACTCTGTTTTAGTCCCTTCTAGCATGAGTAAGAGAGAGCAAGAGAGTGCTGTGTGGGCTTGGAGCTTCTGCTGGGCAACCTAGGGATGGAGTCCCGAATCCAGGCATGGGGATGAGGAAATGAAAGGAGAAGACTGACTACAGAGTCCTCAGGAAGGAGGGAGGGGAGCCAGCACTGGGCACTCCTGTGAGCAGAGAAGGAAAGATTCAGCCCTGCCCTTCTCCCAGCCCCCAGCAACAGCCTCCCCTCCCCAAAAGTCAGCTCCCTAAGAACTAAGGGGAACAAGGGCCCCAGAGGCTGCTCCACAAACGAGTGTGTAGAGAGGCCCTTTATTTTATTTATTCCCCCCTGGCTGACTAGCCAAACCAGTCGAGCATGACAACAGTCTGCCCATTAATGCCGAGTGCCAGCCCCAAGCATCTGTTTCTATTTCTCTCCTGTTTCCCGTGGGTGGTGGGTGGATGGAAGCTCAGTCTGGCTCCTCTCCACTTTTCCCTCCTAATCATGATCATTTGTTTTAACAGGACTGCAAGCGACTGTGGCTACAAAACCAGGCAGTACCGGTGCAAAGCCAGCAAGCACCAGCCTTTCCCACATCCCCAGGTCAGCCTCAGGTGAAATTAAAACAGCCCATCTGCCATTATTCTCTTTCTTGCTTGTTTTGCAGGGCTTCTGGCTACTTTTAGAATGTCCCCACTGCCTGAGGTAGCCTCTACATATCTGACCATTCCTCTTCTGGTTTCTAAAAACAAATGCCAAGACCCAGTGCACACATGCCCAGTGCCTTGAAGGTCTGAAGACCAAAGAAGCAACTTTTGCCAGGTGGATTGGCATTGCAGAGGTGACAGAGCCACCCACAGCTACCCTTGGCTACCCGATCTACCTGTCCTTTTACATGCTGAGGGTCCTGGATGACCACCCTCCACCCAAACTCCCAGCCAACACCAAGTTATCAGCCTGGCTCCCTTATCACTGCCACACACTGATTCTGACCCCAGGTCCAGCCTTTAAGCCTCTCTCCCTATACACACGCCTTGCCCACAAAGGCCAAAGCTTTATTCTTGAGCTCAACCTTTCCATTCATTCAGAAGCAGAGGGGTTGCTGGTGTCTCACACATGTGAGCTCAAGAATGGTCGAGTGTGGAATGCTCTCTGCACTTGGATTAAAAAAACCAGAGCCTATCCTGACTCTGATGCTTAATCCATATGACCTTGGGCTCAATCCCTGTGCTGAGCTTCTGTTCCTACATCTGAAAAATGTGATTATCAATACCCTTCCAGCCCACTCCATAGAATTATTTCTCACTACAAAGTAATATGAGCTTGTTGTGAATGATTCAAACAACTCTAGCTGTGAGGAGTTGGGGTACATGTGGGGTTGAATCTGAGCCAATCTCAATTGCTGCTTTTTCTATACTGGATCCAGGGAGCTTCTAGCTGCCTGATTCCCTTCTTTATTGAGAGTTTGGGCTTAAAGAACACTCCTGACTATCCAGGAATAATAGTCAAGTTCCCCGGCATCAGGCACTTAGTATGTGCCAGGCTCTGTGCCAAGCAGTTACATCCTCATCTCATTTAATCCTCATAAAAATTCTTTGAGGTAGGTATTATTTTAATCCTTTTGTATCAAGGAGGAAACTGTCCCAGAGAGGCTAAGACACTTGCCCAAGACCACACAGGTAGGGAATGAAGGAGCCATGATTTCAATTTAGAGCAACTTCTTTCAATCACCAGGTTACAATGCTGTTATGGGCTGAATTGTGTCCCCTCAAAACTCTTATGTTGAAGCCTTAATCCTCAGTACCTCCTATACTATATTTGGAGATAAGGATTTTAAAAAGTAATTAAGTTAAAACAGGACCATTTGGGTAGGCCCCAATCCAATCTGACTGGTCTCTTTATAAGAAGTAGGAGAGAAACCAGGGATGCACGTGTAGAGAGAGAAGGCCATGTGAAGACACAAGGAGGAGGCAGCTATCTGCAAGTCAGAGAGAATGGCCTCAGGAGAAACCAGACCTGCAGACACCTTGCTCTTGAATTTCCAGTCTCCACAATTGTGAGAAGACAAATTTCTGTTGCTTAAGCCACCAGTCTGTGGTATTTATGACAGCACAGGCCAACTAATACAACCACCTCCCACCCTCTTTTGAGAATGGCCTCAAATTTGGTCACTGCTCCAGCTGGTCCCACAGACTGACCAGCGCTCAGAGGAGGAAAAGAGAAAGCTGGGGAAGGACGAGAAAAAAGGAGTCAACTCTGTCACCCAGTCCTCACTCAATCCTGCTCTCCTGAGCTGTTTTCCAGCCGAGTGTTCCTGGGGCTCACTGTCCCCTTTTCACATCCCTGCTCAGGAGTGGCGTCTCCTCTGAGCCCCTGACTTCACCTGATGGAAGAAGACTTCTAGTCTCCCAGCCAACAGGGCCAGCGATGCATATGGTCACTTGAGAACAAGCAGTGCATCGGCATCTATATGGAGGTAAACAATTCTTGAGACAGAGCAGAGTGTGAAATCCTGGAACAGAATGTGAAAGAGTAAGACTTTCCGGCAGGGCTGCTGCAGGTGCTTGGGGAAGCTTCTGGAAGGGCAGAGACCAGAAGTTACCCTGGGCCCCATATGGCTGGACAGGTTTCAGGGCTGCCCATGTGGCCCCCTTTTCTGCCTTATCGGCCACCTTGGCTTTCTCCTTCCCCCATCCCACTTCCAGGCATTAGCCCAAGGCCCTGCATCTCACTGACCTTTAACCCAACCAGGCAGGTCAAGACCTAGCACTGTAGCCCTCCTCAGGTCCACAGCAACATGGACAATAATTTCAAGACTTTTCTCTCCTTTTACTCCTGAGACCCTGTCCCAGGCCCGTTGTATAAGTTTCCTATTGCTACTGTAACTACCACACATTTAGCGGCTTTAACAAAAACAAATTTATTAGCTTCCTGTTCTGTAGGTCGAAAGTATGACACGGGTTTTGGTGGCCTAAAACCAAAGGGAGAAACAGGGCTATGTTCCTTTTTGGAGAAACATAGACCAGGACTGGCCATGGGAACAGAAGGCTAAGAGAGTCAGGCAGTTTCCCCTGGGCTTCCAGGTTCTCGCACCTCATGGGGAGAACAGCACACTGGACTGAGGATCCCATTTCTCAACCCTTGTGACCATGATGGTCCAATCATCCAAATGCAATTGATTCCTGAGAAACTTAAACCCACCCAAATGCCAGGTTGCTAATCCCAGATTCAGGGCAGACTGGCCCCGCACATCAGAACCCCTTTCCCAGTAAGGAGCGGGAGGGCTGCTTGGTGAGCCCCGAGCAATAGAAAAAGAACTTCAGTCGTCTGGAGAGTATGTTTCCATCGAATCATGGATGCTTGATGACTCACATTTTCCCAGAATCCAAATACTCTTGTTAAGCGGCCTGAGAGTTTCCCACTGAGTGTTTTAATAAGTGTGTCACACACACGCTCTTTCCCACTCTAACAGCTCCAAGATAACCCCAAATTTATGATTTCTTCCTTCCTACCCTATCAAAATACCTCAGAGCAGACTTACAAGGACCACATCCAAAAATATACCTCAGAACTGGCACCCCAAAACCACATCCTTTTATACAAAGCTCATACTGAAGCCTTATCCATCCATAAATGTCTGGAGGAGCCACCAGCCTTTGATGCAGGTGGAGGAGAAGGTGGGAGAATGGAGGAGGGAGGAGAGGTCCACCTTGTCCCTAGTGGAGAACTTCTCTTGTATGCTGCCAGACGGAACCACAGAATGGGAAACTTGGAAGAAGAGGGACCTCAACATTTATCCTCATTTTACAAATGAGGAAACTGTAAAAGGAGTTGAGTTAAAGGTCGTATATAACTGTTGCTGTTGTTGTCATTGTCTTCATCACCATCTTCATTACCATCATCGTCACCATGATTTGGGAGCCTGGATTCCGCTGTCCACTGATGAGTCACTTTGTTCCGGGTATTTTCTGGGAGGCAGGGTTTTCTGATCTCCCATTATGTAGAGTCCCTATAAACTCCTCTGACTGTCGAGGGAGAAGGGGCGTCCATGAGATACTGAGAGCTTCGCTTGGGCAGGGCTGCCATCGGCATGCACTGGCCTCCAATTCTGCTGATTATGAAACACACTGAGAAGGGAGGCTAAATACTGAAGAAGTCACTCTGAATAGGATTAAGATAGTACAGGCCAATGTGGGCATCGCTGCGGGGTGAGGGCAGCCAGGCGGCTTGGACCAGTCGCTACCACCTCTGTAGCACTTGCTGCTCTCGAGACCCTGGGGCCTTATAGGCGCTATTTCGTTGGATCATCACACGGATCCTTCTTCACAGTTACCCCGGTTTCATAGATGAGGAAGTTGAGGTACACAGAGGATAAGTAACCTTGACCTTGCCAAGGTCAAGAGGCTGGCAAGTGGCAGATCTAGGATATGAATCCAGGGTTTGACCACTAATCCCCGGCTGCATTTTCGGTTTGGGTACAGAACATTCTGGGACCCCCATTTCACCACCCTTCCTCCTTTTCTCTCACCTCTAATCTTCCCTTCCCCACAAAACTGCCAGGGGGGTGACTCACATCCATTTCTTTGCCCAAACCCCTCCCCCCGAGCCTGGCATGCTATTTCTGGAGAGAAGAATCTGGGGAGGATCCCAGAAGCGGCTGTTTTCAATTCTAAACTCTAAAGCAGCCAAAGCCAGCACAGGGCTCTGCCTGCCTGGGGACTTCCTAAGTGATGATGAAGATGGCGTTGGTGGTGATGACAGTTGGAGGGGAGCAGAGGCTGAAATGTCAGGGGCAGGACAAACTGAGCAAGACTATCATTTGCTAAACCTTACACCAAAATCTTTGCCAGCCACAAAATTGCTATGCTTGTGCCTGGACTTCCATTCCAAATTGAATGCTCTGAGCAGCCATCCTGGGGTCTCCCAAGATCGTGGGTATGGAGCCATAAGGGGACTCTGGCTTCCGTCACTCCCTCGGAGTTCCTGAGGCCTGGAGCAAGGACACAGCCTCCTCTGGCAGGCTCCAGGCTGCCTGGAGTCGGAGGCAGAGAGAAGCTCTCTGCTGCACCCACCCCTTGGACTGGTTTCCAGCTTGTCAAAGCCCCTCGGAATTGCCGGGGTAGGCACAATATAAACATTCATGTAGTTACAGGATAATAATTATACCTTCCATGTACATAACACCTTTCTTCCCTAGAGCAGCCAGCTTCTCACATTATTTCATTAATCCTCCCGTCCCTGGGAGGCAGGGAGGGCCTGGTGTGATTACCTGAATTTCACTGAGGGAGAAGGGTGGGGAGAGAAGAAGGGAGAAAGGGAGAAGATGCTCGCCCCGGGTCACACACTTAGTCACAGGGTTTAGGTGTAGTCTGTGCTGGGGCCTTGGCCAGGAGTCAGAAAAATAATAATGGTTGCCCTCAACTGAGTGCCTTAGTGAGACTACACCAGACTACCATGGGCAATGACTCTCAGTCATGGCAATGGCCTTGTAAGGCTGGGATTACTATGGTTCCCATTTTACAGATGGGGAGACTGAGCTCAGACAAGTGCAGCTTCTTGCCAAGTGTCAAAGGAAGTATGGCTCTACATACTTTTCGTTCTTCTTCCAACAGACACCTAATAGCCTTCTCCCAAATCAGGCCTCTTTCTCAGAGCAATACTAAGTCAACAAAGGTAGAGCATGGTAAGTGGAGGAGCGGGTGATGCCCTCCCCTGGCCCCTAGGAAGGTCAGAGCTATAGCGGGGGGGGGGGGGGGGGGGGCAGGAGGCCACAAAAGCAGCTCATTATGTAGCCTTATGGAATCAATAGAAAAGGCTTAATTCACTGAGGGCTGCACCCCACCCCCTTCTCTTCTGCAGTCCCATTCCTGTTTCCCTGGCTCATCCTTTTGACATGGGGACAATCACCGCTATTCATAACCACCACGAGGCCACCTGCCACAGACCCATTCTTATGCACATGGAGCTAAAAATCAGGCACAAAGCAGGCCAATCTGGAGTTTTCCACCAGACCTGGGAGTGGACCCTCTGTGCGTCCTCCCCCTCACAGCATTCAGGGCAGCCAGGCCTCTGCAGATTCCAGGGGTCCAGCCCACCCCGGGAGACCCGGCCAAGGAGCCTGATGCTGGAGACTCTCCAGGCCTGTGCCCCCACACCAGGGCCTCGCATTTGTGACAGAGGTTGTGCCCTTAAGAAACTGGCTTTTTGAATGACAGCTGGGGTAGTGGACTTGGGCAAACATGTGCTTTGAGAGTCCCACATCCTGACCCCACACAGAGCACCCTGGAAGTGGCTCCGGAGCCAGCTCATAGCAGCTTAAGGGAGCCGCCTGCACCTCTGCACCAACACCCATCGTCTGCATCCGGGGTGAGTACGCTACGGCTCACAAGCTACATCTGGCCCGCAAACGAAGAATGATTTTCACATTTTTAAATGGTAGACAAAAAAATCAAAACAAGAATAATGTTTTATGACCCTGAACACTGTATGAAATTCAGATGTCAGCGTCCGTAAATAAAGTTCTGTTTGGAAGGCAGCCACGCTCACTCGTGTCCATATTGCCTGTGGCTGCTTTTGTGCTGCTACTGGCAGAGTCGAGAGTTACGACAGACACCATAAATCCCACAAAGCCTAAAATATTTACACTTGAGCTCTCTTACTACCATGGGGCTGTAGGGACCTTTAATAAAAAATAATTTAAAAAAAAGTTAGCTGGCTCCTGATTTAGGTATTTCCTACTTACTTTTTTGGTCATGTCTGGAATCATCGCTTCCTGGGAAGCCTTTGTGGATGCTCCAGGACTAGGGTAGGGAGCCCTCCTGAATGTGCCCCTCATTTTCTGTTTACTCACCTGTCTCCCCCAGGGCAGGGCGGGTCCATGTTGTTCTTCACTGCATTTCCATTGTGTGTCACTATGCCTGGACAATGACAGGTGATCAATAAGTAAAAATTTGCTGCATGAATGAATGGCATTGAAGTCTTCTCCTTCCCCGTTGAAGAGATATGATGTTCAAATGTACAGCCCAGAGACAAGGCTCAGGGAGGCCTGGAGGAAAGCCTGGTGGAAGGTTTGGGGAGCTGCAAGGAACTTTGGGATTTAGGTTGGGAAAGTGAGGCATCCACCTGGATGAGGGGTACTCAGAGTTGGGAATGAATAGGGTGAAATAAAATACCTTGCAAAGAGAGAGCAGTTTTAACCATTTAACTGAACATTCACTTCTCGATGTTTGGAGGTTTTAGCAGTAGCTTGCTATTTATTCACGTTCATATTTACTTTATACTCAAGCATAAAGCAACAACCCCAGGAGGCTGTCACTGTCCTTGGTCTTCCTCACAAGGCATTTTACCATGAAAATTATTTCCAGAACAACCCATGGAGGATTTTCTCTTGCCCTCTTCTTTCCTCAATGAAGTGATTGTGATTGTCGTGATAAAATCAGCCAAGCCATTTAATGTCACTCTGAGATGCACCCTGAGAAATTCCATAGGAAGTCTCAGCACAGGCTCTCAAGGCTGAGCTGGAAAAGGCCATTTCACTACCCCAAATTCAAAGGCAGGAATTGATAAAGGCAGTAGATAAACCTTTCTCTATAAAACTTTGTCTCTGACACCTATAGGTTGATCCAACCAGAACAAACTGAAACTTCCAAAAAAAAAAAAATTCAGTTCAGTCTAACTCATCAAAAATTTATTTGCAAAAGGAATGGACAGTGTAAAGGCCCTGTGGCTGGAAGTATGTTGGTATGTTCAAGGAACAGCTAGGTCAGTGTGGCTAGAACAGAATAAGGAAATGGGAAGTGGTAGGAGATAATATCTGAGAGATAGAATGGGGATGGTGTAAGTGGGATCAAGAAAGCTCACTTTGCTTTTACTCTGAAGTTCACTATCTCAAGCCTTAAGTGTCTAGATTTTGTCTGAGGTCCCTCAAAGCTCCATGATTCTGTGGTTCTGTGACAGAGAACACCATGTGTGCCCACCACCACTCACTGGGACTGCCAGCCAGGCTTGCCTCCGCACTAAGTAGTCACCCAAAGAGAGAGATTGTCATTGAGAAAAGACAGGGAGAGACTCTTCATTAGATCCCAGATGTGAGCATATGGATGAATGGGATAGTTATCTGCAGAGTAAGATGGCCCAGCTTACATAAAGCTCCCTAGCTCTCAGAAAGTGGGATGGATACATTACAAGGGATAGGCTGGATTCAGGAATCATGTAGTAGGAAAGTTTCAAAGGATTTTTTTTCCCAAAAAAAATTCTTGGTATTTTGCAAAACCCACCTGGTTCTAGCCCAATCCTCGGGCAATATGAATGCACTGAGAGACAGGCTGGGTCCAGGCTGCTCTGGAAGAACCCTGAAGACACCTTCCGCCATCCAGTTCTTGGCTGGGGAGATTGGGGAGGGGCTCCGAGGAGAGAAGGAAGGAAGCTTTGAAATCCCTCCGGTATAAGTTGGACAGTCATCCCGCAGTCCTATTACAAATCTAGCTTATGCTGGGTCCAGGCCTTCTGGGTTTTCTGTTTTGAAGATTGATTCATTTGTTTGTTTTCTGCAACTGTTTCTGAGTCTAGTTCCTTTGCTTTAAATATATCAGTAATGGCCTCAAACTTGGAATTGGGCAAGACTTAGACTATTTGGCTTCCTCACGGTCCCCTCAGGCATCTCCTGTCTCCTGTTGCCTGAGGAAGCAGCAGAGGGCCCAAGAGCGTGGACCAGCATGAAGGTGAGGTGTCCCTCATGGACCCAGTCTAGAGGCCAATATAGTGACTATCCAACAGAAACAGACTCTTCTGTGTGAGTCCTGGGGAATTTCTTCTGTCCTTAAGGAATCTGAAATGAGCCATGTGCCAGTCTGCCAAGAAATCCTCTTTCTAGTCAAGGAAAATTCTTGGAGCCAAAAGCATGCCCCACCACCCCGTCCCAACACGCACCGCTGGGCACCTGTAAATAAATCCATTGTCTTGTCTGAGCTCAGCGTGAATTCCTCAGCAGTTAAAAATGTTGGTTTGTCTTTTCCTGCTTTTGACAGGCTAGTATAATTTCATTAGATACATTTCCTTCATACCTCCCTTGCTACCTCCAGCGAAGAATCCCTTTATCTTCTGACAACCTTTTTTTCGCGTCTCTTTTTTTTCGCCTCACAGGGCACTGTCCTAAGTTATTCCCCCACTGAGAATTGTCAAATAACCAAGTAGCCAGTCCACTTACCGTTCCATTTGTCCCTTAACACCCTAGGAATGCGCTCATTTAACTGAGGCTTTCTGAAAACACATCTAAGGGGGTGTGGAGATGCATAAAGGGACAAAGATAGCTTTTTTTTTCTTTTAAAAAAACTTATTTTTAATGACATAAGTCTGTTCTTTCAACATTTAGGATGCAAAGAATTGATTCCTGGGGAGAAAGATGACTATTCCCAAGCCTGCAGGGAAAGATGTTGCCTTTTACCTTCTTTGTTTTTTATCTAAGGCTTAACTGGACCATCTTCCCTTAGTCTTTCAATAGAAAAGGCTCTTGTTGCAAACGTTGGAGACCAGCAGGCTAACTGGATTGTTCAAGCCTGCAATGGAGACTCGGGTCTAAACAAAACCCAGCTGAAGCCTTAATTACCTTAGCCATGAAACCTCACCAGCCTCGAGGACCTCGCGGGTCTCAGGACCTGTAAGAAGTGGAAGTGCAGCTGCATTTTCTCAGAACAGGCGTCACTACTCATGGTATGATGAGGCCAGTAGATCTAGTGGTTAAGGGGGAATGGATGCCCTTTCTACCTGTGCTAGCTTGGGTGAGTTACTTAATGTTTCCATGCCTCAGGCTCCTCTTTTATAAAGTGAGGATAATAAAAGTAGCTACTTCCTAGGATCGTTACAAGGATTAAATTAGATAATCTATGTAGAGTAATTAAAACAGTATCTGATGCATTGTAAGCATCAGCTATTTTTATTATTATCATTGAAGTAATATCCGATAATAGATTGAAAATACATAACTCTCTACTTGGCTGTACAAAGCAAAGATTGGACAAATCCTTCATTTCTTCAATATACACACACAGAGAGTGTGGTCCCAAGTACAGAGCCTTTATAAGTCCATCAGCCCGTGCGGAGATGCTTGTACCCTAACCCCTCACTGAGAGCCTGTCCTCGTGCTTCCTGGCACTGAGCTGGCAGCCAGTCCCAGCTCCGCATCAGGACAGAGAGGAAGGAGACGGAGGGCCAGCTGCTCCATCTCCTTCACTCTGGGAGTGTGTGGCGACAGGGAGCAGCAACAGTGGAGACTTTGGCAGGAAGAGTGAAGTCCCCAGCCAAGGAGAAACCAACCAAGCATGAGACAGTCTTGCTCTCCTCCTGTCACACACAACCCCAGCACGCACCCTCACAACACTCCCAACACACACACGATACTGCCAACACTACACAACTCCCCAACAAACACACACACCACTCCCAACACACATAACACCAGCACTGCACGATACATCAACACTCTCAACATCCCAACAAATACAACACACAACACTAAAAAACACCATAAAACATACAAAACACCCCCATTACTACACAATACATCAACATACGTGGTACCGCAACACACATACAACATACTCCAATACTACATAACCCCCAACATACATACAATACTCCAACCCTACACAATCCCCCAACACGCATAGATGCTGACAAAGCTGTCCTGTTTTCTATACCCTCCCTCCGTGCTTTTTTCTCTAGAACAGACCCTAATAGGGAAGCACTTTTAATTCCTGTCTGTGACATAGGAAGGTGGTAGCAGGACAGTACACAGACACTGGAGTGAGCGGGACCATGTGAATCTGAGCCTATCTGTATACTAGCTGTCGAACTTGGCAAGACAGTTTATCTCTCTGAGCTTCAGTTTCCTTGTCTGTAACATAATAATAATGCCTAGAAGAGTGTTGTTGGGATTAACCCAGATAATAACTAGAATACATTCAACACAGGTGCCTGGTATGCAGGTTGTAGTTGTCATTGTGCATGCTTCTAATATTACTGAGAATGGGTCAGACAAAGGGAAAGCAAGGGATGGTAAAGAGGCTCAAGATGAACTATCAAGTGAAGGGAATCTCTCCGCCCCACAGAGAAATCATTACCCTTCGTCCTCTCAGTAAGTTTCCACAGTGTCCCCAGAAACTATCACGACCTCCATCTTGGATCCTTAAAAGGAGTAACCGTTAGCAAACATGTTAATTAGCATCATATTATCAATCCAAACCAATTGTGTCACCAGAGGAATCCTTGCTTTATTGTCTCAACTGGCTGCCAGCAGGAGACAATGTGGTCGTGTTTTGCGTGGGCAGAGAGCATCGGCCCCATCGTGTTCTCACCCATGACCACCCCCACAACTGAGCCCTGGGCAGGACCCTGATTCACTCATTATTATCATTTTGGGTTGGTACGTTTACCCAGGTTCTTGTTCCTAGCTACATCTGTCCCATCTTCCTCTCCAACAATGGCTCTTTCTCTTTTTAGAATCCCAGTCCCATTTGAGAATCTGGTGAAAGGGACAAACTCTTCCTTGCATGTTGTTTGGACTGGCTTCTGGGCCTGCTTAAGACTGGTCAGTGTTCCAGGAGATGTGGGACAGCAGCGCCTGCTTCCTGTCTTGACTGTTCCCTGCAGCATCGACTGGAGTTCAGCCTCCCTGAGGATCAGAGTTCTTCTACCTGGTGGCCTGCAAAGAGCCAGCTTGTTAAAGTGAGCAGCCCAGTGTGGACCACACAGCTCTGCTCAGAGCTTCACATTCTGGCAATGAACCCAAAGAGGACCCGGCCAAGTGGGGTACGTACATCCCCTCTTCCTCCAGGGGCAGGAGGGAGTTACAGGAGCTTGTCGTGTCTGTCTGCACAATTTTCAGATTTGCTAAACTAGCACACATTTCTTTAAAAAAAAAAAAAAAAAAGCATGGGCAATTCTCTAATATTCTATAGCCAGAGAAGGGTATGCGGTCCTGACAGGTACCGGGGAGAAGAAAAGCTCTCACCTGTGCCAAGCCAAAGTGGGAGCTCAGCAATGATGACACGAACGGGCACTCTGTGCTGTGAGCCATGGTAGTCATGTAGCTGAATCCCCTTAACAACCTATGTGATAGGAACTACTATTATCATCCTCATTTCATGGATAAAGAAACAGGAACACTGAGATAAAATCGCTTGCCAAGGTGCCAGCATGGAAAAGCTCGGATTCAGCCCCAGGGCGTCTAGCTCCTGAGTCCAAACTGCTAACCTCTACACTATGCCACCTCTGCGGTCCTTCGCCTCATCATTATTACTGTGGGAGCAGCAGGGGAAAGCAGGAGCAAAAATAAACTTTCCCACAGCGCTCACCTCTGGCGTCCTCTCCAGCGATGTCACACTCCCAGCAGATTCGAATCTGGAGAAGTGAAGTACCTGCAGAGCCAGGTTGGTTCCCTGATGCCTTCTGGTCTCTCTTGCCTGTGAATTTCAGATGCGCAGAAATAAAAGGCACGAGAGAGGGACAGGTGTTGAGCTCAATACCAAAAGGGCTTGCTTCTCTACCAAATGAGAGCATCCAGGCTCCTCAGACTGGGATGGGAGGACCTCACTGCCTTGTTTCTCCACCCGGAACTGCTCCTTAAGAAAGTACCTTCCTTGTCATGGCTGCAGGCTAATCCCTTTACTGCATCCTCAGTAGCCAGTATCATAGAAGCTGGATGAAGAATCTAACCACATACCCTGGGGACCACCATAAAGTCACCAGAACACTTTCATCTGAGTTATAGAAATTGAGATATAGCTTTCTACCCAAGAACTAAAAAATAGGATATACTGTGTCTATGAATTACTAGAGCCTAATTCACAAAGGACCTAATTGCAGATTTCTGCCTCAAAGCCCCGCTATGAGCCCGCTCCCTAAAGTTCAGGCTGTGTACAGAAGCCCAGTTAATATAATTCACAGTTACGTTTCAACCAACAATATCATAGTGTTAAAAACAGGACTGTATTTTTGACCCAATTCACATACTTGTAAACATCTGACAATGCTAGCAGCAGCTTCCACATCCAGAATGCCAGAGGAACACTGTGCAAATATTTCTAGATAGATTTTATAAGCTTCTGATTGGTACTTGAGAACAACATGGAAATAAAACCCATCTTTGTCACCATGCTGGGACTTGATGTAAAACCCCAGAAGCTACTGAGACACACAACTTGATTTCTTCCCATAGTATTGCCATGCTCCTGACACCCCCTTGGGTTGACTTTTTCTCTCAAAGTAAGAGAACAGTTTAGAAAATCTGAATGGAACCTAGAGAACAGACTTCTTCCATAGATTTAGAAAATGAAATCCAGACAAGTCAAACCGCATCATTTAGTATATCTATTTCGAAGGTCCCTGTGTTTGAAGATAGAAACTTGAGTTGGAGTGCTAGTTTTGCCTCTTCAAAATCTCTTTGACTTGGTAAAGTAACTTATAAACTTCAGTTTTCTCATCTATAAAAGAGGACTGTAAGTCCCAGCTCACAGAATAGATGCGAAGATTCCACAGGATACTGTAGTGTGCGGAAATGCTTTTTAAAATGTAACAGGTTGTCCAAAACAATGTATTTCGAAAGGCACACCCCACCACACCACTGTTGTTCCTTTCTCTATTGAAAGGATCAAAGAAGCAACGGTGGATGTTGGGAATGTTTGTGCTAGCTTTATGTACATCGGGTTCTCTTTTAATTAAGATCCTATCTTTTCTCTTCCTTAGGATCGGGGAGAGCCTGGCCTGGCATTAACAGCCTCCAGACCTGCATATGTCATTGCTGTCAGGGGAGGACAAAACCCAAAAGGAGAAGGGGGAAAAATAAATCTTTTGTTTTTGAAGCTAAATAGCCCAAAATGCAACTAGAAAAGTTCCATAAAGGTTTAGCTTTCACCAACACAGAGTGGAAACAAAGCTGACCCCTCCCCTGGCCATGCCCTCTGACCCCTGCGCCTGGAAGACCTCTGCTCTGTCAGCCTCCGATCTGGTTTCAGCTTCTTCCTCGGGGGCTGTTTGCCTTTGAGGGTTGGGAGGGAATATTTTAGCACCAGCCCCAGTTTCTTAATGGGGAGTGGGGGTGCAGGATGCTGATTAAATTCATGAGCAATGTTTTGTGCTTGCTGCCGTTTCTCATGCAAGGTGGGTTTAGAGGGAGGAATATATTACGGAAATGATCCTCCTGTCACCACCTTTGGGAAGTTCAGGGCTCAGAGCGCAAATTGAATATTTGACAGGGTAAACCCCTTCCCCTCTTTCTTCCCCCACCACTTCCTACCCCGACCTCATATTCATTAAACTCATTCTTCCTGTTTAACAAGAACCACTGTGTCTCTTCTGGGCTCTGCTCAGTTTGGGTCTGTGTCCACAGATTTTCAGAAAACATCCATAAACCCCTTCAGCACTGTCACACAATCGATGGTAATTCTTTGTTTGTTGTTCGAGGTGCCCCTGGCCACACAGTCCTGGAGCTGGGAAATGCTTGCTACTGTTCCTTCAGCCGCAGCTCTCTGCAGCCAGACAGGGAGCCCAGATCCTCGCTTCCAGGACCTTGGGGTGAACTCAGGAGCAAACAGAAAGGGTGACAGGGCTGAGATGATTTCTGTCCATTTGTGGGGGCGGTTATCCCCTCTTTCCCACAGCCAGTCTCTACAGACCTGGAACATTCTATGAGCAGAAATAGTCTAATTGGCAGCCGGTGGAGGCAGAAAGAGTAGGGGGAGATGGGAAGTAGAGGACTCAGTTTTGAAGCCCATCTTTGAAGTGTTCTAAACAGTAAACTGGGAGAAAAGAGATCTGCCTTCTCTACCTCACAGGAAAATAGGGAGGACGGAAGGCAGTCGTGATTTTGGAGGCACATGGTGAACAGCCGTGTATAGAACAGGGGCTGCTTCCGAAGCCTTAGGCAGTTACCGTGAATGTTGCTAATGGCACAGCAATAATAAAAAGATGATAATGCAGATTCTGAGATGGACATGAGCAGAGGCCCCACGATGAGTCCTTCACTTGGATTATCTCATTTAACTCCCACACTGGCCTTATAAATTAGGTTCTTTTCTTATCCCTTTTAATTGGTGAGAAAAGACACCCAGCAATGGTGAGTGACTGGCTCAAACCACATAGCAAAGCAGTGGTATAAAGCCAGGACTTGAACTTGGGTTTCCTGTGTGACCTTGGACAAGCTATTTCTGATCCCCAGGCCTCAGTTTCCCCATCTGCGAAAAGTAAAGGGGCTGCACAGGATGATCTGTCTGATTCCCTCAGGCCTAAGAATACTGGACTGCCATTTCCAGCATTTCCACCTGGGACTATATTCACAGGCCAAGTCCACATTCCACATTTCCACCTGGGACTATATTGACAGGCCAAGTTCACATTTCACAGGCCAAGTCCATATTGCCTTAGCAAATATCTGTGGATCGACAAATTGGTGGCTCAGTCAATCTAGCTCCCCACACACTCCTGTGTAGGGCCCCCACTGGTTGCCTCTTCCAGGGCCAGCACCTCCTGTTGGTCACAGAAGAGACCCAGCCTGTGGGGTCCATGCCCAGTGACAGGAGAGCTGCTCAGCGGAAAGGCCACAGGCTGCAGAGCCAGCCAGATGGACGTGGCTTTTCCCAAAGAGAGGAAATACTCTCCCTGGCACCCAGCCTCCCCAGCTCCGTGAGCAAACCCAGGAAAAAAGCTACCCTGCAGCCTGCTGACAAGCATCATGGTGGCAGCCCACCAGCCCGCTCCCACAACCCTCAATCAGTTCATTCTACCAGCATCCGCCCTGGGGCGTGGCTCGGTTCCTCTCACGGGGTCCCACAGAAAAGAAGCGGGACAACTGTAGACCCAGGCAGCATGCTCACAGCCCAGTCTCCACAAGGCGATTTCAAAGCTTTGACTCTGTGGGAGTTGTTGGGGATGCTCCAAACCCGGAATGGCTTCAGAGCCTCTAGAAAGATTTCCTGTCTCACCTTCACCCCCGTTGCCTGTTCTTCCCAGAACATGAGATGCACGTATTCCGGAAAGCTCATGCTGACATGTGAGATTATCTTTCGAGCTGTTGTAAACATACCAGGAGGGAGAGTCATACTGTGGTTAGAAGAAGGGAACTTGGCCGCCAACTGACGCCGTTGGCACAACCTTCAATGGAGGCCTCTTTGCCTCAGTTTCTCTCAGGGTAAAAGTGAGGCTAGATCCAATCTGCAGCCAGTTTGAATATGGGGGTAGCCCAGAGGCTTTAATACACATAACCCAGGGTCATGCAGACCCGAATTTTTATAGGATGAAAATTTTTCTGTTTATCAGTTCTTATCTGAAGCTGCTCTCATGACCGATGAGTGCCTGGCCTGAGTCCCTGAGATTCAGAATAGAGAAGGCCTAAGTTACCTCTTTATCAGGCCTGACCCAACTTAGAGAAATGTACTATTATTTTTTAACCTTGAAAGAACAACCTGTTCCCTGCGACAGCTGGTAAATAAACTGCATGTGAAAACTGTTGATCCCCATGGCCTCCTGGAACCCGGGTATGAAGTGCCAGGGAAAGGCTGAGTCTTCATTAACAACCTGAGTGACGGGTTAGTCAGCCACAGGTAGTCAGGCTTCTCACCAAGGCCCTTCTTTCTACACAATGCAGAATCTCCTCTCTAAAGACAAAGGGCTCCAGAGACCCTGGAATGCTCTTTCAGGTTCCTCCCAACACACCCTCTTGCTTCTAGGGAATCCTTATTTCTCCTGTTGACCAGCAGCAGGAAAAGTATGTTACTAGGTGGGGTCCAGGGTTTTAAGGCACTGCTTCTCTGACAAAGTGTTTCTGTGGGCATGAGGACAGCCAGGTGTGATAAGCAGGGATAAGGAAGTGAGTCATGTGATTTGTATGCTTCCTTTTTCTATACCTGTGAAAAGGGAGCTGTGCCTCCTTAGTTCTTTAGGATGCTAGAGAAGCACATAAAATATCAAGGCAAGCATTTGGGCAATAAAGGTAAAACCCTACTTGAGAAAAAAATTATGGTTTGTGCCCAGATTTGCCTGGGCATCCACTGATCTTTATATGAATTTGGTCAGGTAATCTTCCTTTACCAGCCACCATCAGACCAAACTCTGCTGCCACAAGGCCATCACCGCACATCCCATCTCCATGCAATCACACTTCCCCCTCCACCGTGACTTTATGGTCTTCAGATAGAGCAGCTGGCTTTGGAATGACTTCATGTTGGGTTTCTAGGCCCAGGGACGGTTCTGTACAACACCATGCACCTCTTCTCAAGTGGTCTCCTTGGAGCCCATGGTCACGTTTAGCCAGGGGAGGCTGATCAGGGTGAGAGCCTCAGATCTGGAGTTGTGGCAAGAACGAAATTGACAGATTCACATGGGGCAGGAATCTGTGACCTCAGGGACAGCCAGGCTATAATCATCAATGGGCTGAGCAGCTGTTTCCCAGGGTTAAGACTAACAGGTCTCTAGACATACTTAACTACCACTTAAGCTATTAGATAAGGCCACTTTCCTGCCCAGACCTGAGACTACAGCTCTTTATAATTTTTTAAAACAGATTTTGACATCTCTCGCTAAATGAGTTTTCAGAGTTTTTTTCTTTTATAACCTAAAAAAAATATTTTTTTTGGTTGTATACATTAAAAACCCAAGACTAGTCAATGGCCAGCACATTAGTACTTGTGCAATAAATACTTATTTTAAAAATAAATTCATTCATTCATTCAACAGACATTTACCGAGCACCTATTGTGTACCAGGCAGTACTCTAAAATTTTGGAGACACCAGTGTGAATAACATAGACAAAAGTTCCTGCTATAAGAGAGCAGTAAACAAATAAATATATAATGTCAGATAGAAGTATGTGTTGTGAAGATAAATTAGAAAAGATGAACTAGAGTGAAATGGGAGCTACTATCTTAGATGGAGTCATCAGAGAAACTCTGAAAACACTGAGTAAAGACCTGAAGGATGTGAGGGAAGAAGTTGCAAAAGTATCTGAGAAAGCACTCCAGGCAGAAGGATGACAAAGGCAAAGGCAGGAATATACTAGGCAAATCTGAGGAACAGCATGGAGGCCAGTGGCTGAAGCAAAGAGAGGGAGTTAAGGGTAAGAGGAGATGACCTTGGAGAGGCCGCCAGGAGCCAGAATAGGCTGGGTTTTGAAGGCCATGGTAAGGTTATAGAGTTGTATGCAGTAGAAAATCATGGGAGGGTTTTGAGCAGGGTTGAGACATACGGCTATGTTCTAAAGAATAAAGTGCGGGTGGGGGGACGGTAAGAATGGAAGATTGGAGATCAAGGCAAAGTTCAAGTGAAAGATAATGGTGCCTTGGGTCAAGGTGGAAGCAGTGGAGGGTAAGAAGTGGTTATACATTAGACATACTCTTAAGATAGAGCCAACAGGGTCTACCAAGAGATTAGGATGAATGAATTAAAACTACTTTTTAAACAGTCTTTCAATGAATAAGTAAACTAGGCCTCGTTAAGCTAAGAGAATTTTCTGTGGTGGCTTTTTATTTATATATTTACTTTCTTAATTTTACTGATTTCTTTGGTCACAGGCTGTTAGATTTGTTATGGTGATAGGTGGAGTTTAGTTATAGATCCAAATCAAACTCTCCTTGACCATGTTTTTCACATACCAAACCCAGTAAGTTAAGACCATGTAAATTCGTTCTTTAGAAATTTCATTACCGATTTGTTATTTTGTATGTTACCTTGAGATAAGTAGGCCTAGAAATATTTAACTTGTCTAGAAAAACATAATGCTAAACTTGAAGGCAACAAGGAAAAGTATTAAAGGGAATCGTGGGGCAAAGACTGTGATTTTTCTAGCAATAAAAACTATGAGGAAACACTTGTTTTTAAAAAAGAAAACATTTAAAAAATCTAAACACACAAAGGGAAAAATCCATGAGGTTTCAGATTCTAGGCAAAACAAGCAAGAATAAAACAAAACCCAAAAAGCCTCATAACTCCATTAAGATGTCAGTATGAATTACCTTCTTTGTCATTTCTACCCACAGCATAATGACAGCAAATTACATGCCTGAGGTCACACTCCAGGCTGAGGCCTACACCTCTTTCTTCCCTTTTTCTTAAATCAGACACTACTGAGGCAAAATGTATCTAACGGAAACTTGGTGAGGATAAAAAAAAAAAACAGCACCAATATGCTGTTTGTTGGTTTTAACACTACATGCTTCATCTTGCGCTTCATACAAGGTATGCTTGGACAAGAGAATCAGAGATTATAAAGAGATCAGATATTTTTCCTGCTTGGAATCATAGAATGACAGATACACAAAATGTTGAGATTATCTGGTCCAAGAAATTTGACAACTGGAATGTCAGATCAGGAGGCAGCTAGAACCTTGTGCTGGTGCATACTAGCTCAAGATCAGCCCTGATCTTGTCCAGCTCCCTCATCTCCCAGACAAGAGCTTGATGCCCAGGGGGGGTATAATGACCTGGCCATGATCATATAACTAACAGATCATATAACTAACTAATAATCTTGTTCAAAAACCAGTGTTTTTTCCACAATACTCTGACCCTTATTTAAAATTAAACCTCAAATATAGATACCAAATAATGAATTAGCATAGTCTCCAAATAACTTTGGTCCTAAAAATTTCAGGATTAGGACTGACTCAGGTGCAGCTAGAGAACAGGACTAGTTTCTTTCCTCCCTCTCTTGGGTTAGCTTCTGTGGAAATGGTTTCTTTCTTGGATGTGCAAACCCCTCATGGTGACAATGTGGCTTGTTAAATTTCTAGACCTAACATTATTCCTTCAGGTTAAGCCCAGAAAAAAAGAAAAGAAAAGAAAAGAAAAGAAAAGAAAAGAAAAGAAAAGAAAAGAAAAGAAAAGAAAAGAAAAGGAAAGGAAAGGAAAGGAAAGGAAAAAGAAAAGAAAAGAAAAAGGAAGATCTCTCTCTTTCTCCCCCAGTTTAAAAAAAAAAAAGCCTCACTGGCTCTGACTGGGTCATATGCCCATTGCAAACCAATCACTGTGGCCTGAGTAATGGATGAACTACCGATGGCTGAAGATGGGGTTCCTCCCTACCCCCTACCTCCAAACCTGAACTGAAAGTGGAGTGGTTGTTCCCACAAAGGCAATTTGGGGGTTATAACCAGAAGTGGGGTGAATGGATGAATAAACATTTGAGATCCAAAAGCAACAAATGTTACACATTATTTTTCTAAATTGTTACAAGTGTTGCAGCATATGAGTGGATGGACAGCAGGGACATCCTCCAGGACAGATTTTGGCAGTGGACAGGAAAGAACAGGAGGACCCATTAGAGACTGCTTCCTCTGTAACATGGGCCTGTGGCATTAACAAAGAGTAAATCCAATGAAAAACTGGCTCCAGTGTGTAACAAAGAATATAGGATTTCAAAGGAGGAACAGTGATCAGGTTAGGTTGAGGGTGTGGGTAAGATTTGTATAACTGTGGGGTTTTGAATCAAATTTTGAGAAAAGGGGAACCAGATAAATGGGTAAAGGAGAGAAATGTTTCAGTGAATATGAAGACCTGAAGCTGGTAACAACTGTATGTGTGAAAGATGGAAAGCCTTCACTCACTCACTCTTTTATTCCTTCATTCATATCAATTCAACACCTACTCTGCCCTGTCACACTCAGCAGTAGGTGCTGGGGCTGGGTCAATGAATAAGTTACAGCCCTTCAAAGAGCTTGAAGCCTAGTGGTATCCACAACGAAGAGGCTGGAAAAGTATCACAACAGGGAAAGCACAGAATACTACCCGGACACATGAGGGATACTTCATTGAGACCTGGGGGAGAGGAGAACATAGTCGAAGCTGAGATCCAGAAATGAGCCATGGTGAGCTAAGAAAAGTGGCAGAGAGGCTAGTTCCAGCTGAGGGAAGGATATGTGCAAAGACCAGGCAGAATGGAAGAGCAGGTCGGGTTGGTTGATGGTCTTGAACCCAGATGGGAGACTTTAGATTTGATGAGACAGGACACAGGAAAGCACTGCAGGCCCTCAGCAGGGTCAGACATCCTGAAAATAGTGTAGAAGCAAAACTATTATCCCGGATAAGAGAAGGATAGTCTTTGGGACACTGTCTGCCAACTAGGAGGTGAGATTTCTGTCCTCAGGATATGAAGTCCAAATGGAAAGAACCTTGAGGTTAGAAAAACAGACGGCCCAGCAATGCAGACAAGAAGTGCTTGTGGTTAGAAGGAAATGGGGGGGTGGGTGAAGTGGAGATGAGAGCTGAGGGGAGACGGGGAAGGACAGGGCCAGGGGGAGCAATGACAGAAAGTTATTTCAGCAGGAATGCTGATAATAGCAGCCAGAATGCTCTTCCAAAAAATCCAGGAAGCTGGATAGTGCCAAGTGTTGGCAGAGGTATGGGGATTTAGGGGCCCTTGTCCATGCTGATGGGAGTGTGGGCAATTGCAGCAACCGTGGGGAGCAATCTGGCACATTTGGTAAAATTAAATATAGGTAGAGCTTATAACACAGCAATTCCACAACTAGGTGTAAATTCCAAATACGTTTTCTAACCTATAATGCTGATTGCAGCGTTGTTCATGGGAAATTGGAAGCAATTTGAGTATACATACTCAGAGAGTGAATAAGTAAGAGTGGTAAACACACATCACGAATATTAGCACTTAAAAACTTGGTGCTAAGCAAAAAAAAAAAAAAAAAAAAAAAGACAAAATAAGATATGTAATAATACCATTTATATAATAAAAAACAGATGCTCAAAATCTAACACTGCAATTTGCCCATCCTCTTCCAGTCAGCACCTCCTGATCCACTTTTTCTAGGTTATTTTTCCCATGGCCCTTACTACCTTCTAACATGATGATAATTTTCTTATTTTTATGTTTATAAATTATTATTTTTCCTCCCCTGTTAGCATATACATTACATGAGGGCAGAGTTTGCTAATGCATCCCCAAATACCTGGCACATGGCAGGCACTCAACAAATACTTCTTGAATGAACCAACCAACAAGACAATAATACACATTTTGCACGAACACGTACAAAACAAAAGGTCCAGTTTACGCACGTGAAATAGTGCTTAAAGAAGAGCTTGGCTAGGAGGAGGATGTGGGATGAGATGGGGACTGAGGGGCGGTGCAGTGTAGAACATCCTAGACTAAGAAGCAGGTCAGTGGTTTCTTAGCTCCATTCTCTCCCACGTCCCAGTGGCTGGCCTGGACCTTCCATCAGCCGTGAAGGTCCAGGCCAGATCTTCGCCCTGGGAGACCAGAATCCAAAGGGTTCCCAGTGAATGGCTCTCCTCAAACCCATTTTGGGAAAGGTGTTAGCTGGAGGAATCTGCCCTGTGGTTCCCTCCGGCCCCTTAGAAATATGGCCAGTTTTTAGACTTGGAATGCCCAATTGGTTCACACTCATTCGTAGGTTTTAAAAAAAAATAGGCTGGCGTTGTGCTAGAAGTAGTCGCCAGTAGTATGAGAAATATCTAGGAAACTCTGAGAAACACAAATTCTCAAGCTTCATTCCCATGGAGATTTGGATTCAAGGGATCTTAGGGGGCCCAGGAATTTGTCGTTTTGTTTTGCTTCAACTCCCCCCAGGTAATTGTGGCCTAGACAGGACCAGAGCCCCCACACTGGGCACTTAGAATCCCAGTCAACCTCCAAAAGCCAACCTGTCTCTCCACAGTGAGGCAGGAATTCTGTGCTTTCCTCCCTCCCCCATCAGGAACGCTGGAGGGGGTTTCAGGGGCTGAAGCAGTCAGAACTCTGGGTAGAGGTGGGCAGGTAATGGGCCAGTACACCCCCTCAGCCCTGCTCTAGTGTCAGCATTCTGGGCCCACCCACCTGGGCTCTTGGTCACCAAGAGACCTCACGCCTAACCACAGGCCCTAACCTGCCCTGAGCCCAGATCCAGCACTTCCCAAGCAGCTCTCTCAGGCTGCTCTGAACAAAGGCGATTGTTCTCCAGGGAACGTACTGCTAGGAGATGTCTGTGCATCCTTTCCCTCTCTCTCCATCCCTCAGACCCTGCTCCCAACTTTAATCTCTGGGAGGGAAGGTACCCTAAATGTGACTGCTCTTGACTATTTCTCCTCTCCAACCTAAAAGTCACATGCTCTTCTGCGTGGTTATTTGTAAACGAATCCCTTCTCCCAAGAGAGTACCCTCCAGCAGTCAGAGGCACCTTTTCCATGCTACAGGCTGAGCTTCAGGGAAATGAAGGTTTTTCTAAATATACATTTGGAGTTGTCGACCTTCCTGTGGGAACCGTCCTCTTATTTAAAGAATGGATTGTCCCTGCCCCCACCTGATGAAGCAGTAAATTGTAACAAGAGAATCTGGCTAAACAAGTTTCCGATTCAAACGTTATCTTGTGGACAAAGAACTCTTTCAATATGGTTTCTGTGTCTGGCTTCTTGTGATGGAGTGGAAAGTTGTTTTCACTGCCGCTGGAATTCTTCTCTGCCTCTAGCAGTGTCCCGCGGTCACTCACGGAGGCAGCCTTGGGCCAGGTGGGGGCAAGGGGATGCCACATGGCCAGGAGAGCCATAGCCAAGCCATTTCCTGCTCATTAACACATGGATATTGATAATATTTCTCTTTAGAAAGCTGCCACTGGGAAGGCGGTCTGTCTCCTTCAGTCACCATGTCATCAATAGGAAGAGGGCCCCTTTCTCCAAGAGCCCATAATCTAAACATGCTTGGGCTGGGTGATTGATAGAAGGCTCCCATTTTAAAAGGATTCCAAATCTAAACAGAATGTGTCTGGTTACTGACAAAATTAAATTACCCTCCGCTGTAGGAACTTCCCTTTCCAGTGAAAACAAAGTTATAGTTACAGATAAAATAAAAACTTGGGCATAAACTCCTAGAGGTTTCTAACAGCAAGCAAGTGTGATTGTTAAGTTTATGGGCCTAATTATATTTTATGTTTGTCCCACTTTGATATACTACATAAATGAGAATGTACAAAAGAACTTTCTGTTGTTGTTGTAGGATTTGAAGAGTCAAAAGTTCCATAGACTTTTTGGTTGAAAGCACGTGGAGACCCAGCTTTCACTGAACTCTCTTCTCTTGATTCTACTTCTAGCAGGACTCCAGCCTGTTTTGTTTTAAACCTGCTCTGGGGAATCCATTTCTCCCTAGAAACAGGACAAGCAGGCTGCCCCGGAGAGAAGGAAAAGGTAGAAACTTTTCCTGTTCCGTGTCCTCTTTTTCTCAAGGAAAAAGATTACATTTAACACCATGCCTCACGGACATTTCTCATCAGACTTTCTCCTCACCTGTCCTTGCTTCCAGAAATGAGGCCGATGTAGGCAGCTTGTGAGAATTTCAGTTTTCAGACTGGCCAACAGAGAGCCCTTCCAGTCAATCGTTTTATTTATTCGACAGGTCTTTGTTGAGTTTCTGCATCAGGCCTCCACAATGCTAGGCTCTGAGAGAGCCATAGGAGTCTTCAAGGGAACTAAGGTTTGTAAAGAATGAAGGAGGCCAAAGGTTTGCCACCCTAAAACTGCTTTGGGGGATATTGGTTTTCAGCTGGTTATTAAGAAACTAAAGACTCAGAAGGAACGTTTAACCCTTCCCTTTTTCTGCTTAAGAGATTCAGATGGAATGACCTGCTCCCAGAAGGGAATCTTGGCATAATCTCCTTAGTAAACGAGGTCCTTCCCATTGTCTCTGGGTCACCTAGCAAGAATTTGCCTGCCACATGTGTTCCACTCTTCCTCAACTACCTGTAAATGGCCTATGTCCTTTTAATATAGAAAAAAGACATGAGAACTACACTAATTGACTAAATACTAAACCAGGTCATATTCAGAGCCGGCTACGAACTGGGAGACATGGGGAATCTGGCTGATCAGCCCACGCCCAGTCCATGGGAAGGACCCACAGGAAGATTCCTGCTGAGACAACTAATGAATGCTTGCTTCTCTGTCTTTAATGCCGCATAGCCATACCCTGAAAGGAGTAACGTATAAAACCGAATTCCTCAAACACTCGGGGTCTCTCTCACTATCTGTCTTTGAGAGACCAGGTCTCTGTCTACAGAGCATTCCTCCTTTTCTAATAAACTTTCCTTTTGTCTCTAACTCTGACTCACGCTTGAATTCTTTCCTGCGCAGTCAAGGACCCTCTCTCTCAGTGTAGGACTTGAGTCCCCAGTCAGAGGGATTTGCCCAGTCCTGCATCACTTTGAAATCTCAGACCCCTTCCCCCCTTTCTCCTTTGTCTATAATGGTGTATAAACCTCAACTGCCCAGTGCATTTCGTTTGTATAATAAACTGTGTACATTTTCCTCTGTTAAATCTGTTTCTGTTAATTTGATTATTCGCCCAGCTAGAAGAATTTAGAAGATGGGAGGAAAAGTATTTTTGTTAGCCCCCATAAGTACTTTCCTGTTTACAACTCACTTTCACCCGCAATAACGCAGCCAGTGCCCAAGTGAGAGGAACAATGGCCTTTGGGTTTGAAATGCTTAGAGACTGGCGAGGGAGGTCGGATTGCAGAGAAGAAACCTCTGGAGAATGGTATAAGGCATCCGTTAATCCAGGCCTCACCCAGCTGCAGCCCTGAGACGAGAGATCAGTGAGACCTGGGCCCCCAGGTGCTCTCAACCAAAGAGTCTAGAATTTCTAATTCTGTGGGTTTGGTTTGTTAAGTGTTTCAACTGGAAAGACATCTTCCTCTGAGACCCAAAGCTCAACAATAACGCCCCTCTCTTTCTTTTGAAGCCAATTTTGAATCTCTTCCCTGACAGAGAAACTTTATCTCCTACATCCTCTGTACTCTTCTTGGTTACATCCGTGGACATGCAGCCGGCAAGTCCAGCTGGACCCTGCCACGGCCCTGTTCTGAAGAGAGAAATGTCATCGATGTGGGTTTATGTTTGGGGAAAATTTACTTTTATTTTGCTTTTGATTAATGTGCTAAGATGTTACTTAAGGGAAGGCGCCTCTCCCTCCCCTCAGTTTGGGGGCCCCACCAAGCTGGGTGGGTTCTCGGCAGAGCAGCTGAGGCGAATGAGAGCATGAGCGTTCCCAGGGCTTGGCAGGGCTGCACGGCCGTGAGGCGGGGGCTCTTCCATCACACTGTCATCGCGTTGCAGAAAACACCCTGAGCAGTGCAGCTGCAGCACCGCTGGCAGCAGAGAGCTGACCGCGAGGCGGAAGGCACCGGGCCAACCCCTTCTGCCCTTCGCAGCCTCCCGGCGATGTCTGTGCTTAGGTGATACGTTCTTCACTGGCCATGAGACCACTGAGCCATCGCTGGGCTGGGGTGGGTACTCAGCCGCCGCGCCGAGCAACCTTGTGAGGACTGTGGTGTGCCCAAGTTACCATCAGTACCATTTATTACCACTATTACCAAAGCTACCCATCCCTTAGTATGTTCCAAGATGGCCTACCTAGGCCATTCCTTAAATTCCTCCTGTGTAGAAATCGTGGAGCCTTGACTGTTGGCATGGCAGTGGTTTTAAAATTCAGTTCAGAACAAATTCAGTGAGCATCTATTATTCCCATTTACTTCACATTTGTTGATCTCCTATGTGTCCTCCAATGGGAATACAACGGTGAATGAGGCTGGCCTTCAAAGTTCGGTGAAGGAATGTCCAGGACAGCATGAGTCATTTATTCTCCAATCTTCTCAGATGCCCTCTCCCCATTTAGTTGACTCTCCCCCAGTGCACACCCTCCACAAAGAGAAATAGCCATAACAGTGGGCTAGAGTGTTAAAAAGAATATTTAAAGTCAGACATGGGTTCAAATTGCAACTTTATTAATTCTTTATTATGAGACATTAAGCTACTTAACATCTCTGAGCTTGGTTTCCTCATTTGTGAAATGGTGATAATACATCCTTCTTTAAAACAGTGCCATGAAGATTAACAAGCTAACAAGTGCAGATTGCCAATTTTGATGCCAGACATATAGTAACAGACCCTGTCAAATGGTAGCTGTTATTGTTATGGTGGTTATATATTATTCTTGCTATTGCTATGACCGCTATTTTTAACAGATTTGTGTTTTGTAAGCAGGAGCAGCCTTTTAGTGACAAGTAATTTGGGGAAACTTTGGGAGAACGTCTCTTCTAAGAAGTAGAATATCTAAGTTTTAAATCAGGGCATATCACATTGTACCAATTTGGTTGGATTTTTCTTCAGAGGTGGCACTGTTCAGTGAAAAAAAGCAAATTTTCTATCTTTCTGGAGGAGAAATCTAATTGAGTTTTGTTTTGTTTTTTTTTCTCTCTCTCTCTTTTTAAACTTACGTGTGACCTTCAGTTTGGTTACTCCACCTCTGGGGATCAGTTTTCTTCTTCAAAAAATTAAGATGTTCTCTGTCTAATCTGTCAAGAATCTCAAATGAAAGATGCAGGGTCTGAGTCCTACTCTGAGTTCCCACAGAGAGGAAGGGAGGCCCCACAAACCCTTCTTTTTCCTTATTTTCCTTTAAAAGCGTTAGGAGATTGTAATTTTAAAAAATCATCATCCTCATTATTATCTAAAAATGCTTCATAAGTGAATGAGTATTGTTTGACCTTTCGTTTTACCTTTTTTTTTTTTAGCTTAGGGGAATCAGTGCTACAAGGGAGAATTGCAACTTGGTGTCTCTTTCCTTCATCACTTTGGGCAAGCAGAGGAAATAAATAACTTCCTAAATTCATCCAGGAATCAGTCATTCCGACCAGAGCAATAGCTACACTTACAGTGGTCAGCAAGTAAAAATATAGAAATACTAATATGTCGATCTGGCTTTCATTGTATGGAAAGGATTTTCATTTTTTAAAGATAATTGCTAGTTTTGGCTTTTAAGGCCCTAGCAGACAAAGTAAACAAATACCCCCCCATGCATAAAAAAAATTTCCTTCAGTCAACACAATAACCATAAAGTAGTTTTCATGATATCCATTTTCAGATTTAGTATTAAACCCAATTCACAATTTGAGTACAGTTTTTCTATTTTTATGGCCAATACATTGAAAAAAAATATATATATATATCACTATTTAAATCATAAGGAAAAGTTTTATCTAAAATTATTTATTTATACTCTTTAATTTTAATTCATGTGCCTCTGGAGAATATATCTTTCAAATGATTCTATTTCCAAAAACAAAAAGAAAACAGAATATGAGATGCTATTGGTTAGTTTCTTTAAAAGGTTGTTTGAAGAAGTTGCTCCTGAACTTTTTTTTGTAAGTCATATTTCAAGTCTTTGATCTTGACAACTCTGAAATACTACCTTACAATTACATCATAGCTAGGAAATGACTTTCGTTGGTTTGTGAAATAACTTTTCAAAAGTTTCCACTAAATACACAAATATTACAGTGAAAGGATGTCAGAGTATTCCAAATGATTAGTGATGGTATTAAAATGGCTAGTATTGCTCTATATTGTACCCCTAAGAAATTTAGGATATTTATAGCAAGGCCTTCATCTAAGTAGTCTGACTTTATTTTTTTTACTTTTTAAAGAGATCGGTAATTTCTTCTTTTACTTTTTTTCACATGCTTTGCTATTACTAAAAGCTATTCAAACCACTGGTTTCTGCCAGTGAGGAAAAATAGCTCATATTCATACAAGAGTCAGTAGAGCAACTAATCCAAATAATAGCTACTATCATCTCAAATATTTAATTAATTCAATAAATATTTACTGTTAAGTCATAACATATCATATGATACAAATTTAGCTATGTGCACTTGGCCTATCTCCCTCCCACCAAAAATAAAGAGAAAGAAAATAACACTTTTAATAGTGTGAACGTTCCAACCACCCATTCACTCAGACAGGCCACAGTGTCAGGGAGACAAGGGGATGGAGCTGCTGTCAGCTCAGGCTGGTTTTACTTTCCTTTATTTCCTTCAGAGGTGAGGTGAATACAAGGCCAGAGTTTGAAATATAAGTGTTTGGGATACATCCTGGCCTCTAAATAAGAGCCAGCTGATTCATCTGGTTCCCAACCAAAAACAAACAAACAAAACAAAACAGCAATCTGATCCATTGTTGGAGAAAAACCTGGCTCTGTTAGACCTCGTGAGAGCTGTCCTGTGTTGTATTTCATAAGCTGTTGGAGAGATTTTTCAAGGATAATCTTGACTCCAAGCTTTATTTGCTCTACCTATCATGGTAGATGCTCAACACAGTGCAGTCAGGTAAGGTGCACCTGCTGTATACAAGTCTCTGTTCTGAAATTACAGGAGAAATTAAGGGAGAAATTCCTGGATCACTCAGTGGGCATTTTAGAGGTATGGGAACAAGATTATTCATACATGCATACATGTAAATACACACATATAACTTGAGAATGAATCATTTTTGCAGAGTTGGTCAACCTTGACATGTCCTTTTTCTAACCTAATAGTTTGTTTAATCTTTACTTTCCTTATTAGAAACTGTGAGCATGTCAAATGACATAAATTTAAAGGTGAAATAATAGAACAGATATTTGTTTTTAAATATCTATTTTTAGAACTAATTATTGGTAGAGTTGGATTCTTTGGTGGTAATGGTGGTGATGATGGTGGCTGTGGTGGTTTTTTAGAACAAGCTAGTGATTTAAAAATAAGAATATAAACACAGAGTTTATTTATTTGCTGATCACCTAAATACATTAGCCAGTGGAAGACTTTTATGAGTAACATAAAAAAATGTACTTATTGTGTACTCATGTGCCGTAACATCAAACATTAGCTAATACATACATGCTGAATTCAGTGAATAGCTCTTCGTTGCATCAAATCTGAAATGCATCATACTAAGACATTTCCCCCTAATTGTTTTTAATGAAGGATGTTTTTAAAAAAAGCTAATCCATCTGTTTCTAATTCAGCTACAGCTTATTCCTTAAGATGTTACCTTGCCCAAGCTAGCTTCATTTTACACACACACACACACACACACACACACACACACACACACACACATCTTTTTTAAGGTTTCTTTGCAAACAGGTGTCCCTCAAATACCTGGGGGTCTTCCCCAGCTCTCAACTCATGTTTAAACTCAGAATTAGCTTTGTTTAATCAATTGGACTCCCCAAGAAATTGGGAAACATACCACCCTATAATCAGGAGGAGAGAGCTGTGGAACAAGCATTGAATTTTCTCACAACTCAAACCTAATCCTTCTCTTCCTCTTTATAGGATCAAATGGAAATCGCAAAGGTTACATGCAATACCTCATTCAAGCCGACCTTTTCAATTCAAGAGAAACAAAGGCAATAAGATAAGGAATGTGACTTTAAACAGAAGGCCATTCTGTCTGGGGATAGCCTCATGGTAGGGATTACATCAACAGATCTTAGTAGCTTTATTTTAGAACTAGAAAGTATGGCAGAAAAAACAAAGAATATACTCATTAAAGCTGATTTACTTGAGAGGCCAAAATCTTCCTTTTCTCTTTAGTGTCACCCAAGTTACTCATGCCAATTTGTGAAGCTGCACATCATTATTTTTGTTGTCTGCAGCCCTTGGGTGAGTTTTAATAATCTCGCTGGGCCAGCTACAAGCAGTGATCCAGACATTTCAGTTAACAGTTTTCACAAGGATGTTTGGTGGCCATCAACTCAGATTGAACTAAAAGAACATTGTCATTGATAAGCTTTGAAACAAATTTGGGGTATTTTTTCCCCTTCTCTTATAACATAGACATTAATTGCCCTCTGATATAACAAAGATAAATTGGAATCAGGCTCCAGCAAAGTTTTTACTTGATCGACAAAACACTGTCCAAAGAATAGTTCTGCATTTCCCTGCTTTCCACAGCTCTCTCTTCTGTAGATTCATCCCTATCAAAAAAAAAAAAATTCCCATTTCTCCAGCCCTCTCCACAACTTTCCTAGTGGAAAAGCTCCCATTGCACAAAATGTTAATTATTAGGCGACAGAGTGTCAGTGAGGTCAGATCGAGAGAAAGAAATATTCAGCCAGAGAGAAAGGGAAGTCAGCCTGTGCTGGAATCAGCTGTGCACACACCCTTTCTATTGCTATTCATTTATCCTTCATACTTCTCTCACCCTGGGAGGTCCTCAACCCCTTATCCCAACCACTACCACCTCCCAACTCCAAGCACACAGCTGGATTGCTGATGAGCCCCCGACTTTTCTAGATTCCGCCCACAGCCCGCGTTGTGTGTCCTTCCTGAACTTATGCTCTTTACTCAAAGCCGCTTGACGAATGGAAACTTGAAATATTCTTTGGGTGCTCCTGGTATTTGAATCACTGTCTCAATGGGTTTGACATTGAAAAGTTCAGAAACTTTTTTAAGAGAGAAAAGGGGAATGATGAGGGAATAGATGGGAACCATCTGTCCAAAAAGTAGGTGATTCTGCATTATTTCAGAGCAGATCCACACAGGAAACCAAACAGTGGTACTCCTGAGGGGCCATGTGGTGTGAGTTGTGTATGGACCATCTCATCGGAGACCATGATGACTGCTAACATCGCTGCCACCTTTCTTTTTGGACTTTTCTTGTAACATCTCTCAACATTGCTCTAAATCTTTGTGATTCTAAATCTCTGTAGCTACATGAAAAAAAAAAATGAAGACCAGCTGAAGTAGAAGTAAAATTATTCTCTGTAGTTTTGCTTTTCAGTGAGTACTGGAAAACAAGGAAGTTGAGGAGGTAAGCTGGGCTCTGTGGAGAATCTCTTGGGTTATGAGAAAGGTGTAGCTGAGGGTGGCCCATTAAGAAGTCCTGTGAAGTAAAGGGCTAGATCTTTAGTGCCAAATGGAGTTGCCAGGGAATCAGGCTCAGAGGATGTCAGCTCAAGTTAGGCCTTACTAATACCCCAGATTCACAGTCATACACAAGGCAGGGAGACGGATGTGACAAAACAATGGATATGGAAAATGGGATGAGGGTCAGGGAGAAAAGTGAAATGACCAGGGCTCCATGGATTCAATGAGACAATGAAGGACTGTAGAGTGAGTGTAGAGGGCTAATTGATGCTGAGATTCAAAAAAAAATTTTTTTTAATTAAACAAATCAACACCATGTTCCTGCAATGGAGATAAGAAGAGTGGTGATGAACCAGCTCAAAATAATCTCTAAGGGCATCCGTCTTTTTAGAGATATGACAGTCTCTTCATAAAGTCTCTGATTTCCCAACATTTTCTCATTTCCCTTTACAGTACAGAGTGACATTGATGTCTCAAGCCAAAGTGAATAGAGGTTAATTTAATTTTGAGGATTTTTCAAAAGGGTTCAGCTCTAGGTTGTTGTGAAACTGAAGCTGGAAGTCCCTGCCTTCCCACAAACCTAGGCCTAATGGAACAGACCGATCACCCCAGGGGGTGGGGGAGAAAGAAAAAGTAGTAACAGAAACCTCCTTTTCCAGGTAAGGGCAAATAACAGTAAAAAGAGGAAGAAATTTTATTTAATAAGTAATTTTGTGGCCTCTGAACTCCACCCTTTCAGGATCCAGCTGTGGCTAATACTGTTGTGCTCTGGTCCTGGAGAGGTGAGCTTGCCTGAGCCCAGGGCCATCTTGGAATTAGAGACAGCTGGGTAAAGGTCTAGCTGTAGCCTTCAAAGGTAAGTCAAGCGACTTGGTGAGTATTCCTAAACAGAGAGCACACACATGCACAAGTACTTGATTGAGAACAAATTTCTATAAACATTTCCTTCTGAGCAAAGTTCGAGGCACAGGCCAGCTTTTTCCCATAGAAAAGGAGAGCAATGAATGGAGACAATTACACTAACTGGTTTTCTTTGTGAGGTCATAATTTTTCATTATTTGCCAGAAGTAATAATGTACATACACACTGAGATGGGTAAGCCATCTGACATAAATACCACCGAGCTTACAGCTCAGTCTCCTGTTAGAAAATAAGTCCCTGCAGTCCGCCACTCTGAAATAACATCCTTCTTCCTTTGCCCCAAGATCAGGCTTTTCTGAGAGCAGCCAGGGGTGTTTTCAATCCGCTTCAGCTCAAGCTTGCATCTAAAGCAGAGATAGACAGGCTCAGCTTCATCCATGTAAGCTCAAAAGCAGATTCCTTACTGAATAGCTGCCTTCTGCATGTCCAGTGCCTCATGAGGCCCCGCAGGAAATGCATAGGAACAGGACCCAGTTCCTGCCCTTGTGAAGTTGATGGTTTAGCTGAGGAGCCAGGTGCCAGAGGCTCCTCTCATGGTAGCTGCTCCTGAATGGGGGCCATGGTTGCTAGGAAGCTGGTCCAGAAAGAATAGTTTACAAGTTGGGAAGTCAAATCCTGCTTTTAGCTCTGCCCCTTGACATGTGACATAAGTCACTTGTCTCAGGATCCTCTTCCTACAGCATAATACATATAATTAGGGAATTACTTAATATGTCTCCTATAATGAGCTGCAGTTACATATGCCCAGATATATTTTCATGATTCAGATTAAAAGGGAATATAATTCTGTTCCCAGGTCATTGTGAGTAAAACCCAAGCATCTTTTCCCACCAGTCTTACAGATTATTGTTATATTTCTTTGGTGTCCTTAAAATGCCATTCACAAATTCAGTAATTGCTGGTAGAATAAGCAAATGACTCAAGAACCATTTTCTTTCTTTGAATCATTTGTTGACTCCTCATGCTCCAATGACTAGCACTGAAACAACTATGCCCTTCACTCTATCAAGGACATCTGCCTGGTTTCCCCCTTTTTTCTAGTAATAGCCCCTCATTTGGCTTTGGGATCAATCCTTCTCTATTAGATACAATCATGGTGGTTCCTTTACAAAAACCTAAGCTAGGCTAGAAACATAACACCAGAATTTCAATGTTGAATCTTCTTGAGTCAGAGTTCAGCTGAGATTGAAGTATCCTGAAGAGATTATTTTTTAGTTCCTGCTGCCTGGACCCCAGAACCTACCCTGGCTCTTCAAGCCTGTATTTTTTGCTTTCCCTTCAGTTCTGTGACCTGTCTTTATATCCTTACAATAAATACCTTTTGTGCTTAAATTAACTAGAGTTGGTTTCTATTACTTGCAATCGAAGTATTCTAACTGCTGCACACACATTTTACTGGGATGGGATACCAAAATAGGAAATAAGAACTTTCAGAGCTAAAAGAAGTCTTCAAAATCTAGCCCAACCCTTTTGTTTTGCAGACAATCTGAACCTGAGAAGTGAAGTAACTTGATTGAGATTCTAACATTGGTTGGTGAGGGTCCAGCCTGGAACCCAGGAGACCTGAGCTCCCTGACAAGAAGCCTTTCCAATTTTTCACTCTGTTTCCCATCCTCAAGTCTCTTCTCAGGTTATTGCCTGTGGTTGCTTTTGTGCTCAGCAGCAGAGTTGAGTGGTTATGACAAAGCCTAAAATATCTGGCCCTTTACAGAAAAAGTTTGCCTATATCAGCCATGAATAATTTATAAATAAATAAGTGTGTTCTAATAAAACTTTATTTATAAACACTGAAATTTAGATTTTATTTAATTTTCAAGTTTTTAAAAATATTCTTCTTTTGATTTTTTTCAATCATTTAAAAATGTAAAAATCATTCTTAATTCATGGGCTGTACAAAAACAGGCAGCAAACTAGATTTGGCCTAAAGGCTTTCATCTACTGATCCCTGGTTTAAGCCAGGTCTCTGCTACTTGCAATGAAATACAACCTAACCGATCGAATAAAGTCATCATACATTTATTGATCATCTACTATGTATCAGATGTACAATGAAGAATAACATACAATCGTGAGGTTCCCCCAAAAACCTCACAATCTACTTAGGGACTTGAGACCTTCCACAGTAATAGCCACCATTTATTGAGCACTTACAACAAGGTGCTAATCACCTTGCCCTTTATGTGAATTATCTCAATTAACTGTCATTAACAATACCACGGGATAGCTTATCTTATTATTCCTATTTTACAGATGAGGAAAGTGAGACCCAGAGAAATCACTATCCTGCTCAAGGTCATCTAGCTAGCAGGTGGTAGAGCGCAGACCTGGACCCAGGTTGTGTGACATAAAGCTTCAGGACCTAACCCCTGTGCTAGGTAGGCAAACCCTCCACTGTGTGGTTCCAACCCACCTTCTGATTCCCACTGTCCACCAACTGCCTTCTCCTGCCTGTCCACACAGACTGGAGGACTCACTGTGCTACCCACCTGTCCCATGCAGCTCTCCCTGTATTGTTGCTCAGCCTTTGTCCCATCTCTTTGAACATCTTAAACATCAAGTCTTAGTAACTATTTCTTCTTCTGTACACCCACTGTACCTCATGTCTAAATGACCCATTGCAAACTTATAGAGGGTTTTGATTGTCATTTCACTTTTTCCGTGTTTGTTCTCTCTCCTCAAACTATACTATTGGTGTGGGGGTGGAAAATGACTCTTGAGTAACCCTCAGGGACAAGCATAGAGTGAGCTCAAAGTTGTGGGGGAAGGGGGGTTTTAGCAAAACAATGAGATAAAAGGAGAGTTTGCATAGCTAAAGAAACAATTAAGAATCAAAACATCATCACCTTCTATAAATGAAAAAAAGTTAAGGCACAAAAAACGCCAACCCCCCCCCAAAAAAAAAACCAAGCACATCTAAGAAATACTTGATGAAATAAAAGTTAAAACACGGGGTCAAGAATTAAAGCAACTTTAAATAAAGGAATAGAAATAAAGGATAAAGTGGTATCTATACCTGGAAGAGAAGCCTCTGCCCCACTCCCCCTCAAATAATAGAACCAAAAAATATTCGAGGACATAATACAAAAAAATTTCTCTAAACTCAAGGAACACTGCAGATTAAAAGGGTTCACTCGACACTAGGAAAATTTGATATAGGCCAATTAACAAGACTTCAAGGAAAAAAAAAAGGAATTCTTCAAGCATCCAAGCAGAACATCTAGGGCCCTTCAAGGGGAAACTGATGAGCTTGGCTTCATCCTTCCAAATGTAGCAACATTCAATGCCAGAAGGTAATGGAAGAATGCCAAAAAGATTACATTCATCAAGCATTCCTTCACCTACAGAGGGGTAACAGGCAGATATTCTTAAATATGAAAGAATTCAGGATATAGCAATGAGTCCTTCTGCAGAAGGAAAATGGGAGGGAAAAAAACTACTTGACAATAAAATGAAGCCAGTCAATAAACTGATCAAATTAGAGAATTAGTAATGTGAAAGTTTGATAAGAGGACTAGCAGTAAACACTGAATCCAGAGAACGAAACCTCTGGAGAAATCGGAATGTAGGTTCTATAAACCCAAACAAATGAAAAATAACAGAAGCATCAAAAATTGGGAGACAGGAAGAACAAAGTCACCAAAATATCTAGTCACCTGGCAGTAAGTCAATCAAAACTACCCACTCCACTTTCAACTGATTTTAGGAACTAATATATCTTGCCGTTTAGAATCTAATATTTAACTTCATCAGTTTCACCAGAGTGCCTTTCTTCTGTTAAGTTCAGGTAGAACCAAACCTAATCCTAATGTTTTAAATTATTTTTAAAATCACACATAATATGATGCTGTTACTATAAAATTATTTCTGTTCTCTCTCTCTCTCACCACACCCAAATATAAAATGAAGCTTGGAATATAGTTACTAAGTGTTATTTATTGGCTATTTTGGGATATAATAGTAGCAATAAGTAATTCTTGTTGTGGACTATACTATGTGTCAAGCAGTATTTTAAGTGATTTACACGCATCTACATATTTAATCTTCATAAGGTTCCTAAGGGGTAGATACAATTTTCACCCCCATAGGTGAGGAAAAAGGAGTGGGGATAGTAACATAAAGAGTAACTGGGAGTGCCCAGAGTCAAACCTCCGTCTTCAGGTTCTAGAGCCTATGCTCTTAACCATCACCTTATATTGCTTCTCCACAGGTATGCAGGTACATCATTTGTTGCTTTGCTTGTACTTTGAATTTCTAATTGATGATTATGTATCATTAAAAAAAAAAAAAAAAGTCAGTACCAAACTATAAAAGAGCTTCTAGTTGGAAAAGAGGATAAATACTCCCAGGTATTAAACAGGACAATTGAGCAGAGCCTAAAACATCCACCCACCCCCTTCCCATTCCCCTCTCCCAACTACTAATCTAGGAGACTCCTTGGAGAAAGAGGGGAGTGTTCAGAGGATCAACTCCTTAACAAACTAGCTCAGGCTTTGGAACAACAGTGGTCTGAAACTGTAATGATAATCATTGCAAAGAGAAGAATCAAAATTCAAAACAGTATACCTGTGTTTTTCTGGCTTTGAGCAGATTAACTGGAGGAAACAGCATCCTTAAGGGATCACCTCTGTGAGAGAAGAAAATGTGAAATAAACAAAAGGTTGAAGCAGTCCTAGGTGTATACAGTCACGCATCCAGGTTGCCGTATCCCTGAACAATTTGCTGGACTGACACGGCCTCACTGAAATGACATAAGTTAACCAGTGAGCTGCATCCTGCCCGACAAGTGCATACTAAGGGTGGTAATGGGGAGCAGCTCCCAGGAGGGCTGAGGAACAACTGTTGGTGTCACCTGGGAATGGCGCCCACATAAAATTCTCATCTCTTTGACAAGGATTCTAAAGTCCACTGCCATTGTCACTCACCCACAAAATTAATGACTAAAGGGAAAAAGGAAAGGAAATGCCTAGCCCCAGAAACAGAGAGAAAGACTGAGAGAGGGACGGAGCAAGTTAATAAATAAAACAAGAGCCTGAAGGGAAGAGCTGCTTTGTCAGAATATAAATATTTCCCTTCCCCTTTTATCTTTAATGTAGTGTGAGAAGCTTATTAAAGGGAAATGCTTCTCTGTCCCTGGAGGCCTCACACAGCCTTGCAGGGAGCTGCTTGCCTGAGCCCCACACTTATACCCTCTCCCTGCTGGAAGTGAGCACAACCTGCTGAGCACTAAAGAAGGGCTGAGTGAGAAAGGGAAGCCATTGTGGCCATCAGGATCCTTATCTTGATGGGCCTGGTGTCACGTTATGTTAATCGCTGGGAGATGCTGAGAGACTGAGGATGAGGAATGCCTGTCTGCTCAAAGGCTTGGCTTGAGAGTCCAAGGGAAGTTGGCATCGCTAGACTTTTACTGCGCTCCATTAGAGAGAACAATATCCAAATTTAGACAAAGGGGAACTTGTCTCCAAGAGTAAGATGGGCTAATGAGGGCAGGGGTGGGAGTGGGGGGGTTCTGTGATGATTCCTCCTTCGAGGAGCCCTCCTTCGCTGTAGGTCTCACATCTCTAAGAAAACAACTGGGTGGGCAGCCACAAACGTCCAGCCTTCCTGAGCCCAGAGCCATCACTATTCCAGGATAGTACAGAAGATTTTGCAGTCCACATCTCCTTCCTAAAAGCCCTAGAAAGAGGGTAGGTTGTTCAGAGCCTGCATACCAACTCAGGCTAGCACAGTGCCTTGCACATGGTGGGTCCCCAGTAAGCCTGAATGGAATGATGAAGAGACTGTGCTAATGTTGTTTACCAGTGGATGTGCAGGGCCAATCATGGGGTTTTGGATGGATAAAGGAACACATAGAATTTTGTTGGCTGTCTTTAGAGCCTCTCCAAAGTATACCAGTTTCAGGTCTGATCAGGATTTGGGTTCTGCCAAGCTCTTGGGCGATCACATCTTTGCTGACCATTTGGAGATGTTCAGCCATGAGGTTACACAAGGATAAGCCATCCATTCATTAGGTGCCACGGTCTAGCCAAAGGTGGGATAGAAGAGCTGCTAAAAATGGCTGCCAAAGGTAGTTCTCCTTCATTTCTCTTGACTGGGCTTTCCCAGGGGAGCTGGCCCTGGTTGCTTTACTACTATATCCACCCTGAAACATAATCATGGATTTTATTTCTATAATGTAATGGATGGAGAGGACAGAAAATTTTTAAATCACCATTTCTGGCCCTCTCGCCAGGGTATTCATTTATCTCCTTGCACTTAACAAGGGTTTGCTGCGGGTTTCAGACCCATCAGGCACCACCTAATCACTCCTGCCTCAGAACCTACTTTGCATCCCCATTCAGGCCCTTCTCCATTATGGTTTCTTTTTCAGTCTCACCTTAAGTTTGTGCACCTGGTTCGCTTTCCCACTGAACCCCATGTAGGTTGGAATAAAGACTCAGCTACAAATCCAAGGGCTCGAGTCATTGCCAGTCCACTGTGCTCACCACTTTCAGGATGAATTACAGCTTATGGCAATGTCTGTGTTACAGGGAAGCATATAAATCAAGGATGGTGAACCATTCCTAGCCGCTTCCTAGGGAATTCCTTGCCCACCATCCTAAACATTGTCTCAGAGCAATTCACAGGGCCCTATTTAACACTCCGCCACCCACATAAGCCCCGTCCAAACCCCTCAGCCTCGGCCTCTTTGAGGATATGGAATCAGTGTTCCCACAAACAGTCTGGAGGAGGAGGGGGCATGGGGGAAGGGTGGCGCACACTTATCTGAAGGGCGTTTATATGGAAGAGGGATTAAACTTGTGCTGTGAAGATCAATGGAAGCCTTGGAGAGGCAGATTTCAGTTCAATATAATGAAGGACTTTCTAACAATTAAATCTGTCTGAAAAATGGAATGGGAACACTTATAGAGACTTCTCTCTCCCTGGAGTTCAGAAAGAGGTGAGATCTCTCCAGTCAAAACTGCCCAGTAGCGAGTGACACACACCTGAGGTTTGTTTGTGTGATCAAGCGGTGCCTCCATTTCTTGAGCTAGTCTGCCCAGGTTCAAATCCCAGCCCGAAAACTTACTAGCTCTATGATCTTGGACAAGATATTTAGCCTCTCTTAAAAATGCATTAGACTTTCTTGGCAATTGTGAGGGCTGTTTTTTCGTTTGTTTGTTTTTTTGTTTTTTGTTTTTTTTCTGTCTGTTTTTAATGTTTATCAAAAGAATCTGTGGCTTTTAAACAGTAAGATAGTGTTCTAAGCCTTTGGTGCTCTAAGCTCTTACTGATTTATAGAAGTCATAAAAGAGAGGCCACCATTTTTCACTAGCTACAACATAAAACAGCGTTTTGTAATTAATTATTATTTTACATTCATACATAAACACAAACGTTAGTGTTTAGGATTTCGGAAATTGAGATGAGGAAAATGCTTTTAAACCAGCAAATTGAACTGAATAGGGTAAAGAAAGGTAGAAAACAACAACTCATTTATTCAACAAATATTTATTAAGCCCCTATCTGGCACAAGCCTCTTGGGAAACACAAATATGGCCTAGATGCAGATGCTGCCTGCTGGGAGCTTGCAGTGTAGCAAATAACTACTTCTGACCCTTCCACTTGCAAAATGGGCAGTGTTCCATGGGCTCTATAAATGTATAATGCTCTGTAGGGCATTTTGAATTGGTCTGTATTCCAAATTAAATGGAAAGGGCAATAATACAAAGCATGATGGAAAATGTATCATTGACGTTTTCTCCCTGTTTTCCAGTAGAAGTTCAGCGTCTTTAAAGATTGTACCATGTTGATAAACTCTATGTGCATGTTGCCTAGGAATGAAAAACAACTTTTTTCTTCCATTTGTACTTAGCACAGTTCTTGGTTCTGAAAGCCCTATGCCTAAAAAGGACATGGGTAGAAATAAACATGAGATGCCCAAAATATCTTTTTCTATGGGTTATAGGCATCCAGATTTGGAAAAGAAAGCTTTCTCTTCAGTAGCTCCTGTGGTCTGCAGCAACTTTCAAGTATCCATCTCTTCAGCTTATTAATTCAAAGGAAATATTCAGATGGAAATATGACTTTCCCCAGCCCTGCCATTTCTACAGTATTTTCATTCTCAACTGAGCATAGAGGATGCTGGCAGCCTTGTAAGAAACCAGAAACTTTAGTCCCCATCTGCCTAGACCAAATTGCCCCTTTAAACCCATCGATGAATAATAATGAACTTTTATTGAGCATTTCCAATAAGCCATGTACTAAGTTCATTGCACTATCTCATTTGATCTCCACGATCCTATGAGGCCGGTACTAGTATGGTCACCATTTGACAGATGAGGAAACTAAGGTCCAGAGAAATTGAGCAGCTTATCCAGAGCCACATAACTAACAAGCTGCTGAACAGAGATTCAAATCCATGAAACCTGTGCCCTCGATTATTACTCTCAAATTGCATCTCCAAAGAAAGCAAAGAGGAGTCCCTGCTATATCCAAAACAAAAGCTTTCCAATCAGTTAATGGAAGAAACTATTTAATTACTCCTCCTAGCAGAGTGAGAAATATGAATGGTTATGAGGGAAGGCCCAGCATCCTATACACCCTACAGTGCTTCGCATCCTCTGAACGTCTCTTATGGTGTCCTCTTGGGCCTCTGGATACAGAGGAGGTCGATAGAGGCTTTCGTAGAAAACGTGGGCTCACCCATCTGCTCTCTGGGGCTTTCTCCAGGCCAGACATACTTAAGTGGCTCATACTCTTAGGAGCAGCCTCAACTTCTTCCCTTTTCTTCTTTTTTAGCACAAAGTTTTTTGTTTTTGTTTTTGTTTTTTTGTTTTTTTCCTTCAATGTGAGAACTAGGTTCAAAATGCTGTTCTTTTTGCTCACTATCTGTGATTTTAGACTTTTCTATCCCTTGGTTTCCCATCTATAAAATGAGTCCCAGAGATAGTAACACCTCAAATGGCTGTTGTGAGGATAAAGATTCAAAGAATGTGGGTTGAAGTCTTAGTACAATACCCGGCCATAGTAAGCAGTCAATAAATGTTAGCTGTTAATAAAAATAGTAACGATTTGACCAAAAACAGACATCGGAGTCCATGCCTTGGCCTTCCCTTAATTGTTCAATTGGAATGGAGTCAGGATATCATCAACCCTGAGTGCTAAGACACAGCAGACCAATATGGTCCTCAGAACTAAGACCTTGAAATAATGGGTAATCTCTGGGAGTCGTGGACTAGCTTTATAAATTTTAGGCTAGGGGAAGAGGAGGAGCGAAGTTTCACAGGTAAACCAAAGGCCCTTTTGGCAGAGTGAGAAGTCTGTCGCCTCTTTTGTTTATCTCTTCTTTAAATGTTTCCTCTTCCCCGCCTTCTGGGCTGTTTTCAAAACTCCTCCGTTTTGGTAGCAGCTCTTCACAAGGCTGGAGGTCACAAGAACAGGCCAACAGCCCTTTCTCCAGCTCAAACAGCCAGCAGGAACAGCCCCAAGTCCCTCCCCCTGCCTCTAGGGTTCAGCTGGCCCCACAACCCCCTTCCATTTCCTTCCTGACAAGCACAGCTGTGGGGGGGGGGTCAGTTCAGGCTGTGGCCCATGAGCAAAGAAGCCACACTCACCAGCGTTCTGTGGGTCTCCAGAATATAAGCCACCCCAAAACCCTCACTTAGCCAGTCACGCTGATCTTTTACTCTGGAGCTCACAAGCCATTTCCAGAATGAGGTGAGCAGGAAGCAGAGATAAATACACAGATAAATAAATAAAGTTGGGCCATTTATGTGCAAAGCTCTTGGATAAAGCACAAGTCCAGGAGACTCAAAGTGTGAATTCTAGTACTAGTTCTTTCTGTGAACCCTTGGACAATGCAGTCCACCATCTCAGGCCTCAGTTTTCTTGCCTGTAAAATGAAGGGAAAGAATTACTAAGCTCTAATACCCCTTCTGAAAAATCCCCAAATCATTCTCCAATTTAGCCCCTCCTCTTTAAATCACAGAATGGACTGGCTTCTAGCCCAGTGCCAAACTCCCATTATAGTTCTGAGACAAACTCAAGATTATCACAGAAAACCAAATTCATTTGTTCATCAAGGGTGTAAGTTCCACAATAGCAGGGAAATATTACATTCCCAGCACGTAGTGCAGTACCTGGCACGTGGTAATCTCTAAGCACATTTTTTTTTTTTTAATAAACGAAGGCTATGTGGTTTTATTTCATCCTTTTCAACTTAAGATGTACCTTGTTCATTCACTCACAGAGTGAGCACCTGCTCTGTGCCTAGCACTCCATTCCACTGCAGTGTAACTATCACGATTTGAATAAACTTCTGTGACTACTTAAAAACAAAGTAACTGGTGACCGAGGAGGGGAACTAAAAGCAAAGAGAGATTCCTCAACAGATTAATGATAGAGTTAGCTAAGAAATACATGGTTTCTCTGTTCTGGTCCCAGAGACTTCAGGTAGCCAGCATTCTAATAAAAGTCGCTTCAACCAGCTTCACGCTTTCAAAGCCAAAATTAACACCGTACAACAGAAGGCCTCAAATAAATTCAGCCGGGGAGGGACTCCAATTTAGTACTGAAGAGGAAATCTCTAAATCTTCTCTTGTCTCAAACCAGTTCCCTCCGCCCTCTCTTAATCACCTCTTCAATCCGACACCTCCCTTTACCGACCCCACCAGGTGGCTCCAACCCAGCCACGCCTTAGCTCCTCCCTCAGGTAAGGCCATTCTCCAATTAAATCACAAAGAGGGGCAGCCAGTCTGCAATGATCTTTGTTTATTTAGTAAATGGGTTGATTGCCCTCATTTGTGGAGATTAAGAGTTAATTTCCCAACGCAAAGAGAACGGAGTCTCGTAGGGCAGCCCCAGATAATTAAGAGGAAAAAATAAAATTCAAATACCTCCCCACCCCCACCGTCACTCCTTCCCAGCCAGTTTTGGCCTTTTGGTGGCCTCTCCTTCAAGGTAGCCACAGGCCCCAGCTTCAATGAGGTTCTGACAGAGGAGAGGGAGGATTTGGTAAACAAAAGCTTAGGAATTCTTTAGGCCCTTTTACACTGACATCCGGCAAATTCTCTGACAAATTCGAGAGCACCTAACAGTCTCTCTTCACCCCACCCCCTCCTGGTTTTCAAAGGCAAATGTTTTGAGGTTTGTGTTCTCTCTCATTCACAGAGTTTTTAATCAAGTGGAGTCAAACCACTTTGTCTACACCACAGTTGAAGAGCCTGGCTCTAGAGTTTAAAGTACTATTTTACAAAAATAAAGAAGAGGCAAGGAGAGGGAGAGGAACAGAGAAAGGAGACTAAATGGAAATGTGAAAGGGAAGAAAAGCGATGGCCAAGTGGCCCTTAATGGCACACTTAAGGCACTGCATGCCCAGCCTTCCGGGCACACACTGGGCACAGACTGTAAGCCACAGAGCCTCGACTGAGCCAATTGTCAGAAACTGGGAAGAGACTGGCTCAGCTTTGTAACTTCCACAGAACACACACAAAGCCCGGACTGTAGAAAGTCCTGACCCAGGTGAGGAACCCTCAAATACAGCCATCAGTTCTCAGAGCTGGGACAGATCACAAAGCTCAGCTTCCTGGCTTTACAGATGAAGAAAGAGGCCCAGAGAGGTTAACCAACTTGCCGGAGGCTAAGGGGTTAGTGGATGGACTGAAACCCCAAGAATTCTCATTTCCCTGGCTGTAACTGAAGCCTTTCCACTGTTTGATCCTCAGGAGAGAGAAATACACCACATCCATTTCAAAATAAACTTTCATATACTTGGGGAGACAGTTAAATGACTTCATATATTTTCCCAAGTAAAACAACCAAATAAATAATTTCACCTTGTCTTCTCACCAGCTATTTTGGATCCCAGCTGCACATTAGATGCACATGGGGACATTTTAAGCAGGTTCTCCACGGGTGGAGCCCAGAAAGTATTTTTTTTAAATAGATTTTCAAAAAATTAAATCCCTCTACCACCACTACTCCACTTTGAGAATCACCTTTTTACTTGGGTTATTCTTTCTACTGTTTCCTTCATGCCACTTAATTTGGTTCATGCATCCCAAGATTACATTCAGCTTAAAAACAATAGCAAAAACAATAGCAAAACAAAATGCATCATTGACACATGTTTAGCTTGTGGTCTGTTGTGATTCCCAGGTCTTTAGTTCCTAGCTAGCCTTTTACCACCCTGTATTTCTGCAATTTAGTTTCTTATTTTCACCAGACTTCATCTGACTGATGAATTTCACAATTTGATTCAACAAATCAAATGTGAAAGGCAAAGGAGAAAAACAAGGCACAGTGCCTATTCTCAAGGACCTTTCAGATGAATAGATGGGGGTAACATAAGCACGAAAATACAAGAAAGAAGACAAGCAACATCACAAGAGCTATAGAACATTCAAAAAAAGGTGGTGAAGGAAACTGATATTTGATGAGTATCTACTATGTGCCAGGCATCACGAGATAAATTAGGATTAGGCTTAGCTGAGAGGCAAACAAAAACCTAAAATGTTACCTTAAATAAGATATGTTTATTTTTGTCTCATATTTGAGAAATCCAGAGGGAGTCCCTCTCAGGCTAAGATGGTATACCACAATGTTAGGGACCCAGGCTCCTTCTACCTTTCTCTTTTCCCAAGGTCACTTCATGGTCTACAATAGCCTCTGAAGTTCCAAGTATCAGGAGTGGGGAAGAGCAGTAAGTACATCTGCTTCCTTTGTGTTGTACACAAGTACTGCTGACGTTCCACTGGCCAAAACTTAGTGGATAGACATAAAGGAGGCTTTAAATGGAGTCTTTATTCCAAGTGGTCATATATGCTGCTAAAGACTGGGGATTCTATCACTGTGGAAGGAGAGAAGAACAGATATTGGAGGACAACTACCAGCCTCCATGCCATGCTAAGGAGTTTACATGCTTTAGAGCATTTATCTCCTGGGTCTTTATAGATAATTCCTATCTTGCAACACTTTTGCAATCACTCAATGGAATCAACTTAATAGCAATTGCAGTCCTAGGAGGTATCTTCTCAAATTCTTTACACAAAACATCAAGCAAGAGGAAGGTAGCTGCAAGACTGAGCCTTGTTAGTCAACCCCAAATGGATGTCTCTCCTGGGCTGGCAATGATCCTCAGAGGTCAGCCTTCCTCAGCTGTAGGCCCATCCACCAAGAAGAAGTTAGATCAGTGTTTTCACCTTTTTCTAGGCTCTCATACTATGATTAGTGAGGTTTTCTCTAGCTGCCAGAAAAGATAGGCAGTCAGGTGGCTTCATTAACGGCCATGGTAGGATTCCAAGGGAATGAGCTAAGAAACAGCTCTTATGACCTGGTCTTCTTGTCTTCTCCTTTTGAAACAGGTGTTCTTTATTTTCCTTCCTTCCTTCCTTCCTTCCTTCCTTCCTTCCTTCCTTCCTTCCTTCCTTCCTTCCTTCCTTCCTCCTGTAGCATTCTACTATGAGAGAACTCCACAATACTGTCTTTCCATCTACAGCTCCTGTTGCCACCATCTAATTTCTCTCTCTGTTCACCTCTCTGCCTCATGGCTTTTGCTTCCTCCAAGCTTCTACTCCTTTTTGGTTTCTGCTTGTTCTCTTCTCAACAAATGTCTCCCAGCTTCTGCTAGTATATTTTATACTCAGACCCCAAAAATGAAAGGATCTGATTGGGTGGCCACTCAGTGGGCACACCTGCTGACAGAGGTCTCATGCCAGGCAAACTCATGGCTAGGTCAGATGTGTGCCTATTCCCGGCTCAATCAGCTGAGGTGAGGGGTCATGCGGTACAAGATACAAGGATGGCAATGTCAGTCTGAGGAAATGCTATGAATGAACTGTAGGAGTAACAGCTGTTACATTTTAGAATAGCCACTGTGAACTTGTTGAGACTCATAAATAAGGTCCCAGACCCAGCATCACACCACGCATCCAGACATTTATCCAACTACCCTCCTCTAATTCTCTTACACACACACACATACACTTCACACAGCTCATTCTCCATTATTATTTTCATTATTCCATCCTGCAGTTCAAAATGTAATCAAGTAAAGACTTTATGCAAGACTGAAGACATTCTATAAGGCATCAGTGACACAGTGCACTGCTTTGGAATACGAGTCTCTGTCAATGGTTCTCAAACCTGACTAATTCAAAAGAGTCACTTGGTGAGCTTTTAAAAATTAAATCCTCAAGCCCAGTGCCAGAGATTCTGACTCAACATGTCTGAGGTGGAGACCAAACTTTTGAAAAACCATTTTTTTTTAAATTCCTCGGGTGTTCCTGAAGACCATTCCAGATTGGGAATCCACTGCTCTAGATCCCATTTCACTCTTCTAGAAGGTTCCCTGGAGGCTTTCGTTTCTATTTTCTTGTTCTTGCAGCTGCTCCCACTAGCTCTGACTGTCACGGCCTGCCAAAATTCTCTGATAGGCGGGCCTGATACACTGCCAAGTTTACCACCTGCCCTAGTGGGCAGGAGCAGAGCACCCACATATCCTAATCTCAGTCTCTACTGGTACAATTTCAGCAATGGGAATTAAATTGTTCCTTGGAAAATTAGAAAAGTTAGTGAATATTACCAAGGTAGTTTGAAACCTGGATAGGTATAACATTCAGGGAGCCATTATCAATCTGGGCTTGATAGCACAAGCCTAGAAATTGTGGGGCTTCTCTAACTTTTGGCATGGCTTTTGATAAAACACAGAAGAGGACAAAAATTAGTGATGTTTATAATGGAGACATCAAGTAGCAGTGCAGTGTAATGTGCAAAATGTTATATAGGCCAGGGTTTTAGGCCAGGCTTTGCTACTATAAAAAAAAGCTTATACCTGTAACCTCAAAGGATTGCTATTAGATTACTATTTTATAAAATTAGAGACATCATACCTAAAGCACCTGGTACCTTATAAATAGTAGTCATTCTATTTAAAATATTTAATAGATGCTCAATATAATCTAAGAATCAATATTATTGATGCTTAAAATCTGAAGAGAGTAAAATCTATAAACCTAGTGGTGTGCTAGAGCCAACTCTTAGGGGCTTGTGAAATTAGCTATGGTAGCAGTGTTTACACCACGGAAAGTGGCAAATATATAGTTCATGGGGTCTTTTCCTGGAGACCTGGTCATTAAACGTTTCTCAGCATACCACTGTAAAAAGTCACAAGCCCAGCAAAAAGCCAGAGCCACAAATATGCACCTAACTTGGTCTTTAATTTGATCTCTAGAATTTGCATTCATATAAGCAAACCAGGATTCTGCCTTCATGATTTTTTCCTCGTAGATCACAAACCATTTTGTAAATATCATCTCATTAATTCTCACAACAGTGAGGGAGTAAGGGAAGTTAAGTGACTTGCCTGAAGCAAGACAGGAAATCAACGGTGAAAAGCAGAACTGAACTAGTCTGTGTTAACTACCTCTGCCACCTTCCTACCTTACAGACTGGCATTAAAGTCATGGGTAGCGATTACCAACAGGGCTTTTACCTCATAATTCAAATAGCTAAAATCTTTCTACAGATCCCAATGCTCTGTCCTTTGGGTATAGTTTTGATCTCCCAATATAGCCCACCCTCTGTACTTGGAGGTTTTCTCCCATGGTTGTCGATGGTCTTTTATTAATCAACTTCTTCTGCATTCTTTCTCCATCTAGTCCAATGGCATGTGTTTGAAAAAACAGTTGGCCAGAGTTATTTTGACTCTAACAGAGGCAAGTGGTATCATAACCCATCAATATGTGTTTTTATTTGTGACCCTTTCTCTGGACTCCGCAAGTACAGAGACTTAAGATTTATCTCTCTCTATGGCCTCATCTCCATAATACTTTGGGAATTAATAATAGCCCTTTTGGTAATCTGTCTATAAAATGGTTCCTCATGATCCTCACACTCAAATAAGGGGGAGTTCATGATGCCCAAGTGTAACTCCTGCTGCCCTTGAGTGTGGGTAGACCTAGTGACTTGCTTTAATTAATAGGACTATGGCAAAAGTGACAGGACGTCACTTCTAAAATTAGGTTACAGAAAGAAAGACTAAGATTTCCATTTTGATTGTCATCTTTTATGCTCTCTCTCTCTCCCTTTCTCTTTCTCTCTCTAAGTACTTGCTCTGGGAGAGCAAGGTACCATGTTTTAAGTAGCCTTATGAGAGGTCGAACTGGCAAAGAACTAATTTCTGACCAATAACTAGCAGGAACCTAAAGCCTGCCAACGGAAATGTGATGAGTTGGAAATGGATACTCTGAGGCCTGCCATATGAATGAGTTTCCAATTTAACCTTGCGGTAACTGCAGTTCCAATCAAAACGCTGACTGCAGTCTCATGAGAGATCCCCAAGCCAAAGGATCTACTGCACGCCCAGATTCCTGACATACAGAAACTGTGAAATATTAAATATTTGTTGTTTTAAGCTGCTAAATTTGGGGGTAATTTGTCATAATGCAATAGACAACTAGTAGAACCCTCAAGCAACAAAGAAAACAGTCAAACATTTTCACTATGTAAATCACATCTACTGGGTAGCACATCTAACAGGACTTCAGCATGGCTCTCCTCTTACTCGATCTAGACATTTCTAACATTCATAACACTTGAAAATCTGCGTTAGGGATAAGAAAGTTCCCATTTGGGGAAGGATCCAACACCTCAAACTAAACTGAAAAGAAGTAAGTCAATGACAACATGGCAACTGGAAATTCCAAGTCCTTCATGTTATGAGGTCACAAATTGTCTGGTAAGAGAGGCCAGAAAGGAAAGTAAGTATATGCTAAAAGCAGTCCTTTCTGTTCTTGCATGAGTAATTCTTGCAGCTGGAGTTTCACTACAACCACAGGATTGTGGTACTACGAAGGTGGCCATTTTCAAATATGGCCTGACATCAGAATATAATTCAAACTAGATGAACCTGGGACTTGGCCAAAATAAGTAGAATTTAAATAACTGGGGCCAATGAATAGCATCACTTTTCTGTGGGACCATATGACTACGATGTGAAGAAATAAAAGCCTTTGTTGTTTTAAAGGGCAGGGACAATTGGAAGTTTTGAAGCAGACAGTTACAAAATTTTCCACCCTTTGCTCACCAAAGATACCAGTTAGTGGCTTCAGGAGTTGGGTGTGGAAGATGTTGCTGGGAAAAGAGAATTAAATTGATCATGAACAGAATATGAACCAATGTTACTATATTTCTCATAGAGCCTAAAACAGACTATTTAGCCCCCTAAATTGTAAACTTACTTTTCTGATCTACTCCCATTTATAACTTAGCTCCTTGAAATCATAGCATTCTATATCAAGCAAGGCATGGAAAGCTACCACACCCCTCTTAAAAACAGCAAATTGCGATTTTCCAGAATAATTTTCAAGTGGGTTTTTAAATACCATCTTTAAAAAAAACACTTTCCAATAATTTGGCCTTTGCTTCTCTGTTTGTTGTTGTTGTTGTTGTTGTTGTTGTTGTTGTTGTCGTCATTGTTTTGCACTTGTCTGCCTGGAACAGAGCAAGAGTATCCCTTCTGTGATATTTTCCACCCACTATAGGTTTTCTGCATCTTATGAGTAGACTGTTTTTAAAATAGTTCATTCGTCTTTTGAATTTTTTAAGGGCTCTCTTTTATCTTGCTAAATAATTATCCCTATTACCTAACATCAGGGAGCTATCTGGGGTTATAATAAGAGGAGTAGAAGCTTATCAACTAAACTAGTTTTAGTTGTTTTTTGAGACAGTATTTTATCCTGTCGGTTTTCATTTTAGTTGATGACAGTGCTTGCAATTTCTCTCTCAATAAGCAAAGATGACTTAGATCAAGCACCTGATGAATAAGCATGAAACTTTGATTTAGAAAAAAAAGGAGGATATCCTGAAGCTCCTGAAGAGAAAAAAGGATTTTCAACCCCCCCCCACCGCCCACCACACACACTTTAAATGACAAAGCAAAGCAGCAGCATTGTCTTGAAACAACATCTTTCAACACAGCATCAATGCTCCCCAATGTTAGGTAATAAGAATAATAATTTAGAAAAAAAAAGAGGAGCCCTTAAAAAATACAAGTAAGGAATGAAACATTTTTAAAGCAAATATTGTTGATCCTTCATATTACCTTGAGGCAGAAACCCCAACATAAATTTAAAAAATACGGTGGATGTAAGGGAGAAATGAATGCTTTGGAAGATAATGATGACTCCTGTTGAACGGATGGAGAATGCGAACGTCTGACTCCCTACATTGGCCTAAATGATGCAGTCCTCCAGACCCATAAACGGAAGGGAAAACGGCAATAAAAAATTAAATTAAATTTAAATTTAAATTAAAACTTGTGAAGCAGAGAAAAAGAGTCCAATTAAATTTCAGTAATAGAAAATAAATAAATAAAAGAAAAACAGAGGAAGCCAAAGTCTCCCATGGGAGGGAACCCAATTAATTGTCTTAGATTTCAGGATCTATTTTTTCTTGCTGGAGAAGAGGCTCACCGGGGGCAGCAGAGGCAGCAACTTCTGCAAACGCGAAACCTGATCAGAAATCCTTCAGGGCTCCAGCGCTTGGAACTGAGCTTGGCAGAAGGAAGAGATCGGCCAGGAGTAACGTTTTTTTTTTTAAAGCATAGGATTGCTCTGTGTGTGTGTGTGTGTGTGTGTGTGTGTGTGTGTGTGCGCGCGCGCGCGCGTGACAGAGAGGAGCAGATTTTTCATTTCTCAACATGTCACTTTCTTACATGGGAATTCCTGATATTCCTCCCTGTCAGGCGAGAGAAGGCAGAGGCGCCCCCATCCCAGCCCCGGGTAACTTCTGACCTCGCCTGGAGCAACAGAGAGCGCCCGCGAGCGCCCAGTGCCTGGAGCAGGGCGAAGATTTCACAAGGAACAAAAGAACGCTTGCCAATCAGAAAACGCTACCGGAGAACAAGGATAACCTCTTTGGGTTTTGAAAACTTTTTAATTAAGAAATGTCCTGGTTTCTAATACGCATTAAAATTTTCTACGCAGATTTCAAATAGAGAATCAAATTATTGCTTCTGCACCGAAGATTGGACTCTCAATCGCCACACGCCAAACTAGAGAAAACGGCACAATTGAAGACTCGCTTTAAACCGTAGAGTATTCCTGGGCACTCGGTTTCAGGTTACTTTTATAACCATTCCCTCCACCCCCAACATTGAGTTTTCTTACAGTCTCACTAAAGCTACACACCAGATCCCCATACTCTGGGCTGTATGTGCAAGCGGGGTGGCCTGGGGCCGGGGTGCCCCGCGCCCGCCTCTCCCAGACCGTTTCCCCTAGGAGGGGGTCTGTCCTTCCTCCCGCCTTAAGTCGGCCCCCTTCACGGGACTCCGATTTCTCCTCGGACGCGGCCCCTCCTCCTTTTTATAACCAGAAGTGTGGGTGAGAGGGGATTGTGGCCTCACGTGGTCTGTTTGGGTCTGGGGAGAGAAAAGCGATCCGCGAAGTCCACCCCTCTTTCGATCCATAATGAACCTTACATTTAGGATCAGGGTACCTAAAAGGCCCCGGCGAAACCCAGCATTTTCAGTCCAAGCAGGGCTAACGTGACTTCGGGTCACGTCTCTCTCAGCTCTGGCACAGCGCTATTCTCAGCTCCCTGCAAAAGTCTATCCGGATGCTCCCTTCTGTTCAGGAATGTGTATTTTAGTGTACCCGGAAGAGGAACAAATCTTTCAAGCAAATTCCCTTTCTGGTGCGTGTACCCCACACCCCACACTCCAGAGCGGATTTAGGGTAAAAGTTTTTCTTAACTTTTCTCTCCCAGCCCCCTGCCCCTCCCCTCAGGAATCCGCTCAGAGCGCTGCAGACACCGCCTCTCAGGCTCTCTCACCCGCCCCTTCTGACTTTCACCCAATCCGGAGGCGGCCACATGAAAAACAAACGCTGCCATTGGGCTGCCTTGGAACTTGAGGGCCCGCCCCCAAAGTGGTTTGTGAATGGGGGGAGGGGAGGGGGCGGGGCGGCCCGGAACCTTGCGAGCCCGACGCTTCTTCTGGCGAGTTGCGCGGCTCCGAGGCGTTACTCTGCGCTCCCTTCCCGCGGGCGGCGGCGGCGGCGGGCGCCGGGACTCACCGGGCAGGGCTGCGCGGGGCTGGAGAGGCCAGGCCCAGGCCGCGGACACGGGGGCCACGCAGCTTCGGACGCGGTGTGACCAGATTTCCAAAAAGAACTCGCTGAGCTCTTGTCTCCAAGGCTCTGATTGGACTCAGCGAGAATCAGCCGTTTGGCTGAAACTTGGGGCCGAGCTTTTGGAACTGAAGAAGGAGCGGGGAGTGGAGAAGGTGGCGAAGTAGGAGGCGGCGGCGAGCGGAGCCTCGAGGCGAGGAGGCGGAGCAGCACCGCCAAGGCGGCGTCCTCGGCTAGCAGGCGGCGGCGCCGGGCTCTCGCCTGGCGGGGGCTGGACTTGGTGTGGGGGGCGCGCGCGTTCCTGTGCGCTGTTGTGAGTCGAGAGACTTGGGCAAACTTTGAAGGGTAACCGGAGACGCTTGTTGCTCCTCGCCGCAGAAAAAGCCGCACCGTTACGTCGCAGCAGGAGAAGGCGGCGTCCCGGGCCCGAGCAGACGAGTTTGGGCCCCTGGCGGCCGCGCGACTGCTGGGCGGAGGCGGCTGCGGCGCCCCCGCGACGCGGGCACCCCAGCTGCAGCGCCCTCGGCTCCGCGCCGCCCACGGCCCGGCCCCGGCGCCGGGAAGACTCTCATGCGCCGGGCGCGGCGGCGCCTCCCCGGATCCGAGCTTCTCGCGGCTGCCTTGTCGAGCTCCTCCGGCTGAGAGCGCCGCTGCACTCGCAGCCGGAGATGCGGGGCCCCGGCGCGGCCGCGTCGCGCTTGCGGGTGGGCCTATGCACCCTGGTGCTTACGCTGCTGGGAACGCTGCCTGCGATCACCCGGGCGCAGCCGTATCACGGAGAGAAGGGCATCTCCGTGCCGGACCACGGCTTCTGTCAACTCATCTCCATCCCGCTGTGCACGGACATCGCCTACAATCAGACTATCCTGCCCAACCTGCTAGGTCACACGAACCAAGAGGATGCGGGCCTCGAGGTGCATCAGTTCTACCCGCTGGTGAAAGTGCAGTGTTCTCCCGAGCTGCGTTTCTTCCTGTGCTCCATGTACGCGCCCGTGTGCACCGTTCTGGATAAGGCCATCCCGCCGTGCCGCTCTCTATGTGAGCGTGCCCGCCAGGGCTGTGAAGCGCTCATGAACAAGTTCGGCTTCCAGTGGCCCGAGCGGCTGCGTTGCGAGAACTTCCCGGTGCACGGCGCCGGCGAGATCTGCGTGGGCCAGAACACGTCCGACGGCTCCGGGGGCCCAGGCGGCGGCCCTACAGCTTACCCCACTGCGCCCTACATGCCCGACCTGCCCTTCACCGCGGTACCCCCGGGGGCGGGTGACGGCAGGGTCCGTTCCGCTTTTCCCTTCTCGTGCCCCCGCCAGCTCAAGGTGCCCCCTTACCTGGGCTACCGCTTCTTGGGCGAGCGCGACTGCGGCGCCCCGTGCGAGCCGGGCCGTGCCAACGGTCTCATGTACTTTAAGGAAGAGGAGAGGCGCTTCGCCCGCCTCTGGGTGGGCGTGTGGTCCGTGCTGTGCTGCGCCTCCACGCTCTTCACCGTTCTCACCTATCTAGTGGACATGAGGCGCTTCAGTTACCCTGAGCGGCCCATCATTTTCCTGTCGGGCTGCTACTTCATGGTGGCTGTGGCGCACGTGGCCGGCTTCCTGCTGGAGGACCGCGCCGTGTGCGTGGAGCGCTTCTCGGACGACGGCTACCGCACGGTGGCGCAGGGCACCAAGAAGGAGGGCTGCACCATTCTCTTCATGGTACTCTACTTCTTCGGCATGGCCAGTTCCATCTGGTGGGTCATCCTGTCGCTCACTTGGTTTCTGGCTGCCGGCATGAAGTGGGGCCACGAGGCCATCGAGGCCAACTCGCAGTACTTCCACCTGGCCGCATGGGCGGTGCCCGCCGTCAAGACCATCACCATCCTAGCCATGGGCCAGGTGGACGGGGACCTGCTCAGCGGAGTGTGCTACGTGGGCCTGTCCAGCGTGGACGCGTTGCGGGGCTTTGTGCTGGCGCCCCTGTTCGTCTACCTCTTCATCGGCACGTCCTTCCTACTGGCCGGCTTCGTGTCGCTCTTCCGCATCCGCACCATCATGAAGCACGACGGCACCAAGACCGAGAAACTGGAGAAGCTCATGGTGCGCATCGGCGTCTTCAGCGTGCTCTACACGGTGCCCGCCACCATCGTTCTGGCTTGTTACTTCTACGAGCAGGCCTTCCGTGAACACTGGGAGCGCACCTGGCTCCTGCAGACGTGCAAGAGCTACGCGGTGCCCTGCCCTCCCGGCCACTTCCCGCCCATGAGCCCAGACTTCACAGTCTTCATGATCAAGTACCTGATGACCATGATCGTGGGCATCACCACTGGCTTTTGGATCTGGTCCGGAAAGACCCTGCAGTCCTGGCGCCGTTTCTACCACAGACTTAGCCACAGCAGCAAAGGGGAGACTGCGGTATGAGCCCCAGCCCCTTCCTCACCCTTCCTTCCCCATCCCCTAATAAGGGAAAAGATGCAGTAGGGAAAGAACTTCTGGGTGAGGGGCTTGTTTCTGTAACCTCCTCCCCCTCCAATAAGAAGTGACCTGGAAGTGAGAAGATACTTGTAAATGTGGGACTAGAGGTGGGTTTGGAAAGGAAGCCTGGGTGGGAAAACGGTTTGAATGAAAAGACTTATGGCAAAGACTTGCAGGATGATGATGATAACAATAACGATAATGTTAATCACGTACGGTACGGACCGACCTGGGCCCATGGAGAAGACTGAGCCTAGAAGAGGTTGCTGTGAGTTCCACCCGGCTCTGGCTGAACTGGGACTGTGCGCGATTCCCCTACTGCAAGAAAAGTAGCCTGTCCTCACTCCTGTGAGGCCGGGTGAAAGGTACAGCTCTGTCTGCGGCCGCGGCTTTGTTGTAAGAAGGGAGGACTCCCTGCGGTGCCCTTGTCAAGCGGTGGTCAAACCATAATCTCTTTTCACTGGGGCCAAACTGGAGCCCAGATGGGTTAATTTCCAGGGTCAGACATTACAGTCTCTCCTCCCCTGCCCCCTCCCGCCTGTTTTTCTTCCCTTACTCCTTTCAAGTCTTGTAAAATAAGCATTTAGAAGTCTTGGGAGGCCTGCCTCCTAGAATCCTAATGTGAGGATGCAAAAGAAATGAAGACAGCGTTTGGAGGTGATGCAAAGGAGAGGAGTAGTAGGTATTTCTGCTACTTTTTTTTTTTTTCCTGGGGAAGGCAAGAGAAAGAAAGAAGGGTGTTTTAGTCGATTTAATACCCTGAAGAGAAGTGATGACTTGTTGCTTTTCAAAACAGGAATGCATTTTCCCCCTTGTCTTTGTTGTAAGAGACAAAAGAGGAAACAAAAGTGTCTCCATGTGGAAAGGCATAACTGAAAACAGCAACTTTTATAGGCGAAGTAGTGCAAATCTAAGATTTCCCTTTGAATGTTAATTTGGTTGAGATAAACATTCCTTTTTAAGGAAAAGTGAAAGGCTGTGTGCTTCCATACTCCGCTAGGTCAGAGGTTCTGACTTGGTTAAAGGAAATGCAAGGGGTTTTGTTGTATTTGTTTTATATAAATTTAATTTAGAACACATGATCCGATGGGCTGTGTTAGAATGTTGAGGGAAGTCTCTCACTTCATTTTTTTTCTTCCTATAAACCTGCGTTTAGGTTTTCTATTTTTTTCTCCAATTTGCATCCTTCAAGATAAAAGGAAAAATATAATAATGCTTTCAGCCTCCATAATACAGGAAAGTTAAATTTTAAAAGAGACCCATTTTGTCCTGTTTTCTTCATTCCATAAATCCATTTTTAAAACATGTGTATGCTGACCTTGTCTTTGTGTCCCTGAGTGAGGAGGTGACCTGCAGAAATGTTAGTGAATGAAGAGGACAGTTCAAGCCATGGGGTCCCCCTTTTAAGGAAAGACATTAAAAGAAGGTAAATTTCAAAATAATTCTGGCATTCTTTGAAATGCACTAGATTACTTAAATTTTATTAATCTTAAGTCATGTACTTTTTTTTCTATAATAGAATTCATTCTTTTGAGAAATGAGCAAAGAATCTTGGGAGCTAACCTTTGCTCCACCTTTGACATCACCCTCCAAACTTGCAACACTGTCCTAGTTCTCCAAACAGTTTTTAAATGCTGTTTTGAACAGTTTTTAAATCATAGAGGGTATTGTAAGGAGTACAAGTTACTTTATGTATGTAATGTTCAGTTGAGTGGAGCTGCTTTTTATATTAAGGTTAACATTGACTTTGTGTTTCTTAAGCCTCCAAAACTGTCTCGTTTGTCAGATTTTCTAAACTCCCAGTACAGTTTTTTGGCATCTTTTGTGTTGTATCTCTTGCATGTGAAATTTGTAAAATAGAGACAAGTGCAGTATGTATATTTTGTAAATCTCCCATTTTTGTAAGAAAATATATATTGTATTTATACATTTTTACTTTGGATTTTTGTTTTGTTTTGCCTTTAAAAGTCTACAAGGAAGCCCCACTTTATGACATGTACAGATCACAAATAAATTTTTTTAAAATACAAAGGGAACGTTTATTTAGTTCACCGTGTCTGTGTATCATTTAGCCAAAGAACTAAACTTTGTATTATGGAAAAAAGGTACAGAGGGACACCATTGGATGGGTCCCCCATAGAGGAAGAGGTTATGTATTGTTGAGGTCTTTTTTTCTTTACCTTTTAAAATAGAGTGTAATGAATGCCTTAACTGTCTCTTAAGTTTTTTCTGTTACTGCTTCCTGCACCAAACCACCCAACATTCACTCCCTTAAGCCTTTTCACATCCTGCTTTGGATAACTGATTGAAGATACAGAATAAGCATCTTTAGAGAGGTGCTGTCTGACCCATGTTTGTACCGCCTTTCAGAGATGAAGTCCACATTTGAAAGAGGACTAGAACATATTTTCGGTCAGCTTTTCTGGTGGTGTTTTCCTTGGGTAGAATTCAGTGAGTTTTTTTTTTCCCTCCCCCCAATTGATTGGTGTTTTTGTACCCTTGATGACCCTTACCCAAACTGTTAATACCTAAAGTCCTTTGGATTCACATGGCTGGGAGTCGGTAGATGATTCCAGATAATAGCAGGAGCCTTGCATATGGAGCCTTCTCAGCTCTAAGCTGCACTCTACCTTTTAGATCAACAGAACCAGAGGTCAAGAGATTCCCCGAGGTGGCAATGAAGGTGGCAGTGACTCAGCAGCTCTGGCAGGAATAGACTCCATGACTGACCCCAGAATGGCCTCAGAAGCCACTGAAGCTATTCTTTCCTCTTGTCCAAGAGGCTAACTTTGGAATCAGATTAGACCGAGAAGCCTACATTATCCAGGCACTTTGATATTAAAAGTCCCTAAGGGAAATGATAAAGGCATTCTAAATACTTCCAATTCCAAGCCTCCCTAGTTTTTTTTCTTCCTTCCTTTTTCACTCATCTTTCTTCTTTAATTCAGGTGCCTGTTTCCTGGCTTTTCATCGTATAGCCAGTCGCCTCATTCTCAAGCAGCCATTGAGACCCTGCAGCAGACTGGATGCTGCTGTTTTCCTTCCTTCTTCGGCTCTAAGTTTCTGTACTTCTAAAGCTCAACAGAAACAGTTCTGTTTTCGTTTTAATTAACAGGCTCACACACGTGGCTGGTGTGTTTTACAAACACACAGAATGAAAACCAGTGACAGACAGTCCTCACCAGGAGAGGAGGAAGTCGCGCCACTGCGCTCTGTGCAAAGCTGTTTTAAGATCCTCCTGTGTTTTGAACATCACAATGGGTGTGAGGTCATTTTAACCTGTGAAGATTTGGGCAAGGAAAGGAAAAAATAGCGACTTCAAGTCTCTTAACGTTTATCCAGTTTTTGCTCATAAAATGACACCTTTTAGGTTAAAGCATGCTTCTTTTAACACCACACTAATACTGCCTTTTAAGAATGTTTGCTTTTAGAGTAGGTGGAAGGCTCCCAACAGGGTTTTTTGCTCACAAATTAACTGCTAAAAGCACTTAGACCCTTCTGTGGGGAGAGCTGCATGACTGCTCCTATAAACGTGTCCCTTTCCTCTTCAGGACTGACTGGTCCTTCAGGGCTCTCAAAGACTGAAGAGCGTTGGTCTTTAGTGAGGGAACAAAGGCTGTGTATGAATAAATTACTACCTGCTTTTTTTGTAAGCAAAGATAAAAGTGCTCAGTTTAATTCCTTTCACATTGTGGTTTGTCCTTATGCAGCTGATTCTTACCTAAGAATTATAGAAGCTCGGGGACTTTAAGGAGGCGCATCTAAGCAGAAAATATGTGAGAGAGTGTTTGTGAAAGGGCATGCGTAAAGGTTATACACAAAGGTTAAGAAAAACATTGGCAGGAGTTTGGTGTTAATCCCTAGATAAGGAGCAGAAACACTTGTGAAAATTTTCTGCAGTTTATAAAACAAAATTAGTCTACACAATAACTGCATGCAACACCTAATCTTTTAAAGTAGGTATGTGAGAAATCTTGGCAAGAAATAAATGTCCTGTTGATAACATCTTACCATTAGAGAAAAAATAGAATTTTTAAAAACATGCTTGATAGAAAATAGTGATATTAGAAATTCTCTGGGTGGAACTGTAAGAGTGTAACAGCTGTAAGTTTGAACCCTGTAATTATACTGGGAAATTCTCTCCAACTCTCCCATCTTTAATTTCACTGAAAAGGCAGGTGGCTATTTATAGATGGTATATTTTTATGTATGCATATGTGGATGGTGAATAACAGTCTACAGGGCTCCAGGAAATCCTAGAAGAGACCAAAAGCACTCCAAAGTGGACTTAAACAATTCATAAATGTGTCCTGTTTTTCTCTTATTTCACCCTCAGTGGCATTAAATTGATTATATAAAACTTGGTTCTTAAACTCTTACTTTTCAATTTGCGACATTTCTTACATCTGAGTCTGTGTTCCTCACATTTCATGTAAAAGTGAACTAGTTAAAAGGGTACCATTGAAATGTCAGGTCTTTGGTAAACATAGACTGTATTATCTTATTATCTTTGGTTAAAAAAAAAAAGTTCAGTCACTTGGAATTTTCTCAGTACCACAGTGGTAGAAAAAAAGAAAGTTTGACGAAGACAACAGTAGTTTATTATAAGTAATCTAATTCAAGAAGTACTGATGAAACAGCCACTATATAAAAGCTACTACGACAGGGCCTTGAGGGAATTACAAATAGAAGTAAAAAAGACACAGTCCACCTGAAAAACTTTAGTTCAGGGGATGGAGAGCATCCTCAAGGAGGAATAGCAACTAATTATATTTCCAGACAGAGCTTGGCAAGTACCATTGTAGAGCCCAAATGCTATTTGGAATAATATTACTTGACATTTGGTGGCATTTACTGATTTTAAAAGCTACTTTCACATTCATTATTTGACTTTCTTCTCACAATTATTATAACAACCCTGTAAAGTGGAATAATTCCTATTTTAAAGATGAAGGTCGTTGTCCCTGAAGTCTCTTGCAGAAGACTTTAAAAAATAACATTGAAGATTTTGTGAGGGATTCAAATGTGCTTTAACCGGGAGACTACTTCACTTTGCAAGGATCTTTTGGGAAGATTTTGTGAGGGATTCAAATGTGCTTTAACCGGGAGACTACTTCACTTTGCAAGGATCTTTTTGGCACATGAGATTGGTGCTCCTATGAGAATATAGTGCTTGATCATCTGAGGTGGAGCTGAGGTGGTGATGCTAGTGCTGGGGAGCAGCTGCAAAGACAGATGAAGCTTCTCCGTTGCCAGTCACCTCCTACTGTGCAGCTTGGTTCTTAACAGGCCACAGATCCATACTGGTCCATGGCCTGGAGGTTAGGGCCCCCTGTTTTAAGGAACTCAAATCCACCTCTTTTGCTATTTAGCTTTCTGTAATGCTTCACAACTGCAAATCTATGTAGCTTGGCCCTGGCTCAAGAGTCACCTTAGAGTTTAAGAAGTGATCTCCGAGAGAGGGGCACATTGGAAACAAAAAGGGCATTTGGCAGGCAGAAATGCAATGTGTGTGGGTGGGGAGCAGTGAGGCAATAAAGTTCCATATAGTCCATGAATGAAAATAAGCTACTCAAAGGATCTAGGTAAGACAACAACCTACTACTACTTACCCATGGAAAATTTGATCCCCAAACTTCAGCTTGACCTTGAAGATTCTAGAGGACAAGTCAATAAGGGGTAAAAGTATCTTGGTCAGGAGAGGAAATACAGTACCAACAATGAAAGCTTGTATGGCATAACCTAGCGCCAGTTATATTTTTTAATTTCCAAGAGAAAACAAATGGCATGTAGCCTTTAGTTAATTCCAGTTTCCAAGTCTGAGGTAGCTGCAGGGAGAGATGGGTGACAGCTGGTCCCTGAATTGCAGCAGACGTAGAAAATAAGTCTTTGAGCTAGAATCGTATATTATCTTCAGCACCAACAAATTGTTTCTTGAGGACCTAGGATGTGCCAGGTGCTGTGCTAGGCCCTGAGTATAGCACAGTGTTCTGGAATGTGCTATCCTTAGTCTTAGCCAAAGATAAGCACATACCCGTCACCTCACTTATTTCCCACACAAGTCTCTTGAGTGGGAAGTGGACCAGAACCACCTTTCTTTGTGTTTACAAACTATAGCCATAACATGTTTTATTGTACTTCACTTTATTACGCTTCACAGATACTGCGTTTTCACAAATTGAAGGTAACACCCTCCACCAGCAATAAAGATTACGATTCACTAAGGCTCAGATAATGATAGCATGTTTTAGCAATAAAGTATCTTTAAATTAAAGCATATACATTTTTTAGACATAATGCTATTGCACACTTAATAGACTGTATTATAATCTAAATATAACTCCTATATATTCTGGGAAACCAAAACATTCTTGTGACTTGCATCATTGTAATATTTGCTTTATTGCAATAATCTGGAACCGAACCCACAATATCTCTGAGGTATGCCCATATCTTTCTCCCCATGGTCTTAAAGTAGTAACAATAAATGGATAGTGTTATCTTGATCACATTCTGAAGACGGGAAGCCAATGAGGCTAAAAGCAGCTTGTTCAGTGTCATGAGTAATCACAGGCCAGACCACAATGAAGAATCCATGCAGTTCTCCCAAAGACTCTGAATCTGGCTATCTTTCTGCCAGAATGGTGTGCTTTGAAGATATGATGTGGTTGGAAGGGGCAGGACCTAAGAGGGACAAGGGAGTGATGGGTGATTTGTACCAGCTTTGTGAAAGGGAACATGATTGTACAAACATGTTGCCCAGGACAGTGAAGATTAGTTTTTCTTACTCTGTTGATAATAATCATTATCTATATAACTAACATTTTATGAGCATTGACAATATGCTAAGCCCTGGGTATAATATGGCATAGTAGTTGAGATAATCCACCCTAAGCCCTAACTACAGTATTTGGCATCTTATAAGTGGTCAATAAATGTCGGCATTATTACTATTAATATATTATTATCTCATTTATTCTTCACAACAACCCTATGTGGTAGGTATCATTATTCCCCATTTTACATGTGAGGAAGCTCAGGCTCTGAAAGGTGAGCTGACAGGAGCAAAATTGGCTATAGCCTGTGCCCCTAATCATCATTCTATAAATACTTACTGAAGTCTTAATGCCGCCTTCCATTCTCTATTATTATTTTTAAAAAAACTCAGTCCAGGATTGAAGTAGAAATAAGTGTGGAAAAGAATTTACATCAGAACAGAATGGAATTGAGGAGGGCATTTTCAGTGCTAGTCCTCATAAAGGATTTTTGTCTTTTAGTGAGAAGCAGAACACTCGTAAATACTGTTTAAATTCTGGAGGACTGGATACTCCCCTTTCTTGCATCAATTGCTACACTGGGATGTGAGGGCCAGGAGCAAAAATGAGCCTGTGAAAGTGTTTCCCAGAAACCTCCTGGAGCCCTTTGGAGGGCTGGTTTCAGAGTTCCTCCAGAAGCTTCTGCCATTGCTATGGCTTCTTTCCCTGCCCATTCCAGCCTAAGGATTGGGACAGGGCCTTAGTGGGGAAGCTCATGCTCCTTGCTGACCAGGAGTCAGTGAACAAGAGCATGAGGAAAACAAACCTGAGCACTGTGGAAACCCCCTTCCTAAAGGCCTATTGGGGAAATCATAAGAACCTTCACAGTATTATCATCATATATATAATATTAGTATTATCATAATGAAATGATAATATGATAGCTGTCATTTGATAAGTGCTTATTATGTGCAAGTTCTGTATTAAGTACTTACATTAACTCATTTATTCTATACAATGATATTATGAGGTGGAAATTATTCTAATCTTACAGACTCTCAATATGGAATTCTGGAACCATACTGAGCATTAGAGTTGGACATGAACTGAAGAGAGAGCTTGTCTAAGCATCATACTTTAAATACCCTTCTATTACTATTGTTCCCAGAAGGAGCAATTGAGGCACAGAGAATTTATCTGGGCCTGAATGATGTAGAGTTGGTAATATTTTTAGATCTCCTTCCCATTGGAGTGCTCTTTAGCAAACAGGAAATGATTTGTGGGGAAAGAGTGAAAATTCCAGAGAACTAGTTAAATTCCTCTTCACTTCCACCCCTGGCTCCAGGAAGTGTGAATTCTGACAGCAACATCCTTCTTATTGTTGTTATTTGTTAATTAAAAACATACACACACATGAAATAATTTCATGAGTTGCAACAACAGCAACAACAACAAATCCAGTACATTGGCAGAAGGAGAAAAGGGACATTGCCTCTCTCCTTATGCTGAAAGTCAAGGTAAAACAGTGATTTGCACCCTTGGCCCATTGTACCTCCCCCTTCCACATTTCTGCAGGCTTACAACATTCACCACAAGACAACTAGATTTCCAACAGGGGGAAGGATCCAGTCACAAGGGACTTCGTAGCAGAAACTGCTAAATAAGAAACTCAAAAGGTTTTATCCAGTACAACTGTTTGTTAATCTGCTAATTAAAACTTAGTTAGCTATGATAGGGATCTAGAGTCCATTCTTTAGTTTATGGGCCTCAATGAGCTTTAGATTGCTTAGAAATTATAGATTCTCACAGGAAGTCAAGTCATGCATTAAAAAATGAAAGGTTGATCATGGTGGTGATGTTGTGGTGATGCTGATGGTGATGGTGTGGTGATGGTAATGGTGATAGTGATGGTGTGTGTGTGTGTGTGTGTGTGTGTGTGTGTGTGTAGACTATTTTAAATGAAAGGGGTCTTGTGTCTGTGAGATAGTTCAAACTGGACTTTGATGATCTAAAAGGAGGCTGACTTAAGGAGGCAAAATCTAAATGTTAAGGTAAAGTCATTTTCATTTAATGTTATTAAACGCTCTATCTTACATGTGCCTCCTCTCTCTGTCTCTCCCTTTGTACTTTTCTCTACCCCTCATGATTAACATTGAAATACCATAGTTATAGCTACATTTTTCACTGTTAATTTCTGCGTCTCAGTGCATGAAGATTGACATGAATGTCAAATGGATGTTATCTGACACTCTTGCACAGACACATGCCAGTCTAAAAGGAGAGTATTTAAATTTAAGCAGAAAAAAATCCATTCTAAGGGTGATTTGTTGCCATTTTCATCACCATTTGCACTTCGCATTTCTAAGGAATTAAATTCATAAGTAGAACACTTTTTGCTGAAAGAGTCAAAGCTATATTAATTTGCCACCAGTCCTTCCAGCGTCCAGCATAGCACACATTTGCCAGTGCTTCTTGCAGCATTCTTCAAAAGCCAAATGGCTTGATAAAGTCAAAAGAGCCCCAGAAAATGAGAACAAATGTTTCAAACCAAGCCATCCTCTCAAGTCACAAAGAAGTTTTATTTTAATGTTAGCACAAGTGGCTGACAAAAAGAACGCTAAACATTAAATTTTCAAGTTCTCCATTTGGGGTCCACTTAGGGGAGCTCCCTCTATAAAAGTGGATTCATATTTCATTTAAGGTGGGAACCTATTTTACTGTAAGAGTTAAATGAGATGGCAAGGAAATTCAGTTAGTTCATCTCTTATGAGAGGAAGGCAACATACAATCCCTCCATTCACCAAGTGGTTTTTGGTCTACAAATTGTACAACGTGTTTACTTCACATAACTAAGTTCCTTTCCTGTGCATACCACAACTCGTATATATTTATAACTGCTTTGTGCTTGTCTCTCAGGATTGTTCAAATCTGTCTGAGCAGTTGAGGTGGCTACTGAAAAATATCTAAATGCAATCTCTGCCGTCCAATCAAAATGTTACCTAAATGGCCTTTTCTTATTTTTAAATTATAAAACACAATTTTCTGTTAGTTGGAACACCAGGTTGAAACACTGCTTATGAACAGAAATACTCAACAGGTTCCACCTCCAAGACAGTTACTGTATTTATAGGAGTGAACATTATTGTGTCTCTTAATCCCAGCTATTTGGTTTTTAAAAATGAAAGAATTTAACCCAGGGTTAGCCTTTTGCATAGGATCAGGCTTCAAGAAAAATTAGAATAGATCTAGCCTCATTTTCCTCAGGGATACTTCTTTTAACCTAAAGATCTTTCTTACCTGTCACTCTGCACCAAGAAAAAGGAAACAGAAAGATGGAATGTGTTTTTTTTAAAAAGATCAAAGAAAGGAGAGAGATTGAGAGAGAGCAAGATAGCAAGAGAAAATTCTGAACAGTCTTGCTTCTGAGCCACTGACACCTTGATTTAATCATTCCTTTGACAACTATTAGGTGACTTTCCATCATTACTCACATTCCCTGTATCCTAGAGTTATAAGCAGTAACATTAATTGAGGGTTTTGATGTACCAGACACGTACGTAGAGTGTACTAAGCACTCTACATATCTTATCTCATTTGATTCTCTCAACAACTCTCTTACATAGAAACTATTATCCCCATTTTAAAGATAGAGAAGTCTGAGACACCAAAAGGTTAAGTAACTTGCCCAAGACCCCTTGATTCCCATACTGTAGTACATCCCTTTTCCTGCTCTGTTTTCCAACCCTGACCACTGAATTGTTGATATCTAGGGACTCAACTGTTTCTTTGGAATATCACTAAAATTGTATTAGCTTTTTAGGGGGGATTGTGAAATACGTTTATTCCAAGTCATGTGTTACTTGTTAGCAGGGAATTAGTTCCTGCTTTCCCATGATCTATGTTTAATGACTTCTCCTCTCTTGACAAGGTATAACAGGAGGATCGTGGACACCAGTGGGGAAGCTGATAGACTTGTGGAGCCAAAGTGGATTTGGATTTAGCTCATCTCATTGTGTTTTTACATAAAAGGGGTTGCAGGGGAGCTCAGTAAAAGCCCCACCCCCGACAGGGCAAAGTGACTCCAAAAAGTTAACATTGAAGTCCAGGTGACTCACTGCATGTGCTCCTCAAGTGTTCACTGTGTCCAGTCTCCAAACACCCCATGAAGATGAGGGATTTGAGAGAAAATGACAGATTCCCTAAGGAGTTCAGAGTTGTTTGGAAAAGGTAAGTTAATAATTTCCTCTAAGCATGAAAAAAGTCACCACTGTTATTACAGTTTGGGGAAACAACTTCAGATCAGTCGTTGAATGCATGGTGCTAAGACGGTCAAGGGACAAAAGAATGTCTCACAGCCAACAAAGGCTCTGTCACTCCCTTTCTTGCCGTGCCCCGCAGCCTGAGATATCCATTTTCCCTACCAGAGGCATCCTGGATAAGTGAGCATGGATGTTTAAAAGCCCAGTTGCAAGAATAAGACAAAGCAGGCATCTCTCTATCAGAGAGCTAGCTGGTTATTGGAGCTCCTTCTGTGGGACCTGCAGCAGAGAGGGTACAAATAACAAGAGAAAGCATGCTCCCCTGCCATTGTCAGGGACTGGCTTTCTTTACTGCCTTCTCCTGCAGCCCTGCAGGCTCTTTCTTAGTGTTTAAGAAGCACCCTAGACTGCCAGGACAAGGGGTATGTCTTGAGATCCAGCAGCTGGTGCTATATATTTCACTCTGCCAGCAACTACAATCTGTCATTGGCTCTGTCCTTGTCCTTAATCCCAATGATCAGCCAACCAACTTGTATTCTAGTTCCTCCTCATGGCCACCATCTCTTGCTTAGATCACTAGATTGGCTCCCTGACTTGCCTCTCTGCTTCCATTTTGGTCCCTCCTCCAATTCATCCCCATCCTGTACCAGAGAAAATCATGATAAATGCAGCTATGGCTGTGTCTCTTCCTTGTTTAAAACCCTAAGCACGGCATACAAGGCCCTCCGTAATCTCGGCCTAGTTCTCCAGCCTCATCTCCCACCATTCCTACTCTGCACAGAGTACTCTGATAGCTGATTCGTTTATAGTTGCTCTATATACTCATGTTCATGGGAATTCATTTTTTGATGAATGGAAAAATTTGTAGCTCTTTCAACAGCTGAAAGCTAATCTAATGCCTCATTGAATGCACTCCAGCTCCCTTATTCCCTGCAAAAATGGGCAGGAATGTGGGTCCAGAATAAAATCAGAGTGAAGGTTTAGATATCTCCATCATCACCCTGGGATACTCTCACATTACCCTGGGACAACTAAAGAAATCCCAAGAAGAAAGGATATTATCTAGCTAAAAAAAATTCAGCAAGATCATCAACTATCATTCGTGCCTAGGCAATGATTTGTCTTATAGTGCTAAGTATAACGTCTAGGACATAGCGATGCTCGGTGTATAAAGTTGGTTAGTGACTCCCCAAAATTCATGTTCTTGGATAAATAAATAAAAGAAAAAATGAATGGATCACATGTAGAAAATTATTTGGAGCCAACTAAAGTATTAGAGGTCTTAGAAATATGATTTATAGGTTATCAGCCAAAATCCACTTCTCCTACCTTGTGACCCCGTAAGTAGATTAGAGCTGAATGTATAGCTGGAATTCTAAGTACTAGTTTTGTTGTAGACTGGTGTTCTCGTCAAGAAATCATAAATCCTTTTGAAAATCTGATGGATACTATGGGCTCAGACCCAGAAAAATGCAAGTGTGGGTCATAAATGCCTAAGATTGCAGAAAATTTTCTTCGACCTCCCCATACCTATTGAACCAAAATTAAGAGCTCCTCAATAAGAAGATATAGGTAGAATATTTAGGATTTTTCACCAATTCTTTGGACACACTGAAAACAGGGAAAGGCAACAGAGTTATTTCTCCTTTCTAAATTCGACCACGCCAAATCATAGGGCCCTCGTCATTTGGAATGTGCTTCAGTGGCTCATCTGAAAGAGATGGTGGACTACAGGAGAACAACCTGGCCTAGAGACCTGAATTCCAAACCCAACTTTGCCATCTAATTCTTTTGTTCTTTCTCTCTCTCATTCATCCCAGCCCCAGTCAAATGTGGACGCTTTTAGGGTCAGAGGACAGGTTAATGAGATAATGCTAGTAAAGCACTTTGCCCCCAGGAAAAGATTCCTGTGTAAACATGAGATATTATTAGACATTATCAGACTTCAGCCTGGCCAGCAGTGACCCAGCCAGTGGCGAGTTCTCTTCCTTATCTACTGTTTGGCCAAACTGGGTTTTTTCTTTAAAGCAAAGAGTGTGGGAGGTCTCCTGTCGGCTGGTTTTGGGGACTCTGATAAGTGGACCCTATCACCTCCCCTTGAGCAGTGCAAACAGATCATTTGAGTACATTTGATTGTTTCCATTCTTTACTAACAGTTAGCCCCAAATCTCTTTTTATGTACACATATTTAAAGCAATAATTTTAGGGAATTCTTCCTTTTCTATGTGTGTTAACTTCATGTAAGTTACTCAAATTTATCAATAGGAAAATAAATCTGATTTCATATTTGGTGTTTGTGATTTTTTATTACCTCTTAAGAATGATTACATAGAATTTCCCCCCTTCATTTCCACCGTTCTTGACCAATTTGAAAAAAGGAGAAAAACACATTGGTTTCAGGAATATTGGTTTTAGAACTTATTCAAAGTAAAAAAAAAAGAACAGTAATTCCTACAATTAGCTAATTGCAATCAAATTTAAATGTTACAAACTAACATTTTCTGTCTTCCAAAAAAAAAGGCAAAAAAAAAGTGCAATTACCTAAATTCTATGAGAATTTGTTTTGAAAAAAAATTTCAAGGGAGCTTTTTTCATTATCAGCATTGACAAGGACATGATGAGCTGAAAGAAACCTAAAATGACAGCAGTAATTTTCATCAACATGAAGATGACATAGAATCTTAACTCAGATCCTTAAGAAATCCCACTACAAAGGAAAAAGAGTTCATCGAGAATTACCCACTCCTCATTCATACATAGTAAGGGAACCTGACATATGACATTAGCCAGTGCTCTGCATTTGGTCAAACTATATTTCATCAAATTTCATCAGCCGTACTTTCCAACTAGAAGATGACCTTTCAAAGAGATTGTTAAATCCTAACCGTGTAGAGTATGAGAATTTTCTCTGCTTCCACCCTTTCCCCCTCCCTCTATCCTTCCTCATTCTCTTCCTCCTTCATTCCCTCCTTCCTATTGTGAATGGCATACATTCTACTGCATTTTAGATCATAATTTAAACCACTGGGAATGCAGATCTCACAACTTTTGGATGGACAGAGATGCACCTTGGGAAGAGGAAATCATCTTTAAAGTGTGAGAGACACAGGAGAAGTGGAGGAGTAGAATGATAATTGATAAAAATAATTGCCCTCGGAAGGTCCTATTTCAGACAAGTTTGAAAGGCATAGTTACAATCTACTGCTAATATTATTACAATTTTACTTCTTCTCCTCTTCTTTCCAATAGGTCAAACATTTAAGTTTTACTCAAAAACCATCTTAAATGATCCCCGCAACCTATGATATATGATCTATGTGTTTATACCTGAGATACGTGTATTTATATCCCAGGCTAAATTATGAAGATGTGGTATTTATTCTCCTAGCTCTTTTCCTCTCTGAGTAATGTGTCCTAGGAACGTTCATACTTCACCGAAAAGGAGGAAGAATGAATGAAAAAGAACCCTAGTAGGTTTTAGAAAAGGTAGACATTAAAGTTGTTTAAATACATATTTAACATTTACCAAAAATAACTCTGATTGCAGGAGAAAATTAATTAAAGCAGACGAAAAGCTTCTAATCAGATTTATGCTATCTGATCATGTAATTAGACCTGGCTTTTAGGCCATCCTAACAAGTTTATTTGAAAAGGAAAAGAGATCATTGTTTATTGGAACTGCGATAATTTGGGTTTCTTTAATTGACTCCTGGTGTGAATACGTTGATGCCTGCTGTTCTCTAAGAGGCAGCATGGAAAGTTTCCAGGAAAAGTTCACATTCCAGGGGCAGTTTTGGAATCTACTTTCCATTGCAACCCAAGTCTGCCACTGGGACTTGAGTTCATCCCAACAAAACGCCAGCTTTCAAAGGCAGCCTCACCAGGCAGCAG